>OY987298.1:134348056-134390556 GCA_963920635.1 Pseudeuparius sepicola | reverse complement strand
TTTATTTATTTATTTAGAATTTAGATTTTAATAAACTAATGTCCTTGAGATTGTTCCATAAGGAGATGTCTCTTAATGCCCTGTTTGAATTTATAAATATTTTTTGTTTTTAGATTCGCAGGAACAGATTACACAGTCTAGGCAGGTTATATTAAAAACTACTTTCGTAAAAGGCTGTCCGATGTTGAGGACAGTGGCGTATTAAGGGGGGGGGGGGCAAAGGGGGCAATTGCCCCCCCCCTCTTAGAGCTGTCGAGATAAACGAGATTTGTCCTAATCTGAAAATGCAGGATCATCAAACATCTACAATTTGTTATTTGCTTCATCTTGTCTTCTCGAAATTAAAACCTGTGCAGTAGATTTGAGAACGCGCCGCCCTATGTTATGCACACACTCCGTCGCGTCGGTCGCAGCGTGTAACCGTAAATTAGGCAAAACAACCTACTAAACATATTTTGCACATTTACAGTGTATTTAAAACAAACACTTTAAAAATCTATATTTTAAATCATATTAGCGAAAACCTACTGAATGAGTTAACACTCCTTTATGTGTACCCTGAAATACCCATAATCTCCAGAGGAGATATTTGACGAGCTCAAGACCAAAAAAGAATACTTGATTTTGTGATATAGATTTTACTGGTTCGAAGAAGAATTATTTTTATGTTATACAGGGTGTCCCGTAATAACTTAAAAAATTAAAAAGAAAAATGGACAATATGACGAAAAGTTCATATTATGAACATAGGTCCGCAGATGTTTGGTTTTCGAGATGCAGGGTGTTGAAATTGAAATTTTATTTTTGATTTTTTTAAATAACTTTTTGAGACTACAAAATTTTCTTGCAACAACAACAAGTTAATTAAACTGTCAAAAAATTAATGTGCTTGTTTATTTAAATTTTATTTTGAATTTAATTTCATACGAGTGTCGATATGAACCTGGATCGATGCAGAAATTTGAAAATTTCTTGAAAATGGTCACCTTTGGCGTTATTTACCAAGTATACCTTTTTGCTTAGGAAACGTGTGGGAAGAGAATACATTCACAAAATGTCGTAATAGTTTACTGTCAAAAAAGTTAGGGCAAATTAAATTAAATAATGATAAATTATAACTTCTCTTCCCAAAAAAACCCCGGCTATCAAATTTTGCAAGAAAATTTTGTCGTCACAAAAAGTTACTTAAAAAATCGAAAATAAAATTTCAATTTCAACACCCTGCATCTCGAAAACCAAACATCTGCGGACCCAGGTTCATAAGAACTTTTCGTCATATTTTCCATTTTTCTCTTTAATTTTTCAAGTTGGTGCATTTATTTCCGGACACCCTGTTTTTATTTATTTTAGCTAATATGTTTTTGTTCTGTTTTTATTCATTAAAATTATAGATAGAGTTTTGTTATTGATAACTGATTGCTCCCCCCCAGACGTTAATCCTGGATACGCGACTGGTTGAGGAACTGTTATGGTCAAAGTGTTTCTGATGCTTATGTTTATATAAACATAAGGCTGCAATCTTCCATCTATTTCTCATGTTAAGCCATCCTAGCTCATTTATTTTACGTGATATGTGGTAAAATTTTCTGATTGTGAAGATAAAGCGCGCACATGATTTTTGTACAATTTGTATTTTGTGTATTGTATTTGTATTTTATGTTTTTGTCATGGATGCTTTTCTGTAATAACTTTAAAGTCTTTATAAACCTCGTGTAGGCCTACTCTATATTTCGCCAAGCAATTTCATGGCCAATCGAACGAGTCCCTGGCAGGGGCGTGCAGTCCATGGAAGCAAGGGAAGCAGTGCTTCCCCTAAACCAAAACAATGTAAAATGATAAAATGTAATTTTTGAACTTTTAAACAGGAAGCAATTAGTTTAGTTACCTAGGTATATCAAAAACGCCAAAAATTATCTTATATATCATATATAAAATCTACAATATGTTATGAATATAGCAAATGCGGCGTTGACTCCGACTGCGCCCATCCTACCGAGCGACAGTACAGTACAATGTAAGCTATGCCGGTCGCTAGCTTTTCTGTAGCGTTCGATAGTCGAGAGGTTATTGAACTTTCCACCTCCACCGCACTGGCTGACGCGAATGAGAACGCGTGTTTTAAGCGTGCGTGGAAGCTATCGTTGCAGTAGGTTCTTTGCTTAGTTTAGTTGGTTTTGATATCTGCGTCGGTGCGTCGCGCGCGTCGTATCTCGGGCGATATGGAAGACAATACAATACGGACATGAACATGCAAATACCGTCAACTTCGGCTGTCGGGAATGACGTTGAAAATGTTAAAGTTGGACAATTAAATAAGAGTGTGTGTGAATGTGTAGTGTATGCCTTAATAATAAAGGGATTTTCAACATTAAACTTTGCGGATAAGCTTCAATTAATTACAAACGGAAGAGCAAAACCCCCTATGAAAAACTTAACCACAAAAATGAATGAACGACTTTCACAGATATCGCTGTTGTCTATTGAGAATATACTTCTCCAGAACATGTTAGAGCATCGACGTTTTTATGGTGGCGTCATTGACGAATTCGCAAAAAGTGATCGAAGAATCGAATTACAGGTAATAGGTAAGTTTTTAAACATTGCTTCCCTTACTTAAAATGTCACCGCACGCCCCTGGTCCCCGGTCTCGTGACGTTCCGCGTCCCTTTAAACTCCTCCGCCGCCCCGAAAAGATCGTTACCCCGTCGGGTACGTCACCCGCGACCACCTCGATAAGGAGCCGGGGTGGCCGCCGCCGCCGCCGCCGCCGCCGCCGGTGGCATATGCCGTCCCCCCGCGCCATCTGGCCGGTGTTTGCGGACCGTGGCGGGCTGCCAGGTGGCGCGGCGCTCCTTCTGCGAGGGGGCCCCGAGGACCCCGCGGGGCAGATGTGCGCCCGGGCACCCCTTCGGGCCCTTATCGGGCCAAGGTGGGACAACAAGGCGGATCGGGTTGCGGGCCGCGCGGGCGAAGATACGCCGGTGGATGTTTTCGAACGGGGTTTTTCGGGGCCGATTTGCTAACTGGGGCAAAATGCTGTTACACAGATAGAAAGAGATACTTGAATCAAATAAAATTTATTTAACTCAAATAATTTGATTCTTGTATATGGCGAACCCTAGACTAACTTTGAATAAAACATTTGGTTTGTTTCAATTTAAAAGCAACATTTAATTTGAGACAATTTAAATATTATTTGGAAGAAATTAATTTTTATTCCCATGAAAGTACTAACGATTTGAATTGAATAAATGATATATTTCTAAGGCACAAATCTACAATGTTAAAAACACTATTTATTCAATTAAGAAAGTTGCGTTAAACAACTGTGATGGGTTGAATTACCCATTCAGGGTATTCACTCAAATAAAATATTATTTATTTAAAGTAAAGCAACCTTTGTCTTTATCATTATTCACAAACTTTACTTTTTGTCGATTCGAATAAAAACAATAAGTTTATTCAATTCATAAAGATGTTCTGTTGAATGGAACGGAAATTGGATTAGAAAAACACGATAATTTGTAATGCTATAAAAATATTTATTTAAATACAATTAAAAAACAATATTTGATATAAAAAAAACTATACAAAACTCACCAAGGAAAACGCCTCATTCAGGTGGCCTATTTAATACATTTCAAGTAGTTCTTTTAGATTTGTATCCATTATTGTTTATGCGTATCCTAGGTACTTACAAAAGAAGTTGAAACACACAATACACTAACCTAAACCAAATAACAATGTGGTTGACCCAAACAACGAAAGCTAATACTATAAATAAAAATTATTCTTGTTTGCCCCAAGTAGTACATTATTTCAGGAAAATAATAAATGCTTCCTCTAAACAATAATGTGTCAAAAGAATCAAATACTTCACCCAAAAAGCACTTATTTTTTAATTGAAAAAAATTTTAATAATATGCTTTCTACCGAAATAAATATTATTTCTGACAAATAATTCGTGATCAAACAATAAATATTTTTCTATGAAGAATTGTATTTCTATCTGTGTAGATGGTCCTGTTATCGGTGCGGCGGTGCGGCCAAGAACATTTACAGGGGATTTGCCAGCATAGACGGGAGACTCGTAACAGTACCCCCACCCCTCCGGCGCAAGATCAGCGTAATACAGATTAAAAAAAACATGCTTGTTCGCAGCACAAATAATAACCAGCAAGAAAAATTATACCTATTCCTTTAAAACTTCGGCGGTATACACAATGACCGGCAGAAAGTTGGACACAAAAATTTAATATTTTTCAACTCTGATTTCGATTAACTTAAATTTCTAGCTGCTAATCGAACAAAGGTAAAGTTAAGTAGCAAATTCATGTGTTATCCGATGATAAGTTGCGCTTGCGGTATTTTGTTTTATTTTGTAATACACAGGGTGGTCGAAAAAAATACAAAAAAAGTTAAATTTCTCTTTATTGACTAGGTGGCTGTGACTTTAAATCTGACATCCACCTTTGATTCCAAACAATTTTGGTAAGTAACTTTTTACCGTGTTTTAAAAAATAAGGGTAATTTACTTTTGAGTTGTTTTGACATTTTTGAATCTACCTCGTATGCAAAAAGAGACATTTAAATTCTGATATGTGAGTTTGAAATGATGCACCAACTTTTATCAAGAATAAAATTTTCTGAGAAATTAATAATAAAAAAGTTTTCCATTTGTGTCCAACCTTCTGCCGGTCACTGTATACAGAGTGATTCAGTTTTAATCTGCAACACTTCAACAGGTGATAGAAAACCAGAAAATAACCGCACTTTGTTCTATAAACTATATCATTTTAAGGCCTTAGAAAAAAGTTACAGGGTGTTAAAGTTGCAAGAAATATGTGGAATTTATTGAATATTTTACAAACTAGTTGAGATATTTAAGTCATATTTGGTACACGTTATAACGGCATGGGTTAGCATAAAACCTGTTAATATCAAACATCTTGAACAACCAGTGGCGTAGAAATGGGAAATTAGTATAATTTATATTTGAAAAAAAAAAAAAATAGAACCACTAGCAATAAAATGTATTCAAATTCTTATGTACATTTTTAATGTAAACAAAAACGTTCTCTTAGAATTTTTTCATATGTGTCATGGTTTCATAGCAAATTTGATTTTTTCGTATTATTTCGGGGTACTTCTGAAAAATTAACTTAAAACTTTTCTCCATAAGTATGGAGCAAATTTTTTAGATAATTTTTCAGAAGTAGGTACCCCGAAATATCAAGGGGGATGTAAAGAAAAAATAATTTGAGATCTTGAAGAGGTGGCCATTTTGAATAAATTACAATATCAATAGTATTGTCACCAGCACGAAAAGTTTATATGTGTTAAATTTCAGCTCATTCGGCTGGGTGGAAGTGCTTTAAAACTCATTTGCAAAATTTGGGCAAAAAGTTAGTTTTAATTTTAAATATAATAATGGAGGTTATAAGCTAATTAAAATTTTGACATTTACCCACTTAACTTGTTTAACATATAATTTATTGGTGTATAAGGATCTAAATTTAATATTATTCGCATTGCCTTATTTTGCAGAAATTTTAGCTTACCGAACACGCACGATCATCAGCGTCAGATATGATGCTGACAGTTGAACGATATAAAAAATGCTGAAGAATTTTATAGTGTTATAAAAAAAAATTACAAGAAAATAACAAATCTGAACTAATTCGTTTAAAATGCCGCACATTTTAGTTGAAATTTTTATAATTTGTGAATAATTTTTAGTATATTTTTTTCAAAATGTGAATTTATCTTTCAAATATACAAAGAAATAAATATCTAAACGAATTAATAATTTTTAGTTGTTCACCATATAATAATAATAAGTTATTATAATTCTCACCCCCCTTACAGTCTCCAAACGTGTCGTACCCCAGAAGCAACTAAATGCTTGTGCGGACAAGAAGGGCAATTTCTCTTACCTATTGTGTCTTCGTTGCCATTTGCCATTTTTTTGTTTTATCTAAATTTCGTTTTAATATATTATTATTCACCTTCAACCAATTATTGGGTATCACAGATAAGTCGGAATTAATATCATTAATAGCTGTATGAATGCACTTGTTTTTAGTAAAATATAGTCTGCGATCATTAGATATTTGAACAAAACATTTTTTTAACACTAGGAAATTGTATAAGAATAATTGAATTATTGTATAAAAATTGAATTGTATAAAAATTGAAATGTATAAAAATTAAAAAAAAAGTCGATGCAGGCCGACTATTCTGCACATCTTTTCTTATTAAAATTTTCCCGTAGAAAGATTTACGGAGCAGAAGATCAAGAAATAAAGTGCCCAAGATCGTGCCAATCCCTAAAAGACCCATATGAAACGAGAGTTAGAAGCTCAGAAAAGATTTTTTATGCGTGATGCACCTTGTGGTACTAATATTTGCTTATGGGATTTGTCATAGGATTTTTTTTTAACAAAGAAGATTTTATACAAATGGCATGGGGAGGGAGGAATAATAATTGTATAGAAAACCCCTATATACAGTGCTCCAAAAATCTGCCATGTGTTTGTAAAGATGATGTACCTACCGTCATGCATTTAGGATAACAAATTATTGACATTATGTCATGATATGTAAAATAAGTATTAGTAAAATAAGAAAAGCTTATAAAATATTCACTATAATAATAATATTATTGGCTAGTAGTTACCTCCTTTTACAGCAAACGTATTTTTCTAAACTTTTATAAATGTTTTTTCTGAAGCCCCTATTATGAAGTGGGGCATATTATCACGTAATTTACTCACGAAAATATGTAGAACCACCAAAAGAGCCACAGCACACAAAGACCTGACTTCCTTCAATAACATATCGATCATTCCTCCGGTGTGGTCCGCGGTCTGTTCTCTTTATCTGCCAACACAATCCTCCGCAAACACACGCCCCCGAGTGCCCTAATCTTTTATTTGGCGTGATGCGAATAAGCCACGATTGGGTCCCTTTGTGCTCCTCTTCCAACATCTTATAATAGCATTAAAGATATCCGACTAGTTTGATCGATCGACCTCTCCGCAATCCGATATAGGCCGCGGTCGTTTTTTGCACTTACCAATTTGAAAGGACACGCTATACCGCATCTGCCATCGGCGCAACCGAAAAACTGCCAAATGGCCACGTATCGGGTTACGCTTTGTTTGCTAAGTGTTTTTGTGTTGCGCGTTTTCTGGTCAAACTCATTCTTTGTTCCGTCTTAAGATGTCTATTGTCGGTCAGTTAGTGGTAGACTTCAGGAGATGGCAAAACAAACCCAGGATCAGCTGCCGTATCGGCAGATCACAATGAATAATAAAGATAGTTAGTTGAGAGGAAATAATTAACAAAATAAATAACTAAGCCACTTTCTTTCACGCCATTTTTGTTGTTTAGATAACACAGATTTTACAAAATGTATATGGTATGCAAAAATACAGTGTAGATTGTTATTATGGATCTGCCACCAGTTACCTGCTTTGTCACTGTTACGTTCCCGAGACTACAAATATGTTAGCTGGGCTCAATATACCTACCTGTTGTGGCAATTAATAATTGTAATTAATGTCAAATTGATAGATACTCATCAAACTGTTTCGGCTGCGTTAATATTAATAATTCTAATAAATAATACAGTGCAGTCCGCACCTATGAGTTCTGCGTAATCAAGTGACAGTCATCGTGCTGAATTTCCGAAATGCAGTTCCATCATTGTTTGACCATGAACACACGTGGGTCGATCGATCGAATGATGATGATGATGAAGGGGCAATCAGCGGACTATTGATTATTGTAATGCTTATACAAAATTGAAATTCCATTCTGAATCGGGCAAAATACAGCTTGTCCGTTTTAAGTCGGTATCTACAAGTACATTTATTGGCTCAACAAAAAAACAACATAGAAATAACCTAAAGGTCAAATGAGGCTTAAACATTGACAAGAATGTATCTATAACGATGTTGCAAAGTGGATGAATTTGCACATTTAAGTTTTATAGTTAGTTTAGAATTTATATAAGTGTACAGGATGATTTTTTTAGGTCTACCACCGCGATTTTCTCGCTCATTTTGTGGCCTACAAAAAAAAACGTAAGAAACAAAAATGTGGCAATTTTGGACAGCTAAGTGGTGCTGCAAAAGAAATCGGCATCCATGGCCAACTTGTCGCGCAATATTAAAAAAACTCAAATTGAGCTAAACTATTAATGGCCGGGGAATGTTTATTCTAAGAGACAGAGAAAACTTTTTATATCGAAAATTGATGGCACTGAGAGGCTTTATCCACCCAGGTGCTCATAGATAGTTTCAGGAAATTACACAGGGTCTTCGGCTCCCTTGAGGCTATGATTTTTTTTGGTTATTTCTTATTAAGCGATTTTCTAGCTTATTTTGGGTCGCACAGAAAATATGTAAGAAAACAAAATATGGCAATTTTGGTCAGCGAGGCGACATTAAAAAAGAAATGGGCCTCCATACCAAACTTTTCGCGGTGTAGGTACTAAAAAAACCTAAAATCCACAAAAATTTGCATGGTCTCAAGAGAGCCGAAGACCCTGTGTAATTTGCTAAAACTATCTGAGCACCTGGGTGGATAAAGCTTCTCAGTGCCATTAATTTTCAATATAAAAGTTTTCCTCTGTCTCTTAAAATAAACATTCCACAGCCATTAATAGTTTTGCTCAATTTGAAGTTTTTTTAATATTGCGCGACAAGTTGGCCATGGATGCCGATTTCTTTTGCAGCACCAGCACCACTTACCTGTCCAAAATTTCCACATTTTTGTTTCTTACGCTTTTTTTTGTAGGCCGCAAAATGAGCTAGAAAATCGCGGTGGTAGACCTAAAAAAATCATCCTGTATACCTAAAACCTATAAAGCAGTAGGTCTGTGGAAAACCAAAACAACTCCAAAACACCATAAGTCCAATTCCTTGATTATGCTATACACCCATAAAATAAGTAAGCACTATCACCCTAAATATGACCCCCTTTTATTTCAAAGAACAAGTATAACCAAAACAAACGAAACACTCTAAAATCTTGGCAAGGAAACCACTTTACAAAGAAGCGATTACGGAGCAGCCCTTATTCCCCGAACCGTTCTAAATTAAAAGCAAATTCCCGAGAAACGGGCAGAAGAAAAGGGTAAACGGAGGAAAGCCAGATAATGGAGATAATAATCTCGGAAGTGGGGTTAAGATTTGCGGTCTTGGAAGTTAAGGAATCGCCCCCCCCCTCCCAAGTAGCCACCTGTTGCGCAGCGCCCTCAAGGGCGAGAGAGTTTCGTAAGAAACGAGCCTTATGCGATCAACAGTTGGTTTCCAAGTTTCCGGAACGGGACAACGGGATTAGATTGCCTCGTATCAAAGCGGGCGATTTTCGACGTCGTTACGTCTTATGATTGAGCGAGTCCGTATTGGACAGGTGAAATTGATACGTGTAAAATTGGTGTGAAACACGGAACTTTGATGGTGATTGTGTCTTTAAGCTTGCGCATTATTTCTGTTGCGTTACGCTTTTCTTGCATAATACGCTTTGATGGACAATTTATTCTACAGGGTGTTCCAGGATAAGAGAAACAACAAGTGTGAAAGGCAAAAATATGAGAGGATGTAATTTCTGGTCTAATATTTTAAGTTGCAAAAAAAAAACAAATTATAGGAAAAAAATCAATTCCTGCTTATAAGGTAAAGCGTCTTTTCTGTGCAAGATGCTGGAAAGCTTTACTAAGAAAAGTTATCCAGAATAAAAAGTTATGGGCAAGTGCAAAGTTTGTTACACTCTGCTAAAACGAACGAATTTGAAATTCTTGTCCAATTAACAATATATAATTTTTTGTCAGTCTTCTGTAACGAACGCTAGCATTACGAATCAATTTGACGGTTGTTCGTTTTATACAGGGTATCCCGGAAAATATTCCCCTCCATACTAAAAAAACAAAAATATAGAAAGGTATTTGTTGCCCGTTTTATGCAATACGTCGAACGAAATTATTTTTGCTAAGCCAAAAGTTTCATTTGTAATTTCTGCTAAAGCACCATACGGAGAATGATGGATTGATTATGATTAATGAAGACAAAAATGCCAAATGGATATTCGTTAAAACACCATTCGAATTCTTGAAATCCGTTCCATTTTAAAAGCATACCTATACAATTTGTTCATAGGGATTTTTTCTCACTTTAAATGCTACAGTTTGTGATTCGAATGTTGGAGTTAACAGGTGTTTCGGGGCACGTTTTACCAAATTCAACTTCAACGCCTTGTATCTCAGTAACCATCTTTGAATAAAGAACCCCAAGAAGGAGCAAATACAGGCCAAAAATTATAAGGTTACGTTTATGTCTCGAGTTTAGGAATCCTTGATTATAGAGCAATTCTAATTTTAAATTTCCAATTATGAAGAAGTATGTACCTACACAAACGCCTATGCCACCTTGATGCATGGCCTCAAAAGTTAATCTAAATTACAAAATTACTTACTGATGGATTATTATCCTCAAACATTTTAGTTTTCGCGGTCAGTGAAGTGCGACAAGCCGCACAGCTAAGCATATTAACTCGAAAAAGTACCCAAGTAGATGTTGAGCTCAATCATACTATTTTGGCACAAAATATATCAAGTTGCGCTATGCTCTATGTATCATTATTAACGGGACACCCCGTATATATATGAAAAAATAAAAACACGAGCTTTCTGTTTGGCACATGAATTGTTCTACAGAACTAGCAATTCTAGGCAAGGTTAGTATTGACGCTCAGTTAAATTCGATGTATCGGCAAAACATCATTATTAAACATAACGATGCCGTGATTTGAAATTTTGCACCAAGAATATCGACAGGAAATAAATAAAACACACTTTTTATATTAATTATGCAAAATACGTAATTAGGTGAGTACCAAGGTACCTATTTGTGAGTACCAAGGTAAGTAGGTACCTTGGTACTCACCTTTTTTTAATCGTGTTCTTTTTTCCTTTCAAAACGTAGCCCCCACTCTGTGCATTAACCCACGAGCCGCCACTGCTGCGTAGTTGTTAAAAATATATAGTTGTTAAAAAAATATTTTAAAATTGTTGCTGACAAAGACAGTAATTTAGAAAAGCCAATATAGATATATAGATATATAGATTGCGTTCAAATAGCCCCGCTTTCTGTCCCTCTCCCGCAATATTCCGGTGAAAGAGCCAACAATTAACCGGTTTTAAAATAACATTTCGACGTTTAAAAGACAACACGCACGGACTGGCGCGCAGGGCAGGTGCGGTTCAGGAATCGCCCTCTGGCGGCAAATTTATTTTTTTTTGTCCTGGAACAAACAAACGACCAGGACTCCACATCCCGCAATTTATTTATTTTTGATTATGCCAGAAGGATCAATGTTTATTTTCGATGGCGCTGAGTCCGGCTATTGGAAACGTACCTGCTGAAAAAACAACGCCCTGCGCTCGTCGGCACAGAATATTGTATAGTCGTTGGGCGCTAAATTAGTTGAGAGTTCGGGTTGGTCAGCGTTTGGTTAGTGTTTGATCGCATGTACCAGGGCCGTATCTAGCGAAAATTGGGGGGGGGGTTCAGGATCGGCTCAAGCTTTTGTGGGGCTGGGTGCCGGATGAAAAGTTCGGGGCCCCGGCAAGGAATTATTTAATCCATTAAGAACAAATTTTTGAAAATTGATACGCCACTGGAATGGTATATTTTTTGCATGTAACTTTTTAAAAAAGTAGGCCGAAGCGATGAGTTAAGATCACTTCAGTGACGTATACAGAAATTAATTTAGGGTGGGGAGGGACAATTTTTGTGAATTTCTTTCAGACAAGTGCATTTAAAATAATTCTGTAAAATGCGAAGCAGGCGAAATTTTTTAGAAATGTTAGGGAAAATTACTTAAAATTAGTCTTAGGAAATCCCAATATCTTCACATTTTCAAGCTGCACGACGACACCTTTATAATTGCCAGTAGGTATGGTAAAAGATTTCTTTGCGCCACTTGCCTAACTGAACCTTTCATAAAAATAATAAATAAATCTTCAAATACAAATTATACTAATCTATTCATAAAATATACTCTGGGAGTCCCCTGTTCTCCTAATCGATGGCGCACGCAGCCATGCACCATCGTTCATCGTTTCCAGTGTTGCCAGTTATGTTTTATTTTATTTGAAAGCATATTCTGATGATAAAACTCGGTACTGCACTGATCCACAAATTCTGTTTTGTTGGCAGTTTTCGGGCGGGTTTCTATACTGGAAAACCAGTTTAATAAAGTATTACACTCACTGATGCTCGAGGAACTCGTTCTAGTGGTGGTGCAAAAGCATATAAAATTGTAGTATTCCGGGGGGGGGGGTTTGGGGGTTCAACCCCCCCCCTCAGATACGGCCCTGGGATGTACTGGACATTTAGTGGACGGTTCGGGTGTTGTTTTTTGGTAATAACATATAGCGATGGTCCGTTCTAAACGGATAATCAATTTTACGAATGAATAAATAGAAAGGGAACGTCGAGCAAAGTAAACACACTAGACTGGCGGCCGCGTCTCGTATACCTGTGGAGGCCAGTAGAAGAATATGACGTCATTGAATGCCTGGCTTGGCATTATTTTGGTGTCCATGAAAAATATTTTTGTTTTTTTCTAGTTTGCATGCTAATATCAGAAATTATGAGTATTTCAAAGCTATTTATCCTGAGCCTGAGTTTCCAATAGTTAATAATTTGATGTACTTATAATCCGTAAAAGTACACTACTTACTTGAGAAAGTTTGAAATTAGAAGATTAGTTCTCATTTTCAGCGTTTATAATTAGGTCTAGCCAAAATAAGAAATTGAATACCTAAGTAAAAGAGAGATGGGTATGAAACTCACCTTTATACCTAACCGCCTTATATACCTACTTGCTTCATTTATTATTATCGTATTATGGCTATATTCTTACTAACTGTATATACGCCAGACGACACTTCTAGATTTGACAGCTCAGTATACAATCCTTACGGAACTCGTTGCGTCTTTGCTGCGATTTGCAATAATAATTACAAACAGGAAAAGCTTGGAAATAGATATGGTACTGCGGATAAGTTTTATTAAGGCGCTACGATACCCCCCATTTTCAAGGGTTTCGTAGTTTACATCTCCTACTTCCATTTCTTAATATTTTCACTTGATTTTTTTTTGTGGCTTAGATAAAACTACGAAGAATCGTCGTTGTGTATCACGAACTGTGCAGGACTAATGCGACACTGTGAAAAAAAATGCCAAACATACCCGAAATTCGACTATATTCGGTTAAGAATTTCGAGTATTTCCACCGCTCAAAAATAATTCGAAAGACACAACGACGATTGAGGCATTCGATAACATTATTTTAAGACTACTTTCAAGTCGATACGTTTGTTCGTTTGGCTATGATTTGAAAACTACGAACCCATTGCCCGGCAATAAAATGATCCGTGAATTGGCCATTCGAGCAGGAATTAGACGTACGGAGATAGGCGGGCGGGCGGGCGTTCGCTGGAACTCGTGGTTCCCCTACTTCCCCCTACTTCGGCGTACCTCACCGGGCTTGGAAACCACGTCAGGGGAACTTTCAATCGATATCAGATGGTTCATTTTTCATTTTATTAGTCTCAGTCTCCCTTATTTGTGTTTCGCTTGTTTTGAATGTTAGTATGTTAGCAAATATTTATATTTCCGAGTACCCGAAGAAAATATTTTCTACCGCGACATTATGTATGTCGACTGGCATATAATAATACTCATTATTATTATTCCTCCAGGAATTATAAATAAATAATTATTAATCCATTTAATTTTTAATTGAGTTTTTCGCCACCAAACTGATCGAAGGACAACTTTTTCAAGTTGCCTGGAAAATTCATAAATTCTTAACAGTGAATGAACGAAACTTTAAACGTGTAACTCAAAAAATAACTTCAACAAATTTGTTTTCTGAGCTTTCGGAGAATAAATCTTCCAATCTTCCTCCTTTCTCAAAGATCATGCCACGTCTGAAGTGGCATGATCTTTGAGAAAGGAGGAAGATTTATTCTCCGAAAGCTCAGAAAACAAATTTGTTGAAGTTATTTTTTGAGTTACACGTTTAAAGTTTCGTTCATTCACTGTTAAGAATTTATGAATTTTCCAGGCAACTTGAAAAAGTTGTCCTTCGATCAGTTTGGTGGCGAAAAACCCGATTAAAAATTAAATGGATCTCACAAATAAATTTTAGAAAATAAATAATTATTATTCACAAAGTACCTACTTTTTGCTTTTGTGTAAAATGGTTTAATCCCTAGGGTATAAAATGGCCTGGTCGTGCAAAAAGAGTAAATTTAAATTCTAGACCAAATTGTGCGCTTGATTTTTACTTTAAAAATGTGATAGGTACAAGTAATAATTTTGCCAAATAAATGGGTCATGTGAAGCATTTTTTGAAAACGAATTCCTATGTAAATCGCTGCATGATAAAAGCTAATTTATATACTTTCCAGAGGGAACGATAATAATTCTGACATCCAGTCAGTTTTAGAAACTTCTTCGTTAGAAGATTGTTCGAAAGTTATTGGAGTTGAAAATCGGGCAAAATAAAAATAGTATATTTTATTGTTCCAGTCTGTCGAATTTATGACATTTTAATACATTTTCTAGGATGTTCGATAATTCAGATTTGTCAGAATAAGGTTCTGAAACTGAACCGCAGTCAGGGCAAGAATACCTATAATGTTTGATAATGATGTCACAACAGTCACATGGAGTGAAACCAATAGGAGTAATTTGTGGGCTTGAGTGCTTTTATTCCCGTAGGTACCTAATATGGTTTCCAGAATTTGAGAGAGGGGTACCTACATATTTTGCATTTTGCACACTTATTCGGATTTAGGTATAAGTAGTACTGCAGGTGCATAGGGTTTGGGAAACAAACTTTCTGGGAAAAACAGGGCTTTGAATGGAACATTTACAAGGGATTAGAAATTAATAGCTCCAATTATCTCACAACTATTACTTTATTTAAAAAGGGAGACCAGTTTCGTAACTCTATAAATTAGTCCTTGAGGATGTAATTTTATAGATTAACGAAACCGTTGTGATATAATATGGCCTATTCACTCTAATCCCTCTAAAATGAACTCTTACAGTGTAGAAAGTTTTTAGTTAGATTTATTTATTATTACACAAATGTAAATATGGAATACCTACTAGTTATATAAAACATTTTAAAGAAGTAGACTTTAGACGCGCTTGTTTAGTCGTAGCAACACTATTATGCAGAACAATTATCCAATCAAACATTAATATGACCCTAATGTGGTTCAAGAAGAATTCGGTAATCGAATCGTTAATTTAGATTTTATAATTGAGCAATTACAGAAGTTTTTTATACACGAACCCTTCATAGCATGCACCTTTGCTGATATGAAAAATAATAGTAAAATTGCTTCGACGCCAAAAAGCTATGCAGTGTGTTGCCAACGAAAAGTGAACGCCCCGAATAACTCCCAAAAAATATCATTTTTGCAATAAAGCAAACAGCCCACCGCCGTTTTTTAAATATATATTCGCGCTTCTTCGTCGGCATCGGCGAGACTCGTGTGACCCGTCGGCGGCCGTCGGCGGCCGTCGGCGGCGGCCGGCACCCGAGTTATTATTTCATATTATCTACACGTCTACACAGGAAAAAAAGACTGTTGTGATTTTAGTGAGTTCGTGTATATAGTCACTTTTCCATTACCTACTTTAAATATACAAGCAAATCCATGTGGTCCCAACAATATAATCTATACTTTTGACGTAATTGCAGATGAACCAATAAGTTTAAAATAGTTTGAATTTCCGTTAAGAAGACGTATTGTCACTTCGATACTAAAATTGGCATACTACAATGAAAGCATAACCTCGGTTTTAAATTATCTCATGTTTTATTTAAACAATTAAATTTATTTTATTTGAATAATAATAATTCTCACCCTCAGACTACTCCAAACTATATAAGAGTACCCCAGAAGCAACTGAAAAAACATTATAATATATTGGATGAACAAATTAACTTAATTGCAACTTTTATATTCATCAATGTAAGTAATCATAGTCCACGAAAATTGTCATTTTTTTATAGAGGTAGAAAAAAAAAGATTCTTAACAGGTAGATATTTTCAGGGTTGGTTGTGGGTAGCGTCCTGAGTATAACCCCAAAAAATCACCGTCGAAGTCGTGTTACGAACCCCGCAATAGGAGTGGTTTTGCAAACATTTTTTTGCAAATTTTTTTCTTCTCATGTGTACAATTTTTTTTCTTCTTATGTATACATTATTACGTTCTCTACAACTTTCCCTCATGAAGTTTTTTTTTTAACTTCAATACTTCACGAGATATAGGTAAAAGATCACCACTATCTAAAGTGCTTTATAAGGGTAAAAAAAAAAAATTCTTTAAAACAAGCTGATTTTTTCAGGGTTAACTGGGGGTTAACTTAGGAGTGCACACAGTGATCGCAAATTAAAGATTTTGAATCAACCCTACACTCTATATCGTTCGTAGTCATAATGAACACTGCAAGTGAATGGCTATAATTGATATTAGTACCCACAATTAAGTATTACAAATCCAGCAAAAATTCAGTGACAATAGTTGTAATTTCAGTATAATGAACAGTTAAATGTATCCCTATTCAATTCAACACCATGAAACGTTATGTTGTTCTGACAAAAGAATGTGCTTAGAAAAGAAGTATTATAGAATCAATTCCAGAACACGCTATTTATTGAAATAAAATATTACATTTAAATTATTCATTAGAATTCAATATCAATTGAAATTGAATTGATTATTGTTAGTTACAAAAAAGCTTCTGCTTGAGTTTGAGGAATAATATCTCATATTGAATTAAACAGGTTTTTTTTACAAAGTGACAGATTTTTCTCAGTATAGTACCCACGGCCGGCCTGCCCCTCAATCGTAGCACTATGAAGGGGCAGGCTGGAGTGGGGAGTCGTGGGGACTAGAGGAAGGAAAAGGATAGGCATATCTAATCGAGCGACGTTTGTCCTGAATTGAGTCGGGCACTTGGGGCGGATTTCATAAGTATCGTAGCCTCTTAATGCATAGTATAATTTTTTTCCTTGTTATCCGGAAAAAATCAATGAAATAAGTATATAGCTAAAATATTTTAACGACTTTGTCAAAGAGTTTGACTCTTTACTTAAATAAATCTCCTTAATAAAAATAATATATTATTGCAGGTTTCCCAAGAATCTCAACATGCAAAATGCATGGGTAAATGCATTGATGTAGAAAAGCATTGGCAACGTCCTACTAGAAGAGCGTACCAACCAAAATTTGTTCTATTTAAGTACCTATACCTATATTCTTTACATGTTTTGGTTTATATATTTCCTTTTCGGCCATCATAAGCTATCCTTTGGTCTTGTCTAAAACTTTACTCTACCTATTTTAGCCAAATATCTTATTTCATAGGACTATTCGGACAACATCATTGTCAAAAACAAACCAAAGTTCTTATTACCATATTATCGTGGCGATAGATTTTCTCTCTTTTATGATTTTTATCCCCAAGAACATTAAAATACCGATTCACTTTGGGAGTAATGAGAACTAAAATTTTAGTTACCCACCTAATTTACAAGTGCAAAAAGTATTATGTGACACCCCAACGCCCAACCTTGTCAAAGAATCGCGGCGTGATCGGCGACCCCAAATTTTCGTGTGCTTAGGTCTAGCGGAAGTGAGCGCCGCGCCCGCTACTTAGCCACTTCCGGCGCTTCCGCAAAGGCGCTTCCGTTTGGCGTCGCGACGCCGTACCGCCACCGCTTGCGTGTCTGATTACCGTGCAGGTGTGTGCTTTATCGCCTGGGAAGATTGTTTTCCTTTGGGGTTGTTAAATTGGTCGAGAAGGCAGACGAAAAAAGGGGAGATTATTTTGTAATTAGGGATATATATATATATATATATATATATATATATATATATATATATATATATATATATATATATATAACGGGTAATTTAATCAGCATTACATAGAACTGTCTTGCAAGAAAAAAAAAACACTAGCGAATAATTGAGGACGTTATTGTTTTATGATGACCCTGATCAAATAATTCAAATTCAATGGATAGTTATATAAAATTAGTAGCAGGGCTATGGAGGTGAGATATAATAAAATGTATTATCCATCTGGCGGAACAAATTTAATAACTACCTAACTAATAAAATAGACGCGAAAACATGTAAAAAAATGGATTTCGAATTGCCTTTTGTCACACTGTACTTACATTCTATAGTGCTGCAATAAGTTTGATGCATGATTCCTGGCCATATACAGAGTGAGTTTTTTTCGATGACCACTATGGGGATTTCGGAAACTAGCAGAGCTAGAACAATGGTTAAATGGGGAAAGAATTGCGTTTTGAATGCTCAATGCAATTCCCCTTTTGAATTTTTAAAAAAGTTCATGGCTCTCTATTTAATATTTTGAAAAGAGTGATTTTTTGCTATTTAATCAGATCTCTGTAACTCCATTATTTCTGATTGTACAGAAAAACTGTAGAGACAACAATTGTAGATAACTTTGGGCTTAATGAGATAATCCAATCAAATTTTTTATATTGTTCGTGATTTTTGAGATATGACATAAACTTGTGTGTTTTTTTAAAAAGTATATCATAGTTGGCTGTGGCTTTGTCAAATCGGTCATTTTTTGAGCTTTCTAAAGATTAAATACTCGGCATATTTATTATACTTAAAAAATAAAAGAGCAATGGCTAATTTTCAGATTTTTTTAATTTTCACATAGTTAGCCATGGAATATTTTCATAATTATGTTCTATTTTATAATTAGACATACTTCAAATTTTATAATATTTTGTTTTTAGCTGGTAACAAAATGTAACACAATAAAACAAAAATTAAAAAATTCAAATTATAATTATTTTAAAAGGTTTTCACCATTAGGTATTATTTATGCAAATATTGCATTTTTTAAAAACTGAATTTGTCGCCTTTCTTAGACAGCGCCTGTCAATACTGGCAATTGCTTCTAAAACAGCTGCTCAACAATAATTGTCTCATACTTTATTTTGTACTGTTCCCCACAAAAAGAAATCCAAAACGGACAAATCGGGGGATCAGGGCGGCCAGGAAATAGGTCTGTTTCTCCCTATCCAACTAAGTATTTGGATAGAGCTGATCTAGGTAATTTCTTATGGGCAAATAATTATGTGGTGGAGCTCCATCATAATAATTTTTGTTTTATTTTGTTACATTTTGTTACCAGCTAAAAATAAAATATTTGAAAGTTTGAAGTATGTCTTATTATGAAATAGAACGTAATTATGAAAATATTCCATGGCTGACTATGTGAAAATTTAAAAAAAAAAATCAGAAAATTAGCCATAGCTCTTTTATTTTTTATAATAACTATGCCGAGTATTATATCTTTGGAAAGCTCAAAAAATGACCGCTTTGATAAGGCCACAGCCAACTATGATTTACGTTTAAAAAAACA
Organism: Pseudeuparius sepicola; assembly: GCA_963920635.1. Lineage (NCBI taxonomy): Eukaryota > Metazoa > Arthropoda > Insecta > Coleoptera > Anthribidae > Pseudeuparius > Pseudeuparius sepicola. Next base: position 134,371,035 of record OY987298.1, on the reverse strand, counting down.
CAAGTTTATGTCATATCTCAAAAATCACAAACAACATAAAAAATTGGATTAGATTATCTTATTAAGCACAAAATTATTTACAATTTTCGTCTCTACAGTTTTTCAAAATATCTAGTGAGCCATGAACTTTTTTAAAAATCCAGATGGAGATGGAGCATTCAAAACAACAATTCTTTCCCCATTTAACCTTTGTTCTAGCTCTGCTAGTGGTCATCGAAAAAAACTCACCCTGTATATGTGCATATACGTGCTCCGAACTTATTAACATTAATATTACTATTAGTCGTCCAGGAAGTTAGATAACGCCAGTAATAATCCGACACAAAACATAAGTTCGCATCTCACGATGACTTTAACACCGTAAATCCTGAATATCTAGTCGGCCATGGAGCGTGCCGGCAACGGATATCCTTACATCAAGCCACCGTGTCCTTCCTATTCGGAACACCGGACATACACACCGCTCGGCCTGCTTTGATTTTGTCGCCGCCAATAATTACGCAGGTATGCCGTGATTCTCCACTTTTTCCCACAAGATTTCTGCCGGTTGACATATGTAATACCTACGTATGTTTTTACTGGATCTACTTTAAGGAAACACAGTTCCCTCTCTCACACACTCACACATACTGAACGGAATACTCCAGAAACGGCCGACTGCAGTTAGCTCTGAACTCGCTCTGAACAGATATTGTATCCTATAAAGATGTGATGACCTGCTGACGATAAGTTTCTTAAATATGGAAACGTTAGATAAATAGATAGGTAATTAATTATTGTCCAATTCCTTTCTCACACTCACATTTTGACAACAGGATTAAAATTAACAAGATTAAACAAGTGGACTAGTTAGTTCCATGCCGTATGATTCTAGAATTAGAATTGAAAACTCATACCTGCGATATAAATGCATGAAATTTTCCCGAACAACGGAAAAACTAAACAATTCCAATTATTACTTTTCTTTCGCTCCACGCCTAATGCAATGTAAACTAATTTTAAAGGAAAACAGGACAATTCCATTTCCCCAGCCGGTGCAAATGCTTATTACTGAAAGGAAAGCCACGCATTAGCTTTCCGTCATTTTCTAAATTATCCTCGGCGATTATAAAAACATTAAAATTATTACCAGACACGACCAGGAATCTCGCCAGCCTGAATAGGCTATTCGATGCACAAACAACAAAACCTTTCGAAACTACGATATCTATCCAAAGATAAAATCTTTGTCACCTTTAAGCCGGCAGACGACCTGTCTTCATGACGTAACAACAGCGTCACGTAGCTACTTCCTGTGTCACAATAAGACACTTGTGTCGCAATCTCAAGGTTGAACTTACGAGCCAACGTTTGTACAGACGAGTTTCGTTGAATGGGACAGCTGACTCGGCTCCGTAGGGTCTCGACTGAAAAGATATCACCTGTGTACCTCCTCAGATTGACTTGTATACTACAGGGTCCAACGGAGAGAGTCAGAGCACTTTGTTATTGATCAGAAAAATCAAGGCAAAGTTAAAACAAGCAGAAAGTACAAAGTTTCCGCAGCTCGCTTCTAAAAATGTTACGTTAGTCTGGACCAATGACGTAAGAACCTATAGACAGGTTTGTTTTGATAAACGCTTGACGCCCAGAACTAATCACAATCTAAGCGCTCCATTAAATTATTCCGAAAATGTCGCGAGATTGTCAGAAATTGCCCCTTTTTGTCGAGCCGTAGCGAACTTATTTCGACTCTGGGCTCGGAGGCTGGCGTCGTTAAACCATCCCCCGAGTCTTCAGGTGAGGTTCCGATGCTTCAGGCGCCCCCAAACAAGAAAAAACATGCGATATCTAAGTGTGATTCTGGAGGAACTATAACCGGGAATCACCGGGTGTATAGTTGGTTGATGGTTGACTTTCTGTCTTTGTTTGTAGCATGTTTTTAGAGTAGTATGGATATATTTAATCTTGGAGTCAAAATAAAGGGCATTTTAACAATGGGCCACCACGTCTATAGGTTTTGACGTCATTGGTCTGGACGAACAATATGAACATCTTGTAACTGACTTACAACCTTTCCTCAACAAGTTTCCTTCGATCTAATCTTCAGTAAACAAGGCGCAAGGCAACAGCGTTCCCTTATTATCTGGTGCTATAAGCTCCCCTGACTTGTCGCTTGAGTCGCTTCACTCCCCCCCCCCCCGCTAAGGACCTTGTCCGTGACGTCACGCAACCTTGAGACCGTTTCCTTACGTCGGCGCCGCCGTGACGTCACCAAGACGCGTGACGCAAACCGGCTCCTGGCCGACCGGCAGATGTCCGGGCAGGGCCTCCCCGATCTGCATGACAAAGGAGGGCCGGAGGGGGCCGCCCGGTTCCTTTTGTCGGGGCCCGAAAAAAGTGGGCCCGTGCCGTGCACGCGTCGACCCGCCTAGCCACCGTAGTAATAAGAATGCAGTGCAAACCGGCGCCAGCGGCGTACCGCCATTTTCGCTAAAAAGCAGTTTACGATCCAAAGTTTCGACTCGATTTTTCTTTAAAAAAATTTGAATATTAAAGTAGGAGTAGACCCATATACGGATATACGGAACCCTCTGAAAATACTTATCGCCCCTAACAACATTTTAGTCTCCGGCCTTAGTTTTCAATAATTCAATACTCGGGGTTCTTGGTGACGACGCTTTCGGACTATTGAACTCATTTTAAGTAAATTGCTTCTTAAATAGGTTTCCATTAAATAAAATACGTACTTAAATAATAAAATGTTTATCTATTTTCAGAAACGGTAGAAATGCCTACTCTGCTTGCTTAAAATAATTGATCCTTATCCAAGTCCACAGGTTAGAAAATAATTCAAATGTTAATAATTATTCGTGCTGCGCCAAGGAGCTTCAAGTATAAATTCAACAAAAATCTATAAAGAGATACTAAAATATTGCTGCATTATATTATATTTTCAAGATAGATTGTGTAGTTAATACTAGGTACCTATACAATACTGTATTGAATCTCAACAATAACAGTCCAAACTCGTTGCCTTGGTTATACCACCTTTATTGTTTAGCCTTCACAAATAAACTTGTCAGGTATACTGTCACTGACCAAGAATATTTCATCAGCTCCGAAAATTGCAATAAAATCGCGTTATAACCTTCACCTTACTTCCAGGCCTAATTTCCAGGGCTTATACACTCAAATGGAAGACTGGAGACTATTCTAGAATATTCCTGGCCAATGATAGATGCGCACAATCATAAAGTTTTAGCAAATATCTAGAAACTTATGGAAGTTCTACAGGGAAAACAATGAAAACTAGAAGAAAATGCCTCTAAACTAGTCATAAAAATTATAAAACTGCGTAAGTACAATCCCGAGACTTAAAATTTATCTGCCAGATCTTTGAGTAGGTTAGAAAACAGTGCCAACATGCGTTACATATAACAACTTTAGAGGCATTTTTCATTAAAATACTGTTGAAGTACCGTTTCTGTTTTCTTGCAAATCTTCTGTTCAATAATGTATATTTTGCGGTTGATTTAAAAGGTTTCTCTATTCCTAGTTTTATATTAGGTACACCGGGGTAAGTGGCTCCCATAAAACCAATAGGTAGTTCAAGTTTAGAACCTTCTAAAAACTTCAATATTTAAGGAATCTAATTAACTTTAGAGCAAATGGCAGATCTACAGTAGTTTTGAGACTGTATAGAAATAAATTATTCTGACATGAAAAAAAAAAACAAAATATTTTGAAAATGCAAGTCGAGTACCTTAGATCCTATACGTATTTTACCTATTTAACTACTGAGAAATAACACTGGGGCAAGTGGGAATAAAACTAGACATTTGATTTTAGAAGAACATAACATTATACTGATTGAGTGATGTTGGAAATGAGATATGGGATTGCTGCCTCTTTGTGTGATGCTTTGGTAATGATGGTTTTGGTATATAGTACAAAAAAAATTGACTTTTTGTTATTATTGAGATATTTTTGGAACTTGAGGATAGCAATATTTGCATTCCGTTTTCATGCTCTTTTGAAGGCATTTTATTTCGACTTCATCGTCAAAGCCACATAAAACTTGTGCTACATAATAAATATTGGGTACTTGTGCTTCCTGTAATCGGAAATTTTGTTAGAACAAAATCTTCAGGGTCTGCATCTCGATATATTTTTTCTAAAGAAGGAGATAGAGACTTTCCCCACTCTGTCTTCTTTGGCTTTTTGTTCCGCTTTCTTTTTTGAGATAACTGTGTCTTTTCTTCATCTTTCTTTTCTTTCATTTTTTTGACGTAGCTAGTAGACGTAATAACTTCTGCTCCGGGGCATATTTTTCTTCGTTTCTGCTGAAGGGATAATGGAGTTTGCTTAATATGCCCAAGAAGGATATCTCAGCTAAAGGCATCATTGATTCTTGCTGGAGAGGTACACCCATCTCTTGCTCTTGTTGCTGAAAAGTACCTTCTGATTCCTGTTGGTGCAATATATCGCCCCCATCCTGGTGAGCTGTCCTTCCCGTGGCGATTTCCTTTTTTTAATGTAATTGCGAACCATTTTCAACTACAACAGAAGCATAAATTTGATAAGGTACGCAAAAGAAAACTTTGGGCCAAGTTATATATACACTTACCCATTTGTTGTCAGTTCTACTTGCCCCAACTCTAAAAAAAACCCTGGGAAAAGTAGAACCTATCTTTTTCTCACTAACGATTCTGTGTAGGAGTTTATTTCTATTTAAAAACAACACTATTGCACTCAAAATTAATACCTAAAAACATAAAAACATTTTTCATATCACTTTATTAGTCCTTCAGATTGCATTCAAACGCCACGCGCACAATTTGGGGTTGAAATTGGCAGTTTTCTGCAATGCACTATCTCTACCGAACTAGTTTCTTATTGTTTCCCGGTAGATGGCAGCAACAGTACTATTCTAAATGATATTACTGGCCTTGGTATCCACTTACCCTATATTTCCACTAACCCCGGTGTACAAGAATATTCGTATAAACTCACCACACCCACCAACAACGTTTTGATTTATTTTCCACATTTTCGTCAGAAAACTGTATACCTTTGCGAACCGGTCGACGGACGCCGCTGGCCCCACGGGCAGCTGCACCGAACCTCACCTCTCGCCCAAGGGACATAGAACTCTTCCAGGGGCCAGCTGACTTATCCGCGTCTGGAGAACAAAGACACGGGTCCACCCCTCCTTTCGATAAATAGAAACACTGTGTGCGCACCCTTCTTCCCCTATGCGCTTGCTGCAGCAACCTTAAATTTTTCGTCCCCCCGGTGCGCTGGGACGAGGGGGACCCAGAGAGCGTCGACGCCGCCGCACGCCGTGCATCGAAACCGGGAGATATTAGTTGGGTTTGGTTGTACGGGGTGCGCCAAAATAATAAAGTAGAGAATATTTTCTATTTTTAATGGGCACATTTCACGTTTTTTTCTCATAAGCTCAGATAATAGCTTTGACTAAAATATACTTATGTTTTTTTTTTCAAATTTTTTTGAAGGCCCGTTTGGCCGAAAAAAAAAAAATATCCACGGAGTGAGCATAGGTACTTTTTGTAGGCCCGGCAACGCCGCAAAACGGTCAGGTTCAAATTTAAACAGCCCGCCCACCTTTCTGTCAAATCACAGCTGTGACCTATTGATTGCGTTGGTTTGTTTTTGTTGGTTATTCGTTTGGCTAGCCATCGTTTACGTTTTGTTGTGAGTTACTGCTTAATATAATAGTGTTCAGCATTGAAGACGGCTTTGTTAAAGCATTGTTTAGTTTTCATAGTGAAAAATGAAAAAACTCTCAACACAAAGAACAAATCACCAACTATCGATGAGGTTAACTCCGACGAGGTAAAACGTAAACAATCGAAATGACAGTGGTGCCATGTTGCCGGCTATTTTGTCGTCTACCTGGGAGGGTTTATTACTTTAAAATGTCATATTTAAATTACATCATAAAACTATAATTAAACAACAATCTGGTTATAATGGTGTGCCATATAATTAATACACCCCAGTTATATACCTTTTATTAATAATAAGTGTTAAAAAAAAAACAAGTAAATCTATTAAATTTTTAGCCCGAACTTATGAAACTGATTGGTAAAGGGTCCAGCTGACGTCAGCAGGACCCCGATTTTCAAATTTCAATTCTAATTTTTGGCCTAGTTAATGATAATAAAAACAAACGGGTGGACTTTTTGGAACTTTGAAGACATAATACATAAAGTAAACACAAAGAAAACAAAAAATTTTTTTATGAAATGACCCCATTTAATTCTTGCTAAAAAAAAGTAGTCAAAACTCAAATATCGGATTGAATATCTGCTGTCTAATGAGTGACTTTCACACACAGGAAATATCATTAAGATAATTTTTTATTATCTATTATCATTTATTTCATCTACATACAGTGTGGCCCGTTTGGAATATGGAGAGACCTCTATAAATTTTTATTTTTCATCCGATTTTAGCCGTTTTTTTTTCTAAAGATAGGTCACCAAAAGCTCTACTTTGGTTCAAAATTTCAGATCTTAATCTCAATTTTCAAGGCCTACTACGAACTTTTTTCTAGTAAAAAATGACGAAAATCATTTAGCGTTTTTTTTATTCAAAATCTGACATCTCAGTGTTAATCAGGACACCCTAAAACCTCCACATACCAAATTTGAACAAAAAATGTACACGGAGATCCATTTTGCAGGGTGTCAAATTTGACCAAAAGAGGAATTTTAAAGGCATCTGACAAGTCAAGTGTGCCATGGAATCCCCTGAAGACAGTTGTATGGTCAACAAGACCAGTAAAAGTGTTGGTGATCCAATAGAAAATATAAAGTGTGTCTTTCTCTGAGCCATCTCAAAATAAGAAATTTTTTGGGGTCAAAAATCGAGTACCTATATCAAAACCGCCCCAGACACTGTAAACGAACTAAGTCTAAAAATACAGAAGCCTGAGAGTCAGTAAGTTCATATGAGTTAAGGTGGCTGCTGCGCCACAACAGGAAACGCACAGAAAATGTATCATCTTAGACAGGGACTTTATTGATAGAGGTCCAACAATTTAAATTGTTTTTATTTTGTAAACAAATAAATTACTTTTGTGTTTTTTCAATGATTCCAGAGCACTCCTGACCAGTATAAGATTAATAAAAATTCAGCATTTTGAGATGGCCCATAGAAAAACACCCTGTAAATTTTTGTATTGACTCTTTGCACACCAACATTTTGAGTAGTCCTGTTGATCATTCATCTGACGAGATTAGAGATTCCATGGCATACTTGACTCTTCAGATGCCTTCAAAATTCCTATTTTGCTCAAATTTGACACCCTGCAGAATGGAAATCCCTGTATATTTTTTGTTCAAATTTAGTATAGGGCGTTTTAGGATGTCCGGATTAAGGCTGTGGTGTCAGATTTTAAATAAAAAAATCGCTAAATGATTTTCGTCAAAATTCTTAGTTGGCTTTGGAAATTGAGATTAAGACCTGAAATTTTGTGCCAAATTAGAGTTTAGTTCAAACACGCAATACAAGTAATCATTAAGTTTTTTCCCCACCACCAAACTGAGCCATTGCACTTGACAGAGTGTCCTCATCAGGATGTGCTTGAGGGATGAGGGGAGAGGTAAAAAAATCTCACTTTAGCTCACATCCTCATTTGTAAAAGGAACTGCCACCAACTGAAATAAAGTAGGAATTCTTAAGAAAAGTGGCAAAAGGAACTTGGTTATTATTACGTTTTCATCAATTCCGTCAAATGTGAGATTTGCTATAAAAATGTTATCTGTTAATGATATCTATACATTATCTGTATAGCGTTGGAATTGGAAAAACAACAGTAACCTAAATTTGGAAAATAAACAGTGTCTTGAAGAATTGACAAACAAAAAATTAAAAAAAAAAATAAGAGCCCATTTTTCAGATCAAATTTGCAAACTTGGCATGTCGTTTGTATTAGTTACACTTTTTTTGCAGTCATAAATTATTTCGGTTTTATAAAAAATATATTATAAAATATGAAAATATTTATCTATACTACGTCAAAAAGTTACAAGTGATACTTATTTAATACACGTGACGTGCGACGTGCTAAGTTTAAAAATTTTGATCTGGGAAAAAGTATATATGGGGTTAATCTATCCTGATCCAGTGTCACCCTGTATAATACATATAGGTATGTTCTATGTTTGAAGACCGCATGGATTTTCTTAAGCTTTTTGTTTTATGTTTTACTGTTTATTATTGTAAAAATAAAAACTAAGCGTAATGTCGTGTGCAACGTCTTATTCGGGCACAAAATATATCCATTGAATTTGTATCTCCATCAAAATTGTTTTGTAGGTTTACTGTTGAGATACCACACCGTTCGTGCCAAGATGCTGTTAGCAAAACTTGCCAAATTAATCACCCGGAATTTAAAAAATGGCCGTTGCAATTCAGTTTAAAACTTCCTTAATTTTACCTTGCAATTCGATCTTTCATCGCGAATTTAACACTTATCTCGTGCAATCAATCGGCAAGTCCCTATTTAGACGTTTTCCTCTTTTTGGGAAAGCTTAGTAGGTACGTACACGGTAAATGTGCAACGTCAACGACCGAAGTTCATATAGTAAAATATTTGGCGCTCCCTGTACCCAAAGCACACGCCAATCTAATCTCAGTGTGTATCTAAGGGAGACTTTTTATCCAGGAGATAGGTTAGGGTGAATTATATTACGAAAGACCCTCACAGTAGTAGGTCACTAGAACTTGAGCATTTTGTTGCGTTGATTTAACCGGTGAGTCATTCATCTCGGGTTATAATAAAGAGGGAGCTTTATTCTAACAAAAAAACGGTGAATATACCATTGATGCGTTTACAAATCGGGTAGACAGCAGCAACGGGTGGATTTTACAGTAACTTAAATACAACGATAAACGATTATTTCGTTTACTAGATCTATACATCGCATAGAGTTAACAGTCGCAAAATTCAGAGTGTAAATAATAAGCTTAGAGTGTACGTGAGATAGTAGAAGCTGGAGCAATTTATCAGAGTCTCTATTTTTCAGTCGTTCCACTCAAACATCTGTCCGCAGAAAGTGTTTCCCTAATATCCCCGAAAACCCTTTGATTGTTACCCCTTGCGAGCCTGCGCCACATCAAAGGCCGTCCTGGATATTCTTACAATTCAAAGCCTCGGAAACGTCTTTGAACAGCTCCGTTCCCGAACAAGTCTTGGGCAGGTAGCTTTCGAGATTTCTTGTTTTGAAGTAAAGCCAAAGAAAGGGTGAATAATACTGCCTGCGGAATGCATCTGCGAACCCGAATTTTGCATCTGCGGATTATTATCCCTTTGTCGTCTTGCAAGGGGTTGGTGCAAGGGTTAGGTGCTGTCCGTCAGAAGGTATAATAATTGAGGTAAACTCGGGTTTCTATATGTGTCGTTTATCAAGAACTGTCACATATAGACATGACACACATGGTCAGATAGGTATACCCAGGGACTCTTTAAAATAAGGGGACCCAGTAGTCACACAGGAAAAGTGAAGCCTTGAGGGGAAGTTTGTTTTCTGTTGACTCCAAGGAGACCACAAGGGGGCTGATACAAGTTATGTTATAATATGGCAGTGTCCAACTTCCATCAGGTTTTATGTGACATGCCAGTGCCATAGATTCTAAAGGAGGCAAAGTATTTCCCATCATAATTCACAATTTTTAACTTTTCTGACTTCCAGATACTCAGATGTGTCAATTAAAGGTAATGCGGCCGCCTGTAGTAGTCCCAATAATAATTGCAACCAGATTTTTCTTGTATCACTTTTAGCAATCCTACAATTCCCATTACGTGGGCATTACGTATAAATAGGTAGTTCAAAACAAATCGTATTTCGAAAATTTTAAACTATTAAACAGGTATAGCTTCAGTCAGGTCTTTTTCTAAAGAGTTTTTATCTATGACTACAAGTTTATTTTAAGTTTGGGAGGTACCTTGGGCGAGAAATGAAATTGCAAAAATTTTATAATGAACACCGAGAAAAACTACATCATTAGAACTACTAGACCTAATCTTATTAGTCCATCCCGAAATCTGTGAAAGTTCTTTGGTTAGATACATTCAACAAGGGAAGAAAGTTCAAGTATACCTACATGTTACAAATGGTTTGAGGAACCTGGTAACAAGATTCAATAGCGACAAATTCTTAAATAAACAAAATAGTCACTACTGACTTATTACCTAAATTCGTGGAAATAATTGCTGGAAACCAATTTCAACTATAAAATAAATTTCTTTCATTTGACAGTTGCCACATTCTGCACTAGCTTGTATACACAAAATTGTCAAGTCTAATTTTTAGAAATCACGGAAACCATTATTAATTTTTACTAACAATCAAAGTACCTGTTATAGTCAAATCATTTTAAGAAGTCCTTACTGGGACTGTCAATTGGTAATTTCGATATCCTAAGTTGGCATCAATGCCGCAAAAAATGCAACTGGGTCATAAGTTCAGGTCAGTAACGAGCCCATTTGCACTAATAACACGAAAAGTAACAAGAACAGGAACAACACAGATAACGGTAAAACTCACGAAACGTAGAAAACCCGCGAAAATTTTCACTGCCGAATATTTAAACCAGTTTGAACAATCTGGAAAACCTTCTATGTCACTTTGACACACCGAAGCTAAATTTGCACATGGTTCGCACATGGACGCTGCCAAAAGCAGTTGATTATACCAAAATGAAAAGTGTTTCCACGACGTTTGAAATTATTATTAAAATGAGTTGAAATCATAGTTATTTTTATTTACAGCGGTATAGTCGGGATTGCAATAGGGTTTTTATTTTACTATGTTCTTTTTTTTTTTTCATATCACTTGGGTAAATTTTCACATCATAAATCAATGAATGACGTCATTAACTAGTTGAGACACATATACCAATGTTATACCCATGTTTAACAGAGGATTTTGTGGAGAATGTCATCTGACAAAATCAGGACTTCTTAAGTAATCGGGGTATATTTATAGATTCTCCAATAAAATGACATACTTGGCATCACTGAGACCATTGAAATGAGGAAAGAATAGGCCTTACTTTGGAAAGTATGATGCTGGGTCCCCTTACTTTAAAGAGTCCCTGGGTATAGACAAACGGATAGCGATTCTGAATTGTATTGCTTCTCCTCTAACAAATTACTGTGTACTGGTTTTCTTATACTGTGCTGCAACTGGTCTAAATTATAAGTACTAAGTAATAATAACATCATCCATAACGTCAATTATGTGAATCCATAGGGAGCTTGCTATGTTTCGAGATAAAAGTTATTCATTTGCTAATAAGATCCGCAGCCGCCATGATGTTGTTATACGAAATAGGGGATGCGAGCACCCTCCCGATAAACATATTCAAGTGTAGATTTACAGTTACCGATCTGCGTTCAAAGAGGAAGAGAGCACTCTTCAAACTTTTCAATTCATTAATCAAGCAATATGGGAGCCACTCGGATTTCGGCAATTTGCTCGAGAACGGTATACAGCTGCCATCTTTTCAACGGTGGAGAAGTGTGCATAGTGGGTAGGCAGGAGACTTGTTACGGATGGGATGATTAACAGGGTTTCGTGAGTGTTTCGACAGAGACCAAATTAGAGTTTTTCGACAGAGACCAAATTAGAAAATATGAACAAAATACGCTGTTGTAGGTAGGTATATACGCAATAGTTTTGTATTGGTGGTTTTACGACAAAAAGTCACTCTTGCTTGTTCCAAAACGCCCAAAACTGTTATTAGTTAGGAGGTTTTTAAAAACCGAGGCAACGCGGGCGTTGCCTCGGTCCTCAAACCACCTCTTCGGCCAAAAAAGTGGACTTACGCATCTTGCAATGTATTATATTTTTCCTGTTCCTATTATAAAAAAGATGTAGGTAATTTTAATTAAACGCTATGGAGTAGATTGTGAGTAATAATATTTAAATAATCATTGCTCAATTACTAAAAAAAATAATATCAGTAATAAAAAATATAAGAAGTAGAATATGCAGCGATAATAAAAAAAAAATAAAAAAATAGGGTTTTGTGTTGGACTCGAACCTGTGACCTAAGGATTACTACCCTGACGCTTTTAACCCAGCGCTACGTTCACTGCTGCTTGGCTTTCCTATTTAGCCACATTATTTGACACTAAGAGATTATAACCATATTCTTAATTTTTCTTTGGCATAATTCGTATTCTTTTTCATCAAAACCACTTTATAATTAACAATCGATGTGAAAAATATTAAATTTGACGCCAGTTTCAAGTTGCTACATATATTTTATTAATGGTTTTAAGGTCCTTGCTGCATAAACGTTGCATCGTTGCTAGTCACTTTTTGTACCTAGCAACCACTTTTTGTACCTAGCAAGAGGGCACCTCGAACATTTCACTTTCGCTTTCGGACCTGTTGGCGAGCATGTAAAGTGAACTTACGGGGGAGGGAGCAGGAAAAATATTTTTGATTTTTTATACAGGGTGTTCAGTATTTCGAAAAATTTAGAAAAAATTTGTTGGTCGCCAAGAGTAAAGGATGTGGTTTTTCACAATATCGAAAAATATTATCAAGGATGTCATTTAGAATCCACAGGGGGTTACAAATTTGAGGTTTCAGCAATTTATGTTATTTTTTTTAACAAGGCGGGCAGGTAACTTGTTTGTGCCGCTTTATTTCATATTTGCAGAATTTATATAATAATCAATATCTTCAATGCTATTACGTTAATGTATTGCTATCAATATGGAAAATTTACTTAAGCAAGCAATAATGTTCTTAAAATGTACAAAAATAAATTTCACTCAAATTTATTGCCTCCAACTTCTGCACAAATTTCAACTCTTCTAATAAATTCTCTAGGTATACACATTTTGTATTTCGTATAGAGGAATATTTGCAATTGTAACCCTTATTCTGTTTTTTGAAGTGTCCACATTATTATCAAGGTTCAGCATAAACTGTTTATTTCAGGCCTTGTTAAAAAAAATTCAACATACATTGCTGAAATTTGTAACCGCCTGTGGATTCTAAATGACATCCTTGATAATATTTTTCGATATTGTCAAGAACAACGGTCCTTTACTCTTGGCGACTAACAAAATTTTTCTAAATTTTTCGAAATACTGAACACCCTGTATAAAAATCAAAAATATTTTAACAATTTGGAGCGTTTTGGAACAAACAGGAGTTTTTATAACGGGTGGCTTTTTGTCGTAAACCCATGAATAAAAAACTTTTCCCTCTTCCGGACATCAGAGCGGGACACGCTGTATATTATATTATAGGTGTCCAATAATTGAAAACAGAGTGTCAAAGATTCGGAAAAATATGTCAAGCAATAACTACGTTTCTTTACACGTTTAACGTAGAGTATAAGTAAACACGAGAAAAAATAAAAAATAAATAAATAATTGATTTACTAAATATTGAGGGAAATTTCTTTGTGGCGAAACTGATCTTACTAGTTAATAAAATCGAAATTACTAATACAAATATATTAATAAAAACGATATAACACAAATTGGACAAGCACTAACTATAACCACTTCATAAAGTGAATCAATGTTTACTCATACCCTTATAGTAGTGCCCCTTCTGTATTCTAATGTTTCAATATTGTTCAGTAGCTTTTTATAGGCACTGTACGAAGCGTCGAAATAGTGAACGGATGTGATTTTAATATGCATGTTTAATTTTTATTTCAACTCGTGAGGGTGGAACTGGGTTAAACACAATTTAATTTATATACAATCAACAGGTTATACGATCGAATGCCATTTTTATTTTTTTCCGTGGCTGTAATTTATATTCATTTCGGGGGCCAATTAAATTTGTCAATTTAAATAATTCACAGCATAAAATGCCGATATTATATTTACGGAAAGCGAAAGGGATTTTTTATTGAAACATTCGTTATCATTTCGGAATTTGTTTAGCTTTTTTATTGGAACGTTGTATATTTCACGTGCGGCGGGCATTTTGATTTAAATATTTATTTAAAAATAAGCGAATAAGCGAGTAAAACGGTGTTTTTACTTTTTAAACTAATTAATAAATAAATGGAAAACATTGACGGTTTTTTGTAACAATTTAAAACTTTTATTTATGCTACAGTTTAGCATTAATGATTCGTATTAACCTATTAATATGGCGATACGGGACAAATCAATTAACAAAAAATTTAATTTATAAAAATATTATATTTCAGGACATTGTAAACAGCGCTTTAATGTTATTAAAAAAGGGAATCCCCAATTTATTTTGTTTCCTTAAATACTAATAAAATTAGGTACTTAGGTACTTATTGCAAAAAATTTTTTTACTATAAAATATAATTTCCTTTTTTTAACCCCTTTAATTAAAACATAAACCAGTTTTCAAACTAATAAGTTAAGGGAACACATAAAATCAAACATGTTGATGCCCTTACCTTATACTCTTGCGCTCTTATTTATACGAAAATATTGTGAAAGTAGTAGTTCATATGAACTACTAGCTATACAGACGCAAAGCTACATTTTTAGGCTGTCATAGATTTTGCATACAAATTTATATATGAAAACTAAGAATGATACAGGGTACAGGGTACAAAGGTAGAGGTATATATCTACCTCTATAAATATTCCTTAATAACACCAGCTTAAATCATAAAGTAATATCAATTATGGGAATAGGGACGATTTGGTAGTTAAAATTAACAAGGACCTCCACAATAATTAAAATAGCCCCACATTTGTCGCTCGCCACACTTCCCTGTCAAACATTTGTCCATTTAAAAAGCCCCTTTATGGGGTGGCTCAAGTCTCTAATCTGCCAAATAAACTAAACTGAAGTACCTACTGTCCCGGCTGACAATTATTTTTTCATAGATAAATGACACTTATTAACCGGCATTTTACTCGGACGCGAATGTGCCGTCCAAAAACCTTCCATATACATTCGAAACGCGAATCCTTTTAGTTCCCATAATCGTGATTGACACCTGGATTTTAAAACAATCGGAAAAAACATAAAAAAGCGGCTATGTGCGCTTTCCCGTGGATTACCAATCGAAATCCAGGTGTGCGTACGGAAATATTTTCGAAAGTCCCGGTCCGGCGTGAAATATTACAAAGAACGCGTGCTGGTCGGCTCATTCGTGTTAACAAATTTATTTGTAGGCGTTAGGCTTTTGGGTGGAACAAGCCCGGACATACAATGAAAGCCAAATAATAGATATAGCTGCTCTTTCCGAGCGTTCCGCCTGTTTCGCCTAGAAGAATGCATTGTCCGCCCCGAATTTCAGGAAGCGGCTCACTCCTTATCTGTCCCATTTACTGTGTTGGCCAGTAAATCGTCAATGGTTTCTAAAGTGTTGCCAACATCCTAATTTGCCTTTTAGCCCACAATGCCCGGCAATAAATCCTCTTTCCGCCAATTTGTCTGGGTCAGCAAGACACCCGCGGCGAGCTACAAATCCGTAAATCAGCCCGAGCTTGTAGGATATCGCCTTGAGTGGCCAATTCCGTGCTCTACAACGCCGGAAGTCGTGGGGGATGCGATTGTTACACTTTTAGTGCCAAACGCACCCCTCGAAGACAGGTGGTCGTCTTAAGGAACCCGACACAATGGGGCGAGGTTTTACGATGGTTTCTCTAACAATTTGGCATAAACCAGGTGGTGGGCGTTATATTTGTACGGCCCACGGATTTTAATGCGCGTTTCAGAAAGCGACTACGTGAGATATATTGATGCGCCAGCATTCGAAGTTATATTGCCGGCAAAGCCGGGCATTTGTTTTGTTATAAATAGATGCCAAAGTGTGCCGCCATAAATTTTTTTATCGCAGAGATCAGTAAATATGGGGTTGTAGGGTTTTATGTCCAATCTGGACATAACAGAACAGACCATAATAATTATTGTGGTTGATTTTTTTTCGTGCTGCGTTAAGCGAGACATGAATGGAGTAGCTACTAAATGTTACGGTGTTTTTTCTGGTTTCTACATGCAGCTGCTGTGTGTAGTATTAGGTATATTTTTTATACTACTCTAAGGGATCGGAATTTATGTTGTTGTTTTACATTTTAAATTTACTTAATAAGAAATTGAATAGTGGTTGTTGCCAAGGCGTTGAATGATGGAATAATCCCAGTTTTTTTACCAGTTTCATACAAAAATCACCGACTCGGGGAAGAGCAAAGGTTTTTAAAAGTGCAACTTGTAGGGACTTTACAAGTAAATTCCTTAGCCACCGTGAAGACCTCTCATGCAGTTTTCTTGACAAACAATAACGCTGTTAAACACAACAATATATTATGATTAACAAAGATAGGTAATAAATATATTTTTTTCTACTCTTATGCTAGTAACGTACCTGTTAAGTAACGGTTTAGGTTATAAGTAAGTCAATTGTTACGAACACTGACACGTAATGACTGACATGTAATGACTGACACGTAATAATAGCGTTGAGTGACGTATTAATAAGACTTCTCACGGCTATAGTTTCATGTCCTGAAAAATAGATGGCGCCTATGGTCAACAATGTATTTTGCATTGTATTTTGTCTCCGGGAAGCGCATGGTGAGCCAGAGAACTGTCAAACATGACAGCCGTAAGCAGTCTTTATTAAAACGTCAGTCAACGATAATAGTATATTATACACTTAGGTTGAGAAGTGAGCCATTATATACCGAGCTTTTTTATATCCTGAGGCGCGTAGCGTCTCAGGATATAATATGCCAGGTAAATAATGGCCTTCTCAACCGAAGTGTATATAGAATTTTTTTTACTACTAACATTGAAATATTGCCATATTTTAGTTTATTTTAGTAATTTCTCGCTTTTTTCAAATACTTCGAAATATCAAGTAGCCTGAGAGTTCAGTTGTCAAGCTGATAAAATGACACTAATCTTTAAATGTCATATAGAAAATTTTTCATTATTTACTATTTTTTTATTATCATTATTTACCTAGGGTGAGAAATATTACTTCTCATTAGAGGAATGAGGTAAATAATGGTGATTTCTCAGGTTAGTAGTAAAAAAAAATTACGTATCTGTTCTTAATTAAAACGCAATTATACGGGTGCCTTGTTAGCGCGGCATCCGCGTCACCATAGCAACCAACCAACCAGGGACCGTGCGGTGACATTTTAAGTAAGGGAAGCAATGTTTAAAAACTTACCTATTTGTAATGTAATTCGATTCTTCGATCACTTTTTGCGAATTCGTCAATGACGTCATCATAAAAACGTCGATGCTCTAACATGTTCTGGAGAAGTATATTCTCAATAGACAACAGCGATATCTGTGAAAGTCATTCATTCATTTTTGTGGTTAAATTTTTCATAGGGGGTTTTGCTCTTCCGTTTGTAATTAATTGAAGCTTATCCGCAAAGTTTAATGTTGAAAATCACTTTATTATTAAGGCACACACACTCTTACTTAATTGTCCAACTTTAACATTTTCAACGTCATTCCCGACAGCCGAAGTTGACGGTATTTGCATGTCCATGTCCGTATTATTGTCTTCCATATCTCCCGAGATACGACGCGCGCGACGCACCAACGCAAATATCAAAACCAACTAAACTAAACAATTAAGAACCTACTGCAACGATAGCTTCCACGCCCGCTTAAAACAGGCCTTCTCATCGCATCAGCTAGTGCGGTGGAGGTGGAAAGTTCAATAACCTCTCGACTATCGAACCCTACAGAAAAGCTAGCGGCCGGCATAGCTTACATTGTACTGTAATGTTGCTCGGTAGGATGGGCGCAGTCGGAGTCAACGCCGCATTTGCTATAGGCATAACATATTGTAGATTTGATATATGATATATAAGACAATTTTTAGCATTTTTGATATACCTAGGTAACTAAACTAATTGCTTCCTGTTTAAAAATTCAAAAATTACATTTTATCATTTTACATTGTTTTGGTTTAGGGGAAGCACTGCTTCCCTTGCTTCCATGGACTGCACGCGCCTGCATCATACATACAGTGTTTCAGTTTCCTATTTAAAAAAACACCACGCCCATGGGTTCCCATTATTGTTCTTTAATTTGACATAAATCGTAACATAAATATAAGAAACTTCTAATTTGACATACAGTTTTTATGTAAATCTAAAATTTTTGCCGGAGCAATATATAGAAAATAATCTAGCTATAATAATAACACTAATGATTTTATTGTCCCAACTCTCCCTATATATCCAGGAACCCTTGTGTTAAATACATTAATATGGTTGGGTTGGTCAAGCGACCTACTACGAATTTACAATGTACTTTTTGTTAAGTGTCAGTTACTGCCTAGGAAACTAAAATCTATTAATTGAAATAAAGAAAATATCTACTCAGAAATATACAATACAGGCATGAATGAAGCAAGTATAATAACCTAGAAAAATTCCATAATATATTTCAATTTTCTGTTGCTACGTCAGCATGACTGCCTCCAGCTGAGTTAGTAGTTAATCAGTTATTTCGTTGATTCAAATAACTATGTATTAAGGTACCTATTCATCACCTTTCGTAGCAAGCAGCCGGTGTCCTGCTCCTAAACGAAAACAAATCGATTGGCACAGACTCTAAATTGCATCAGTTGCATTTCGTGGCCCGGCATCGCCCGCGCCAAGTCCAGTCCCGAATTGGCGGCATCCTGGGGGCGGCTGGCGCATGTGCCGGCCACCGGAGGCCGCCGCCGCCGCCGCCGACGGGAATCAAAGAGCGCACTTTTCAAGCGATGACCGCTCGTTCGATCGATGTTTTATAAAGCGGGCGCTGTGGCCACACCCAGAGCTAATTGAATGATGCCTGCACCGGGGCACCGCCGTCGCTGCCCGCGCGATGCATTTTTTCCGAGGCTGGACCGGGGCTATGATGTGGTCCCGGTCGATATTTAGTAGGCTTGAGTCCAGTTTTGAGAGATTCGCCAAAGATATTTCGAGAGTCGCCATATTCACACCTAAAAAACTCAAAATATACAAAAATATGACCAAGTGACGCTCTCTTCCGGTCAAACCGGAAGTCGGAAGTGAAAACTGGCACTTCTTTGTTACTCCCCGTATACACTGATTACTAATAAAAAATATTCGGTGTTGATATTCAACTTCACATTTTTTTTCTCGAAATAACTTTTTAATAACATCCTGTATATTAAGTCTGACCACATATTCGAAATCCTCTGAAAATTCTGCACAAGTTTTGTTTTTGAACCATCAATTATTCATCTTTAAAATTACCGAGAAAAACGGTTTTATCACTTTAACTTTATTACAAACTTAGTATACCTACATACATAATAATATAGGGTGTGGTTAAGTTATTTCAAATAAATCACCTGTTTCCAAAAAACTATAAAGCTGGATTTTAGCACGCAATATTATAAATGAGTATATACGGGAAGAGGCAGAAAAAAAATCAGTTTTTATTTCTGACTTCCGGTTCGACCGGAAGTGAGCACCACTTGGTCAGATTTTTGAGACACCCTGTACATTTTGGGGTTTTTGGGTTCCTTTTCTTCTCCCAATTCCAACCATGTACATGGCGTTAATAGAATATGTCACAAAAATGTAAATTCCTGGGTCGATACACAATGTTGAAATTTCCAGAAAATTATCTAAATTATTTTGAATAACTTTTCTGTAAATGAATAAATCGAAGCCAAACTTCGTAGTCGCGCTAGGTCTAATTTTGTATGAAAGAGGTCATATTTGGCCAAAAAATGCAGTTTGCCAAGCTTCACAATTAAAAAAATATATTTGGGTCAAATCACACAATTTGATGTAAACTTTATACAGAGTGACCCGAAAATAAATGGGTCATACTATATATTGATGGAATCGGGATGAAGAGGAGATTTCAAAAACTCCATAATATACAGGATGAGTCAGTTCTTTGTAGCAGAAGAAGATTTTAAAACAAAAATTTCATATCAGTAGCTTCAGTTTAAAAAAAACTTATGTTGGCTATTCTTTGATCTTTTACTGTTTAATGACTTATAGTCTCACTTCTTCGATTAATTCTTCATCGCAATGAAACATTTAAAATCAAATGAAATTATAAATAGAAATATGTAATCGATAAACATTAATTATATTATACACACCCCCACAATGCTTTAACTCTGATTTTTAAAATTAAAAGGATAATAAGAATAGTTGCAAACTGAGCCACAAAATTTAGAAAATAGACCTGTGTCGATATGAAATTTTCGTTTAAAATATAATTTTCTGTCCAATGTTTCAGTATTTACGGCTATAAAAACTGACAAAACCTGCAGTACCTATATGGTGTCCCATTAAAAAAATTTGCAACGCTTATATATATATATATATATATATATATATATATATATATATATATATATATATATAATATAACACCACACAAGAAAACCCTTAAAATGCTCTGTTTTTTCATTGTTTATAGAAAAAAAATTGTGCAAATTTATTATAAACTTATTACTAGATCGCCTTGGGGCGAGCGTTGGGGGTTTCATTTTGGAATAAAATGTACATGAATATTTTCTGAGATTTTACCTCATAATGTGATATTTTATAAGTAACAAAACTCAAATACCTAGGTTACAATCCAATATTGCTATATCACATATTAGATTTCGGTGGTTTCGAGACAAAAAAGGAAAATTTTTATTTCGACGAAGAAAATGCTTATTCCAATGAATCCCTGATGAAATAGGAAATGTAGAAAATGAAGCTACAAAAAAGTATTAGGTACCAGTGAAAATCAAGATAAATTTTAAATATTAAATATACGATATGTTTAAACGGAATCGCGTCGGCAATAGAAAATTCGAAGTTTTACACCAGTATTATTAGCAAATTTTAAGAAAAACATTCAAATGTTCAATATTGCGTTCAAGCACTTCAAAGCTAAAATCCTATAGAAAACAGTTTGTCGATCGTAACCCGAATAAATAAAGAATATTTTAAAAGAACGGCAAACAAATTCTTGCCCAAGGCACCTGACAATCACCTAACACCAAGTTATATCTTTTAAATACTGGGTGATTTTGTAAAGAAACTAATTTTGATTAATAGAAATATTAAGTAAGTGTACCTAAATATTTTTAAACAATACCACTGGACAATCTGGACATGTTAATATTAGCCAAAAACAATCTATGGCCACTGGTCTATAATATAATTTGACGTATAGATATTCTACTCAACCATACAGCCCCGAGGTGAGAAGGCGTACAAATCAACTAACAATGGCTAATAGTGACTAATAATTAATTTAATATTTTATGATATAGATATAAAATATTTGAATGGGTTTGTTGCAACAACAGTTCTGAACCGGTTCGCAGCGATCTAACTGGTTGAAAACAGTTCTGCAATTACTTTCCCGCATTCTGATTCTCTAGAACTGGTTCAGAACTATTGTTGGAACAAAGCTATTAACATCAAACGTTCAGAAGACCCTGGGTTTTCTAACAAGGTCGCCCTGAGTCTAGCCCTGAATGTCTATACGTCTATACGTCAAAAAAATATAAGTATGATGTAAAGTCTCGAGTCCAGACAGTAATAGTAGACAAAATCATAGCAATTAAACCTCGATAAAATGAGGGATTAACATAAACTGTTTCTTAGTTCAAACCCTAACAAATAACGATTACTGAACAAGAGTTTCAACGACCCAAAAGTTGTATGTACTAACGCTTTAACATGCTGCCGAAACCCCAAATCCGAGTCCAGGAAACGACCAAGATTTTTGGGCGCAGTTGACCTTTCTAAGGACTAACCCATCCAGTGTCTTATCAAAATTGGAATTCAAAACCGCACCATGATCCTTGGTACAGAAGATCATAAGCTTCGATTTTGACAGACTTATAACTTCAAATAATTATTTTTTTCACAATTCTTCTTGATTTTAGATATGCATCAATGTAATTTTCATACGCCTGCTCACCACAATATATAAGAGCAGCAAAACATACGAAGTATAAATTATAAACAAAAGGGGTCCCAAAATTGATCCCTGGGGAATTCAAATTATAGGAGTAAGTTCCTTTAGGGAATATTTTTTGACTTATATTATGAAAATATTACTTAACGCTCAGGAAGAAATCCATATTAAGATCGTAATTGATCATGTCAAAGGCACGAGAGAAGTCCGGAAGAACGAGAGCGTAGTCCCTACCCAGATACGAGATCGTCTATGACTTTGCCAAGAGTCACCACACTACTGAAACCTCTGCGAAATCCGCGCTGGCCATCAGGTAATATACCCTCTGCCGTGACACGACCATCCAACTGGTAATATAGAATCTTTTGGGACGTGTTGGAAATCCAAAGACTCATGTTTCCGCGACAGAGGAAGAAAGTAGAGGCTTGGGAGCCACAGATCCAGCGGTAGTACTTCGCAGATTATATTTTAGAAACTACGATTAAAAAAACTAGTTTTTTCTTTTTTTGGGTTTTTAATCGAGGAAAACCCTTTGGTCCTGCCCACCCCGTATTTCCGGCGAGCGTTATGCGCGACATCCATCACGCGGGCCGGGCCCATAGCGTCAAAATTCCAACAATACGCCGAGACGGGACCGTATTTCATGCCCCGAAATTGCCGGTCCGAATATTTTACAACCTGGCCTGTGCCGCGCTGCACCGACGCGACGCGGGTGATTGAAAAATTAATATTTATACGCAGAAGTAATCCCGAACATTAGTTTGGGGTGGGCGCGCGTTCGCGCGGGTGACTTTCGTCCATGCTGATACCACTCGTCCGTGTGGTTTTTTAGTATATACCTTCACAAGTAGGTTCGAGCACACTCAACCCCTTCTTTTTAAAGATCTTCTGCCAGAGAAACCATTTTTTTCAACACCTATAATTAACACATCAAGTTATGTGTTGAAGGAAACATTTCACACTCGACCACTCCAACCGCACACGCGAGGTCTATGTGTGACGCTAATATTTGCGATTGGTCTGGTAATTGGCCTATCGCGCCGGCAATCGTTCTCAAGT
>OY987298.1:134023056-134343056 GCA_963920635.1 Pseudeuparius sepicola | reverse complement strand
ACACGTACTTCACAGGTGTATCTAAATGGTCGGTTCTTCCTCGTATCTGCGAGCCTTGAAGACCTTATTACTACACACCGAATTTGGACTAGATAGTTCCTTTCATTCCAGAGATAAAAAAAATTGAAAATATTATCTGTATCTTGAAAAGTAAGAGGTTAAAAGTGTGACGCTTTCAGCTTTTTTGTAGTTTTTTATTGTTTGTGGTGTTAGGTAGGGGCTAAATATATTATCTACTTGTTTAATTGGAAACATTAATTTACTGAGTCTTTTTGATGGATTCCACCTCAGATCTGATAGGGTACTACGTCCTTCGTGAGCTTTACTGATACTAACCAGCTTTTGCATCATTACAAGGAACTTTCTAATTTCGTATTGTATATGCTGGTTTATTACAGTGCCTTACCTAAGAAGGGATTGTCTATAATTTTTCTCTGAGTTATAGACCGTCAGGCTATACAGGACATACTGTGAAACCGATTATTAGAGGAGAAGGTCCGAATATGGGTACCCCTTTTGATTTTACTAATAATTTTTGAAGTTTTGAAAATAATAATCTGCAAATTTCTACTAGTTTTATCAATTTCCAACACTTTGCTAAATGTTTTATTTTTAATATGTTGTAGGGATCATGGTTTTTGATTTGTCACACTTTTTTTGTTTTTTGTTTGGAATATGGGCCCTAGCAAATTAGGATAAAAAGCAAATTAAAATAAAAAGATGTATTTTATATAATAAAAAAGAAAAGTAACCCATTATGGAGAAAAACCCACACATAAAAATCTTTTTCAATACCTGAAAATGCTCACGAGCCCACATATTGCACATCATACACTAGACCCAAACCCCACCTCTTTGATCATTTTCGTTATTGTTTACTGCCTTGATAGCTTTAACCATATTATTGGCGGTCCAGGTTTTCCTTAAAATTTTAAACGAAAACTTAAGTTTTGTTCGTGGCATGGTCGAAATTAAAAAAAAACGTGTTTTGTATAGAATTGAGGTGATATGGGCCCTGCCCATTATAAAGGCCTTTATCATCATAAAAGTCTTACCTTCCAAAGTTTTCACAATCTCACGAATACGTTTCTAAGCACCTATTTACAATAGCACAAAAAACGGACCTAGCTACATCTCTAACACATTTTGTCAACAAAGGCAAATATTTTGAACCTTCGCACACAGATGGAGCGGGCTGCCTAAATTGTTTTCCCTAGGGGGCCCATATTTACAAGCTGTTACAACAAATTGAAGTTGGTAAAGTTAAATTTTATTTACACTTTATAATTCGTTAAAAAAACTGAAAAATGTTTAGAGTTTATAATACAACATCGGAGATGTTCTTGAGCTTAATACAAAAATACTATAGTAGCACGAAAAGTTTACGTGAGCATTTAAAGTCTTGTTTACGAGCACTTCAAAAATATGGACTACTGACTTCAACACCGCTACTCCAAAAGCTTCTTATGGTAGTTACGCCCTCGGCTAAACTCGAGACTCTGGGGGGTCATGGACATTTCAAGTTCAAGTAAAACGATGTATGACCACTGTCAAACCGGGTCGTAAGGTTGGCGTGCTAGTCCATAGTCCGTTGGTACCTCGCTCACGTACTTGAGTACTTATATGTAAAAGAAAACACAAAGAACAGTCTCCGAAAACACTGCAGTCGAAGTGTCGACGCGTTTACAATGATCGTTAAATTTATTAAATTTAAAAAGAGGTTGAAAATGAATTAAATCTGTACAGATTTTGCAATCAAATTTGGCAAACCTTAACTAACAACCCAAAGATATATTAAAACCTGTAACTTTGAAATAATGAACAATGAATCCTGACTATGAAATATATTCAAACCTAATAACCCAAAATCGATCAATTATCTTGACTAAACCTGCCTAATAACTTTACTATACAATATTCACAAGACAAATGATAACATTAATAAAATACAAAATTGTTTGGCGACTTCCCCGTTCGATCTTGAAACACAAGAAAAAGCTAGGTAACCAAAAAAGAACCGTGGTAAAGTTCACGTGTGCCTCGGGCAACTTATGGGTTCGTTTTACTAAGTCTGTGCTAATAAACAAGTTTAGAACCAAATCATGGCTACAGCTTGCAGCGTGCAGCCCACAGAGAAAAGGGGTGAACAGGCCTAGGTGAGAGTAGCTCAAGAAGTCGTCAAAATGACGTTATTAATAAGAAACTATTAAAAATTGAGCAACTACTCACCCAGACTGTGTTCCCGGGAATCCTCTTCGTGGTCCACCTACAGCAGGTCGCTCTTGAAACTCAGCGATACGTGGTCACCCACACCTCAAGACATGTGTTCGCAAGACACATGAAAAAAAAACAGAAAACCTTAATTCACACAGCGAAAACAAATGCACACTGTATACAGAACCACTTAAACCGACCATAAAGTGGAAAATTAGGCTTGAAAAAAGGAAATTTCTATACAGAAAATTCAAGGCAAAATTTCACCCAACGCGACTTTTACCACGAGTGTTCGAAAGGGAAGTGCCTCGACTTCTTGTCGCGGGGCCTATATATAACCTTTTCTGCAAGGATGACGACTTCCGCCTTCTAGAATACCATGGAAGGTTTTAAAAGCTAAACCTAATTAGAAAAACCTGGAAGTACCACACGTTACATTCCAGATGACAGGTCACTGTCAATTCTGCCAAACCAATGATATTAGACCAGTGAGAAATGTCGAAAACAAAGAGTGACGTTAGTACACGAAAGCAACACAGTGGCGCTAGTCAATCGCAAAACCGACTGTGATTCACGTCCGACAGTGTTTACAACAATGTAATTATTGTTCTAATAATACATACCTTCAATTGATGAATGAAATTTAAACACTTTTGCAAACGGCACATACCCTTTAATCGACAGTTTATTTAAGAAACTACAAGCTCTACATAGGTAAGCAATTTATTATGCATCAGCTTGTATAGGTGGTTGCAGATGTTAGGGCAACATTCTTAAAACGCGTGGTGATATAGTATGTGTATTTTATGGAATCGAACCAAATAGTGCTTTTAAACGCTGTAACGGAAATTAGATAAAATTTTCGTTACAATACAACGGATCTTGTCTATTTACTTGTTAAAAAATTACGGACTATACAGAAACGGAATACCTACGCGTCGATAAAACGCATCCCGTAATCCGCCCCCGCGCCGCCCGAATTAACCCAACGGCGGTCTCCGCGCCCCCCGCTCCGGAAGGAGGGCGGAAAGAGGAAGGAACTGCATCGGTGCAGCGCCGCGCCAGCCAAGGGGGCCAAGGAGGGGCGGCCGCCGCCTTCCCTAACCTGCCCCACGCAGGGCCGGCGGGGCCCCGCGGCGCCGTACGCGGCGCCGTATTGATCTGCACCGGCCCTTTCGCTTTCGAGGGGGGGCGCCCGTCGTCTCAAGTCGCCTGGGGGGGATTCGCCCTTCCGGATTTTTTAAACGGGGGGAGAAGGAAAGGGTTCGCGGGATCAGCTTCGTCGACTTGATAAGTCGCAGTAGGTATTTATACGAGTGTTAAAGGAAAAAACGAAGTAAACCACAGCACGATGTGCGTTCACACTACATACCTACCTCGTTTCTAAGAAGGTTCAACTATTAGCGAAACGTCTAAAATCTAAAACATTTTTATTATATTTGTTATACTGGTTGGAGTATTATCTAGGCATAAACCTATAATATATATACCCAAAATAAACCGAATTATCATTAAACAATTTTTAGATAATATTTTGACTTTAATATTAAAACATATTATTTTTTTCAGTAAAAATAGGAAATAAGAAACACTAACTGTTACTTTTACAATCGTTTAATTAGAAAAACTATTGCGGATATAAAATAGAGCGAATATAACATAATATAACATATTATACAGATCATTGGTTCCACAAAGGCACAGAAAAACAGCAAGCGCTTGCTGAATTCCGTAGGTCGCTCAGTTAGTTTTTGATTAGCTTCAGGTTTAACATACCGGGAACCATTTCCCTTTATAACCATTTCGCATGGATGAAAATGATCCGAACAATTTTCCGGGAGTTTTGGTAAACGCTGGTTCTCATTTAAGCCGACAAGGGAAACACACCTTTCTCCTTTCAGGATCCATGGGAAACCTACAAAATATTCCCAATGTTAGCAAATTGTTATTTCAAATAACTGCTGAACTGAAAGCACCAAATCAACATTAGGCAAAGGCAGTATTTTGGATATTTATTAGTACTTAGTACGTACTACCACTACCTACTTATCTACGCTACTGAAGAGGCCCAAACATTATGGTGGAAATAGCGAAAATAATACATATCAGTGAAAAGACACTTCTGAGTTAAAAGAGTTCAACTTTCCGCACACCTAACACCGGCGCACCATTTTTTTAAGTTTTCATATCACGTTTTTGCAAAAAATACACGTAAAAACCTGAAAATGCTTGAAAATCGAAATATTCCGACTAGTAAAAACGTCGCAAACAAATCTTATGACGGCGTCAGGTTTCGTACCCGTCACAATGAAATGTGTCTAGTGGGAATTAAGGGGCGTTGTCGCTTAATCTCCATAAAATATTATACATAAATTAATAAACAGCATTTAACAAGTTTACAACAAAATATATGCCTACGGCGCGGCGTTTGCGTTTGCAACATTTATTCTTCGGTTAACAATGCTTATAGTATGCTCTTCTGTTATAATTAATAGATAAGCTGTACCCAGAAATTTATATCTGCGAAAAGGGGGTGGGGGGACTTAACCGAAAATCTGGCAACCACACGCGCTGAGAATTTACAGGGGAACCAAATGAATAGTAGACCAAAAGGATCTCTGATCGCTTTAAAATGTAAATAGTTATATCTCCCCTTGCTTATAAGTGTATGGTTGGGCCTAAGGCGCCACATTCAAATTTCAAGATGTCAACTTGGTAAATTTGGTAAAAAAAATTTTAAAATGATTGTTTACATATATAGCTCATGGTTTTACAACATGGATAATAATATACGAGAGTGAAAGTCACATTTTCAAAGGCCCTTGGTGCAATTTGATATCTACCGGCGAAATTTTCGTAAATGCCTAGATACAACTAAATTCGATAGAATAAAACCATACAACTTCCTGATTTTAAGGTGGTTACGTTTACTCATGTAAAATTGTTAGGTATAAAACTCTCCAAACAGTCCAAACCAAAACCACTTTTAACCTGGAAGACTGTGTAGGAACAAAATCTCTTTTGATGGCGTTAACCCACTTTTCCCTTAAAATTGGGTCTTTAGGGAAGAAAAGGCGGACACTTTAGGACCGCCTTTGTAGTTTCCTTTGCAGTTGAGAACGGGACACGTACACAGCATGATTTAAATAAGTCCGAAACTACAGATACAACCTAAAACCTATAAACTAAAATTGAATTTTAATTACTCTATTTGAATCACTGCTGTTTTACCACCGCATTAATAAAACTCCACGTCCTATATTACTAAAAAACACAGTCCAAAACACAGTAAACACAACAAGCGTCCTTTAAAACAGGAAAGTCGCCAGACAAGTAAACGTAAACTACCAAGCTGGGATGACGTAGTGACGTCAGTTTACGTATTTTGATCTGTTTGACCGTCGATATTACCTATACCTACTTCTATGTAAGCTGCATAATATGCACCAGCTTTGTAGTTTCTGCAAAATGCACCGTGGCATATCGTGCATGGTCAAGGTAGAGCGATCATTCAAGTCCTTTTTTAGTTATTTTACCTAATATTTTTTTATATCAAAAATATATAATATGTCCCACTGCACTGAAGTTCCTTTTTATGTTTGAGGGTTTATTTCAAAGAAGCCTTATTACGTCCCAAAAAACTTTAGACACGCAAATACTAGAAAACCAAATCTTTTGAAAAAGGGAAACCCAACATCCCAAAGTACCTGTTGTCACACTAAAGATAGTTGTCAAACATGTTAAAAAACGTTAAAACATTTTTAAAGCTCATCAGCCATCCAAAAAATCTTTCCTTTTGCGACTCACATTTCTCATTTTTTAACCTGTCATTCTGCCATTCCAGTTCTTAGTGTTTATATATAAACACGTGCAGTCACGAAGAAAACCTATAGCGCCATCTGTTGGTCAATGACAAGATGACAGGTTAAAAAATGAGAATTTTTAATGTGATCGACAAAAGTTGTAGTTTTTTATGGCTGGTGTAGCTCTAAAGATGTTTTTAAGAAAGTTTTTTAACGTGTTTGACAACTCTCGTTAATGTAACAAAAGGTAATTTTGGGGTGTTGAGTAGGTAGGTAGGTAGGTATTCCTTTTCTAAAAGATTTGATTTTCTAGTGTTTAAGTGTCTGGGGATGTGAACATTGTAGTTCACGAAACCGGTCACACTTTACAAAAATAAAGTTTTTTGAGGTATAATAAGGCTTCTGAACTTGATTCTCCCAAATGGACACGTCAATTCAATTCCTTTTTATGATTCATGTGGTTTAGAATTATATCAAAAAATAGAGAAAACAATAGGCATAGATATATCGAGAAAATGATCCCATAGGAGAATGGTTTTGTTAAAAATGTATCGAACGATTTGATTGTCTTGCAAAATACCTATTTTTGTTCTTCTGCATTTCAAACTTGATTGCGTGTTCGAATAACAGCCACGAATAGATAATAATCCGCTTCGAAAATAGACCACGCGTCTTGATCGGCCGCTTCCGCAAGCGGCGGGACGCGTGTCCTCGCAAATGTCCCGTCTCGCAGTAACATTATTAGCATGTGTAAACGGTTCCCAGACCGCACCGCGCCGGTAGAACCGGCTCCAGAATTGCCCAATTAAGATCAGTTAAAGCGATGACTTCGCGTCACACATCCACACTTGCCTAACGATGTTTATCCGCTCCAGGAATTGAAGAAAACGGAAGAGGCGTTTAAGTGCCGGGTCCGCGCACATTTTAAATTTGCGGGACGCGCACACGCTCCTAAATACGAAATTCTCGTTAAGCCCGCGTCCTAATTAATTAATCGCTTAATTACGGGCACATAGGCACAAAGGATGAAAGTTAACCGGATACGTTTAATTTTTAGCGCGCCAACTAGCGTTCGGGAATTAAGATGTATATGGCACCGAATGGGGATTTCTCGACAACAGGGAGAGGATGGAAAATGCTTAGCAGGAAGTCACCGTGAGTCACTTTGTTTCGATAAATATAATCTTGTCGAAAACACAAGCAACTAAATAAATAGAAGTAAATTGAGTTGACGCAAAACAATAATTAGAGCCTCTTCCTTTTGTTTGCATATAAAAACATCATAATATGATTTATCTACTATTACCAATTACTACTGCAATACTATGTTACTCTCTTATTCCGCACGGTTCATTTGTTAAATAAAATACTTGAACTTTACGAAATGAACATATAGATATATTTTCCAGTTCTTTTTCAAAGGTGAAGATATTAGAACATAATACAGCTTAACTACTTGATTTACCCGTTTAGCCTCCTCGTTCCTAAAGTTCTTCTCCTCGTCCTGGTATGCCACCTGGTATGCTTATGAGATTAAGATCCGTACCTTATAAGATTTTGTGCCCCTTTTCCGAATTCTCTTCTTTCTTGAAACAAAAACAAATCAATAAGGCTTTATAAAAATAAAAAATCAATATTTACAAACGTAAGCAAAACATAATATTAAATTCCAATAAACTTTCAAGTCGCCTTTTGGTGATTGTTTATACCAGGGACTCTTTAAAATAAGGGGACTAGGGGACCCAGCACGTCACAGTCTATCACATAGGAAAAGTGAAGTCTTGAGGGGTATTTCGTAAATTTTAAATTATTAAGCAGGTAGCTTCAGTCAGGTCTTTTTTTAAAGAGTTTTTATCTATGACTACAAGATTGTTTTAAGTTTGTGATGTACCTTGGGAGAGAAATAAAATTACAAACATTTTATAATGAACACCGAGAAAAACTACATGATTATAATTACTAGACCTAATCTTATTAGTACATACCGAAATCTGTGAAAGTTCTTTGGGTAGATACATTCAACAAGGGAAGAAAGTTCAAGTATACCTAACATATTAAAAATGGATTGAGCGCAATAGCGAAAAATTCTTAAATAAGCAAAATCGGCACTGATTTACCATACTTATTTCAACTATAAAATAAATTTGTTTCATTTGACAGTTGTCATATTCTGCACTGTAGACACAACATTGTCAAGTCTAATTTTATTAGAAATCATGGAAACCATTATTAAATTTTTACTAACAATCAAAGTACCTGTTATATCCATAGATTCTCCAATAAAATGACATACTTGGCATCACTGATACCATTAGAATGAGGAAAGAATAGGCCTCACTTTGGAAAGTATAATGCTGGGTCCCCATACTTTAAAGTGTCCCTGGTTTATATCCAATTAAGCACAATATCAGCAAACGGAACTGTCAATACTGTCCATCCCAAACTGACACTAAAGACAGATCTATGTTGTCAGTCATATGCCACTTAAGTCACATGTGACTGTTTACGATATCAAAATTCCCTAGATTAGAAATTTACTGGAGTGTCCTCTTCCATTTTTGCTTGTCATTCTTGGAGAGAGCATACCTTCGAAAGTTTAAGTTTTTGGACATTGGTTAAAGAAGAAGAGTGGCAACTACTCTTCAAGTACCCCGTCGCACCAATTAATTGATTTTTAAAGCTTTTTACAGACCAAGCTTCTTCTCTGCAAATACGCAATGACGTAAATATGTCTGCGTAGCCATCTACTCGTAACTACCACTTTCAAATGAATTATCACAAAGATCGCAAAGTTGTTCAAAGAAATCACATTAAAGCATCAGTGGTGGAATCTGGTGCAAACCATCACGTATAGACCACCTCTTCTATATCCATGTTGCAAACTTCTATATTCTATAGGAAATATAATTTTCGGTCGAAACTCACTGAATATTCAAATACTTTATTAATGTTTCTTGCTCTGCCAAAATCTGCATAGAAGCCTATTTTACACCACAATAATTACTGCTACACAAAAATCTGCAATAATTATATGAAACATTTAAAACCTGCAGCGCGGTAATGCGATGCGGCGCTTTAGACGGATTTAAAATACCGCCAGAATCAATCCTTTTCTGCATCTTGTTAAAGATACTTCCCAGTGAAAAACCTTGTAACTACTATTCATCCCGCATTCGCGGGATTATTCGAGGAGATATGATTAAAAGCTTCAGAAGACACTAAATACATCAACGGTGGCTGGGGCAACGGACCAGATGAGGAGAGAACGCGTCAGGCACGTCGGCGGTTAGCGTGTATTAAGCGTCCGACAGCGACGCTCAGTTTTTCTCCTTTGCGGTGAAAAACAGGGAAGGACTCTCATTTTCTGAAATTCTACATAATAATATACTAGTTAATGCTAGGTATAACCATCAAATTGTTATTTATATTGCAAGATGCGTATAAGTGCACTGTTTCACTGGGCTTAAAAGTACCACCGAGTCAAAAAAAGAGCTTACGCATCGTGCAATGTTATTACATCTTTCCTGCTATTGGCAATTTCAGGTTATAGGTACTTTGAATTAAACTCGGGACCTACGATTTACTAGGTGAGTGCTCTAACCATGCGCTAAGAAGTGTCTATCTGTTTTGTCCTATCAGGCCACTCCTATTTGACACTGGGGAATTATTGATATTATTAATTTTTCTTTCGCATAATTCGTGTTTTTCTGATGAAAAACCAGTTCGATCATTGTGAAACATATTAAAACTGACGCAAGTTTCGTATTGCTACATATATTTTATTAATAGTTTCAAGATCCTTTCTGCGTAAGTGTTGCTAGACAATACTTTTTGTACCTAGCAACCAAAATAATAGGGCACCATGGAAACTTGATGAAATTTCGAATAAAACCCAATTCAGGTGCAAAAATACCTTTAATCTTAATCATAAACTGTGGTAATAAGAGATTTGGTAAACGGTCAAATAAAATCCCACCAGAACTATCACATATACTTTCTTGAGTCACGATGAAGAAGTCATGGAGAACACACCTACAGCAAAGGCATCAACAAAATGCCTATAAAGCTCTATATTAACTCCTCATGCACTGTATAAGTTACCAAAGTTAGAAGCGTTCAAAAAGACTAGGCAAAATGGAGCCGAAGCCAATTCATAAATAATTTACGGATACTGGAACATAATTTGATTTTTGATTTGGTTTTGACGCATTTACTGTGTTTCTACTACATGGAAGTTAAATATTACTACAACCTAATCAATTCACGGCTCACTCATTAAGAGAGAGAGAGTGTGTTTTAATTTAACCTAACCTCACTTATCTCTCTTTGCAGCTCTTACTATGAGAATCATGTTGACAAGGTCTTTCGCCTCTCCAAAAAGATCTGCTATTAGAAATGCAAAAACTGATGCCACTCTGAGCATACTATGCTATCTCTAGATCACGATACTTTCATTACTTAGTTTTCTAATGACCAGACCGTGATTCATATACAACCTCTAGAACACCTCATGGACTTCTTTTACATAATAGGATGTTTCTTCAGCCTCTTTTAATCCAGTTTTAATTGTCAAAACTGTCTTGTACTTTAGGCAAGACGTCATGAAGCTCATCTAAGGGAAAAATAATAAAGAATAAAACCCAATATATCACTCAATCGGTGCTAATTTAATTCACTATGAAAGAAGAAGAATGATTATAAGTGCCTACTGTATATCATATGGGCCTAAGTCTTCTACTCAAATAATTTAGTGATAAGGAAGAAGCCTTTTACAATTTTTGTCGCCACGACCTGAATGCGGTCCTGCCCGCCGGTGCGGGACGAAGAAATCATATTTTCCACTCCAAGAGCTCCGCGTCATCCCCCGCACCGCGTCTCTCCCACCCCCTCGACCACTTACAACCCTTCCAGTCTTAACTATGTGACGCAAAGACGTGTATTGCACTTGGATTCCCCGCGAATCCTTTCACCGGCCCCTTTTAAAGAATACTGCATC
Source organism: Pseudeuparius sepicola (assembly GCA_963920635.1). Lineage (NCBI taxonomy): Eukaryota > Metazoa > Arthropoda > Insecta > Coleoptera > Anthribidae > Pseudeuparius > Pseudeuparius sepicola. Next base: position 134,332,043 of record OY987298.1, on the reverse strand, counting down.
CTTATGACGAATTTATTCATAATTTGCGGCGGTTTCTATGCCGGCTCTTTTCAGAAAGTTAAATGGATTCCTACCCGGCGCGATCGTTATTTCATATTGAGATTCTTTTAAGATATAACGAGGTCACGTTTCAACCATAATCTAGGTTATAAGCAGAATAAGACAAGTCTCGACCAACATGTTCAGAACTTCTTCCGTTGTTGAAAGTATGATATAAATAGCCAATCGTTACTTCCGGCTTGACCTCAAAGAACACGTTCTCAAAGTGCTCAAGCGGAAAACTAGGAGAGTATAATTTTCTGATCTTTATAAGAATGTCAGAAAGGTTTCACTAGATAGATTTTGAGGGTGGGTTAGTCTTGATTTCAACAGTGATTGTCAAAAGTAATGACCAATAATACATACCAAGTAACATAACATTGTTCCTTTGATACCATATTTTATGTTGATTTATGTTTCAAATGATTGTACGTAGAATCTTGAGTGTCTCATATTTTAACTGTAAAAATTTTTTGTTATTTGCTAAATTAATCCATTTTACTATGACATTACTTGACAGAAGTGAAGAAATTTCATATATGTTCAAGATAAATAACAACAAATTTCAACTCAAATAAAATTTGCCAGACACCAATGCCATAATCTAGAACATTTTGCAACTTACAATAAGTCATTACTTGTAACATACACATACCTAGATACCTATATAATTTCTTGTTTTGCAGAATGCTTCAACTGATGCCATCTATGACGAGCCTTTTTTCAATGCCCGTGAGTGTCACACCAAATCTACTATATATTCTTTTCTTTTTGTCATAGGATTCAAGTTGTTATTGTTGCTTGACTATGATTTGATATCAAGGATATCTACCTTTACCTAATCAATAGCTACTTATTAAGTCTTAGTAAGAACCTAGTAAATGTCAATATCTGCCTTGTAGGTACCAAAACGAAATCATTCGTCAATTATTATTAACACAAATAGAGGATTTCATATTCTAAAATCGCAAATTGATTTCACTTCGCATATTCTTCATTTTCTGCTTCAAAACAAAAGAATCGCCTTAAAGTAAAATCTCAGCGTATAAGTAAAGATCAAACCCTCCACTTGTTTCATTTGGAAAATAAGGAGAAAGGGGTTTGCGCCTTACCCTCCCTCTTGAACCGCGTTTCAAAAAGATCTTTGAGCGTCCCGTCGGCATCGTATCAATAAAATATATGAAAGGGCATTCCCTCACCGCCCGCGTATGCAGAACAAAAAAACTGCAATTAATGAAAGGCGTCGTTAGAAGGAGCTTTAAGTAAAAATTGCATGAATATTGAACTAGTGGAGTGTCCTCTGAAAGAAAGCCTTTGAGGGAATCGCTCGTTTCTCCCGCACTTCAGCACACGGAGAAATTTATGCAGTTCTAAGAAAGATGGAGCGAGCGCAAAGGGTCGACATTGCCGCGTCGTCGAGTGGCTGGATGTATCCAAATGGGGCAAAAGCGAATTTAACGAAGAAATTTTCACGATTGCGGGGAAAATATAGTTGATATGCAGTTTCAGGGGAAAACAAGGTACGCTCAATGTCACACTACAACGCAGTAGATAGTAAAGTTAGGAGTAAGTCAGACACATTGTGAGCTACTAAGTAGCTCTCATACCAAACATACCGGTACTGTATATTTTCAAAGCTCCCTTTCCTATTCTTCATAAAAAGTCTTCTCTTTCCATGTCCACCATTTTTTTACTAACATAAGTAATTTGTCTTCTATACGTACAAGTCAGTAATTCGTCCCACCATGTCGTAGCCTATAGAAATACATGGCAAATTGCCACCATCAAAGCTAAAAGTCGTTGAAAACAAAGTTCGTAAAACAACCGATTGGTACATGGCTAGTGTTTCACAAGATTCTTGCAAATTTCTTGTTCTTGTCTTGTTCTTGCTGCAAGAACAAGACAAGACTCTTTTAAATTTCTTGTCTTGCTTTGCAAGACAAGACAAGAAATTATTTTGCAAGAGTCTTGCAAATTTGCAAGAAATCTTGCTAAAAGCAAGAAATCTTGCAAAAATCATTATCTGTAAATATAATTTCTGCAAAACTTTAATAGGATAAATAATAAAATGTAAGTGACGACGATATTGAATAAAATGAGCATAAATATAAACGGTTATTCAAGAATAACTGTCTCTATAATATACTAGTATCTAGTAAATATATTATATTTCATTTACAATATTCCTGGAAATTAATATATTTATTTATTTTTTGAACTACTGCAGTTAACTACAGGAGATTAATTTATTTTTTATAAGTGTGATTTAACTATATTTTTGCTAAAATGCTAAAACAACCAAAGGAGTCTATTGGACTTCCTAATTTCCCAATGCATTGTTTCGCTTCGGGTTATTTTAGCAGGGCGGGTTTCGAGTTTTTTGTCCACTTCCACACAAATATCGAAATCCACAGACATTAAAATAACTAAAGTCTTAGACTAGAGGCATTTCGAATGGAAAATCATGAAAACATTAAAACAAAATTATTATTATTATTAAAATGGAAAAAATAAATACAAATAATAACAAAAGAAACCTACGTCAATAATTAAATGTACCTATTATGGATACTAATTGCTTAGTTTTTTTTTTATCAAGAAGTTAGGCACCCTTCTAAAGTAATAGCGACAAACACGCGTAATATAGTGCGTATTAGCACCTTTTTAAGTTTTTATGATAATCAAAAGAATGAAACTGTTTTAGAACTGGGTAGGTATATTTAATTAATCCGATGAAGACAATATTCTAATACATATTGTTTTTCATTTGTATTTTACAAAATGATGGCTTAAAAAATATTGCTCAGGCAGTCATCAAATTTTAAGATCAATAAAATAATAAATTTTTGGAATAAGATAAGAAAAATCGCCTTTTCATACCTACTAAATATTTCAGTTATCTAACTACCTTAAATTAAAAATATTTCTTCAAAATTTAATTAACATTTTTGCCTGTTCCAATCATCATATTTCGGTATGTATGAATTGTTTTGTGTTTATCAATGAATGACTTAAAATATCTGAGTACAGACCTACAATATTCCTTCACTAAATTCTAAGTACGGCCCTGCCTTCTAAACAGAGAACATGGCGACCACCGGCTGCCAAACATCAAAGGCGCCCTCGTCGAGTTTATATTCTCCCCTTCCTTGTTCTCTGGCACTGTGGACCCCGCGCCCAGCCGCGCCGCGGCTCCGCCTGCAGTGCTGCGTCAACTTGTCTCGACAAGCTTTACACGTAATAAATAAGACTCTTGCAAACAAGAGTCTTGCGGTGACGTCACTAAACAAAAAATGCAAAAACAAGAAATTGCAAGAAATCTTGCTTGCAAGGCAAGATTTTTTCCAGCAAGAGTCGTGCAAGACAAGAATGAATTTAATTTCTTGTCTTGCTTTGCAAGACAAGACAAGAATGAGCCTTTCAAGACAAGAAGTCTTGTCTTGTGAAACACTATACATGGCCAATATCTCATTCCTGAACAACTTTTCTGACTCTCATCTCATTTCCAAAATCGACTCATCAGCTTAACTACCTTTTAAGCAAAAAACCCAGTTCACTTTATACTGTAACTTCAAGACCAAAGCTTCTTCAAGAAGCCAACACTCACACCATGCCAAATATTTTATTGAAACAAAAGGACGCTAACTGTGACCTGGCTGTTCTATTTAGATATGTCATTCGTAATGAATGATTATATCACAGGCCTAAAATTATCTACTACTTATCATAGAAGAAACGAAAAGCAGGATTCACCACTTTCTAAACATTTCTCAAACACATCCAGGCTTGGTTGATGAGATCGCGTTAGTATGTGTTCTCTAAAGCAAGGTTTCTTTCATCGATATATTTAAACTCTTTAAAATAAGGGGACCCATCATTATACAAAGCATTATACAAAGCAAAGTGAGGCCTATTCTTTCATCATTCTAATGGTATCAGTGATGCCAAGTATGCCATTTTATTGGAGAATCTATGAATATAACAGGTACTTTGATTGTTAGTAAAAATTAATAATGGTTTCCATGATTTCTAAAAATTAGACTTGACAATGTTGTGTCTACAATTACAGAATATGGCAACTGTCAAATGAAACAAATTTATTGTATAGTTGAAATTCTTTAATTGTCACATCTGAGTATCTGAAAGTGAGAAAACTTAAAAATTGTGAATTAGGATGGGAATTTTTTTGCCTCCTTTAGAATCTATGGCACTATCTATCACATAAAACCTGATGGCAGTTGGACACTGACATATAACATAACCTTGTACCAGCCCACTTATGTGGTCCCCTTGGAGTATACAGAAAACAAACTTCCCCTCAAGGCTTCACTTTTCCTATGTGATAAACTGTGAAATGCTGGGTCCCCTTATTTTAAAGAGTCCCTTATTTAAACTGAACCGACTGAACTGAACTATACTGAATGTACTAGGTATGTTGGGAGGTGGAACACCAATAATGTCTTCGTTAGGCAAGTCATTATTTTCTTGAACTGCTCCTTGGTGTCCAATTCCATGCTCTGCTGGTCTAGACATTCTTCATCTGCTCCTTCCTAATTCGACCTACAAAAACGCAAGCTAATATCCTTCCGGTGCCGGCGCACTTTCGGAGCGTGTCACCAATTAGCCCTTCGGCGTGACCGTGTAATCGCCCACCAAGTCGTAAACAATTTCGGTCATTAATTGGCCTACTCACTTCCGACGCTAGTTTGTTTTATTATTATTAACTATTATTACAAAAAATCGCCCGCAGTAGGCTCTGCGACTGAGGGGTTCACCGGAAGGAACGAGCGCCGCCGGCCGATTGTCTGGTGCGGAGATGAGCTCGGCGATTATTGTTTCGCTTCCGTTTCCTTCCTTTTTAGGACGTTGTCACACCTGTAAGCGATAGCTCTGGGACTGGCGATGCGGGGGTTCCGCCTGCGGTTTGATTTGATTTCCTCGTTCTAACGTTTATATAAACCGCAAGGAAACTTGTACTTAGACATTGTAGAATCAGGATTTTTTAATACTAAAAGAAAGTATCGATTTGATCCGATGTTTTCTTGCGTGCTTGCTCTAAACATAAATGGTAAACCTCTGGTACCCTTTTGCTTAAACTACAATAACTTGTTCAATGGTAACACTAACCATTTTCTCCCGAAGAGCTAATGGTCTTCAATAAATCTCCAATATCTGCTTTCTAGTTGTTTGAAAAGATTTCTTCTCTTTCTGTTGCTGTCCTTCTTGGTTGAAGGCTAAACTGAATTGTACTATAAGAAGTAAATTATTTAATGAACATTCCCATTGGACTGTCAATTTGGATTCGCACGAGTCGAGCGGGTTAATAATCGCAGTTAGTGCCATACCCACAAAGCAGCGCATAGGTAATTAAAATTATACGATCTAGAGGGTTATTAACAATCAAATAACACACATACAGTACAGCGGTATGCTACTAGAAAAGTTCGTGGTTTCATATTTTGGCGAAAATGAGATTATCTCATGATGACATTAAATAGAGTTCATTCTATAACTCAGTAAAACTCAAAGTCAATGACAAATACTTAAATAAAATGAATTTTGTGAATAGAACTGAAAACATAAATAAGTTTCTATTCGTGCAAAGCATTATATGGAGGAAATTGTTACATAAATCAGTCAGGCTAGACATTCCATATATAAGATATAATCCCCTAAAAAGTGAAATTCTCCCACAAACTATTTTAAATCTACTTAAGTAATTTTAGTATAATGTACAGTGTGGTCATTTAAGTGTGCAACATATGGGACTTTTTTTTGTTAATTGCACAACCAAAATACAGATATTGCCGAAAGTTGATGCATATCTTCAATAATCATATTAGGTGCACTTAGAATGGTTGCAAGTTAAATAGCATACAGGGCAGGTCAAAAAATATAAAAATTGCACAAGAGTAAAGTATCCTCATTTCAAAAATTCAGCAAAAGGTTATTAAGAAAAGTTGTTTAGAATTAATAGCTATATAGCCTCCTAGGAAAATTTTTTTTTCGTCAATTAATTTCTACAGTTTTTTAATAAACATTTAAAATAAAAACTTTCCACCTTAAATGAGAGTTTTTTAATTTACACATTATCGTCAGGTACTAATGTTTTACCTTGTTCAGAAGAATTTTTGCGAAGTTTTAAAGTTTTGTTTAATATCGTTGCAACAAACATGAAGTTGGCGATTCGCTTAAAAATTAAAAATCTAAGTTAATTTTACAAATATGCTTGAATTCGAACAAAGTTATGTGAAATTGATCTAATTTTGATTGATTTATGAAATTTTTTAGGGTGAATATTAAAACAATTATTAATGTTTTTTTTTTTATTTTTCTTAGGTTTTAATTCTAGACAACTTTTCTTAATAACATTTTGCTGAATTTTTTGAAATAAGGGTACTTTACTCTTGTAAAATTTTTATATTTTTTGAACTACCCTGTATGCTGTTTGACTTGCAACCATTCTTATGATTATGAAACATGCACCAATTTTCGGGAATATTTGTATTTTTGTTGTGCAATTAATAAAAAAAAATCCCCTATGTTGCACACTTAAATGACCACACTGTAGGTATATATAAAATAAAATTGATTTCCCATTATATCGTCATAAACAGATTTCTGCAAAGTTTAGAAAAAGTTTCAAATAATAATAATAATAGTAATATCGCATTGTTTTATGCAAAACTTTGATCTATATGTAAAAAGGGAAGGTAAATTTTTATTTTAAACAACTTTCATTAAAAAAAAAATCGTGCATCTAGCATAAAAAAGGCACTCAAATAACAAATATTACTTCCAAAATATGACAGAAATTAAGGGAAAGTCTCCGAATTTCGGATACTACTTTAAATTTACTAAGTATTTATTATACAGAAGTGTTTTTTATTTATTTTTTCATATAAGCATATACAACGTGTTATAATGAAACAAAATTTATTGTCAAAAGAATTTTACTACATTTGTTTTTTCCAAGTTCCGTTTCATTTTGGTGCGACTGAAAAAAGGTTCCTAATTTCGGACACTGTATCCGAAATTAAGAGACTACTTTCTACAACTGTAAAAACTATATATTTAAACAAAAGGCGCACACATACGTTTATTCTAGCTTCTTTTTAGCTTGTTTGATGTAATTTACAATGTTTCGGGACCGAAACAAAATTGGAGACATTAGGATAAGTAGGTATCCCATTTGTTTTCCTCTGACCTCATTATAATAGACAGTTTCAATGGATCTGTCACTTTTTCTGAAAATAAACAATTTACTCGCAACCAGCATATTATATTAGTAAAGCCAGAATTTTGGGTTTCTGGTATCCGAAATTAGGAACTTTAGACTATCCGAAATTAGGCACCTTTTCACTTTTTAGGTTAGAGTAATACAGTACTGTTATTTTTGAAATCTGGTTAATTGTGACTAGAATACCGGCTTAATTAATATATTAACTTACCTAGGACGCAAACATAAAATTCTGGAACGATTAGTTCAAAGATCGACACAGCTCAAACCGCGACGGAACATAAAAATTCGCCATGCAATTTAGACGTTTGGAGCTGCCATCTAATGGAGAGAGATTGTACCACCACTATATTGCATAGTGGGCGTAATTTGACTTTTTGCATTGTATAGGGTGAGGTTTCAATTTAAAACAACAGATGGCTTCTTAGATAAACCACTATCCGAAATTTGGAAACCATCCGAAATTAGGCGACTTTCCTCTACTTCCAAATCAAGCGGGGTGAAATTCCAAAAAATTTTCAACTCAATTTTTTTGCCTTTCACACCTCTTGTTTCACAGCAATTTTTGTAGTAATTTTAATAATTATTGTTATGATTTTATTATCTACATTTATTAGGTTCATTAAGTTAAAAAAACCGTATCTAAGTTTTGAAAAAACGTATAGTCTCAAATTAAATATCAATGTAATACTATATCAGATCAGTTTTCGCGAGCAAAGGTGAGTAGAGGAAGTCCTTACGACGTCATTATTCGATACTATGAACATAGGTATACTTATAAGTCTCGACGATGTTTAATAATAGTTAAAGGTTGAGGAGTGTTATTTTGTGATACTACTTTGTCAAAAATATAAAAAAAACTTTTTAGGTTATCTAAATTTTCCATCGACTGTCGGTCGTTCGTAAGTATATATAGGTATGGTCTATTTCGGCAGAACTTCAAACCGTTTGAAATCAGTTTGAAACTGTTAGGAGCATGGGCGGTTTCGTCGATATGAAACTGCGCTATAACCTCTGGTTAAAAAGTCTGAAAGATTGAAGTAGGTATATAGCTATTATCAAGTTGTAAATATAGTGTCTCGCAAAAAATACCCTATTGTTTTGTTGGCATACCTAACTTAATTTAAAAAATGCATATCTCAACAATTCTGAATGCTTTCGGTTTTGCATATATAGTAAAAATGAAGGCACAAGTTGTGCCTTCTAAAAATTTAGCAATGGGCAAGGAATGTTATGCAAAATGTCCTCAAACCCGCTCAAACGGTGTAAAAAGTGAAGCGAAAAACAAACGTCATTTTATTTTTCGTACCTACTGCTGTACCGTTAGCGTTTGATTATGAATAACACTGTGTATTGTTCAGGTCCAAAAACACAATTTGACCCTTCAGGGCGGGGCAGCAAGGAAGAAACAGCCAAGGAAGAAACCAGGTGCACCTTCCATGCATTATTAAAGAAAGGGAAAAGTGGAAAGGAATTCAATTACGCCGGCCAATGTGCATCTTGCGCTCATAAAAATATTATAAATCACCAGATCCATAAATTACGCTAAACCGCAGTTTGATTTAATTTTAAAAATGCCACCCCGCGCTCGAAATTACAAGTTTTGGATGCTCCTTAAACCGGCACAAAACTAACAGAAAGCAAATCGCTATCGTCGCAGCCTGTAATTTAGCCGATGTGGCTCCCTTAAACTGTTACTTAGGCCGGGCAAATGATACCCTTCGTTTCTTTTTTATTCTTTTTATGACGGCGCATTTCGAGCAAGTTGTCATTTACCTCATTGCCTTGAATACTTTATATGTCGCGAAAGGTGGACTAGTAGCATCCATTTTTCATTGAGGCTATATTTAACGGGATATCTGACTGAAAACTACATATTGCCTGTTTTTGAATTTACATATTAAATGTTACCCTAGATGTAATAAAGCCCTTCCCAACAAATTGACCGATTCTGGATATACAGTTCTATTATTCAGACGCTCGTTTACGGTGTGTTTAAGGGTGTCATGTTTGAACAATCAAAACGAAGCATACAAATTGTGGTGGCTCTATTTTCAATTTGCTTTCGTTCTCACATCGCCTTCACATGCATCTGGCTACGTAATTACAGATTTAATATGTGCCTATAATAAGAATATTAATCTAATTATTCTTAATCGTATAATGCCCACGTCCTCTCCATCTCCTATGTGAAAGGAAGGTAGTAAGTAAACCCTTGCTGAGAAAATCTGTGCAAAGGAAGTACGTAATGAGGAAACAAGGGAGACCGAATAAGATGACGCGACTCCACATAGAACGCATTCCTGTCATTAACAAGGAACTAATTTTTTATTTACTAGCAGCTTAAAGCTTTATGTTGTTAGAACATATTTCTGTGTCATATACTCCTAGAATAGCCCTTTGAGACATTTAACAGCTATTCGAGGAAAATATATATACCTACTTTCATGCCATTATGGGAAGGTCCAGACGCCTCGGGCAGCTAATTAGTCCAGTAACACCGGAAACACATGAACGTTTTTCCAGTGAAAAAAAAATGGATCTTTAAATGAATTTTCCAGCGTGAGCATATACCAAGCCCTGGTATATCATACGTGAGAGAGGACTTCATGGGCGTAGAGGGTCACAACATTTTAATACTAACTGCAAATTAAAAAATAAAATCTACATTCCAGTTTAAATAAGGCCGATGCATCGCTGAAGTAACAAAATATTTTTCAGCTTGTCCATATAATTAGATTAGATTTCATATTGTGGAATTAGGTAACTGCTTTACCATAAAATTGTTAAATCCGTCGGATTTGTGGCATGGATTTATTTTAAACGCTACGTTTTGACCAGCGAAATCGTTCTTTTTTTACAAGGAAACAAAGATGTATACCGTATGCTACAGCTACATGCTAATATGATGTTAATTTTTGATGATACAGAAGTCTTCCAGGTTTGTATCTGAAATCTTAGATATAGTTCAAGATAGCGACTGAGTTTGATCAACCTACACATGGGAGCAATTAAAAAAGTAATGCTTAAAAGTCATCAAACTTATTGGTTTTGTTGTACTTATTTATACAGAGAACGTCCGCCTATGGGACAAAAACTTTTCAGTGGAGCGCAGCGGAGCAGTGAATATGCTGACCCTTGGCTTGGCTCGCATAAAAAAGCGAATGCGGCCGCTCTTTCGCTGTCGGCTATACATCCTATTTCTAATTAGCATACGCGGTGGAAGCGGCCGGCACCGATTAAAATTAGTTTTGATCAACCGGATGGGAGCTATATATGCCGATCGCCGCTCGAATCGAACTCCTACGTATAAAACAATGGGTGTGCTTAGTTGCACCATAAAAGAATTTACAGATTCTTCTATGGTTGCACTTCGATCCCGATGAAGGTATTTGACAACGAGATTCGTCCCTTCAAATCGAGAAAAACTCTGTCAAACACAGTGAGCAAGTTACGAAAGAGAGGCTTCTTATTTCGTTTTTTTTTTATTTTAAATTTAAAAATTTAACAGTGAAAAATTTGGTTGTGCATGAAAAATATAGAAAACTTCGCCATAACCTCGATAATAATTATTAATCTGTCTCACAGATAGGTATCTGTTCAGAGTCGAGCATTTCTAAGCGACAAGCTGTTGAAGGGTCCATTATCGCAAGTGTTCCATTTTAAGACGAAAGGAAACGAATGTGTCTGTTAACTCGATAAGACAAGTTGGCGCAGATTGCATGGTATCTACTTACGTGCCCCGCATTTGTAAACAAGCAGTTTATCTTGGAAGTGAAACCCGATACAAACTTCTTAATGCTATTAGATTATACTTGAGACGCATAGAAATTTTACTTACTCGCCATACGGTACTTATGAGACGCGAGGAGTTTTTGGTCTCGAGTTCCAATTGACAAAAAACACTTTTTCTCAGGTGTCCTTGTCATGCATCTATAGGGCAAACGGCACACTAGGATTTAGATGAAATTATTGATTGGCAAGTTTGAACTGTTTTCCAGGGGTAGGTAATACAGGGTAATACAGTAAAATCGCACATTTTTTAATTTACAACAAAAAACTACATACAAATTTCAGGAAACCATTTCAGACATCGCAAACACCATACAGAGAGAAAGGTACATATTTTAGAAGGGATACATGCAAATCCAGTCAGCTTTGAATGCGCGTCCTCATATCCGGAAGGAAGGAAACCCTATCCGAGGGGAGACTCAGTATAGCAGCGCCTATATAAGAGGTGCGGGCAATAATATCTCACAAACTAGCGACAACCCCTTCCACTATGAATGTGGGTGTTCTGGTGAAGGAGAACATCTCTTGCCCCATCCTACTTCTAAGAGCACTACTTATACGTTTTGGCTAGTTATTATTGTACGTACAGTTGGTCAATGTTTCACTTTTAAATTCGCCGATAAATTCCCTTCCAGAGCAATGGAAAAATGATAGTAGATCATATAAAAGTTATAGACGTCATTTTAGTAATGAGCTTTATTATAGGCACTAGCGAAGGGAGTGTCTATAGAGGGGTTTATAAAATTTGTTGCATATACGATCACTATAATATACTTCTAGGAGTTTATCTGAAGATTATCCTAAAATATCAAATTGAAGGCAGTAGTAATAATGATAACAATAATAAAGAGCCTTTATATAACCTAGCGGGAATTCAACCATGGCTCATTTTAAGTCCAAACATGGCTGCGAAAGTCCCTCTTATTATGGCAAATGCATTTCCCCTCCTCTACTTGAAAGGCAGTTGGTACCAAAGGCACCAGAGGGTGTTTAGGTACTCTCTGCTTCTGAAAAATATCTCTATGTATACAGGGTGCAACAAAAGTGTAATCTTGTTTCATAACGATAAAATCAACCGTTTGCGTTGAAATTGGCACAACGTGCCCCAAAACACCTGTTAACTTCAACATTCGAAACATAAAATTTTTACCTACCGCCTTCAAACGTTACACATCGACTGCACCATTTAATCTGAGAAAAAAAATCCTATGAAGGCGATAGGTAAAAATTTTATATTTCGAATGTTGAAGTTTTGGGGCACGTTTTGCCAATTTCAACTCAAACTGTTGATTTTATCGTTATGAAACAAGAGTATCCTTTTGTTGAAAAATGAAAAGATACACTGAAATGATAGACCTGCAAGACCAAAAAGATAACCTTAAAAAAGTTTGAGCAAAAAATTAATACGGGTTGTTAGTTTTGACCCTTTTTTGGGGCACTGTGTAAATGAATAAACTTCCATAAGGCGTCTTATAAATAAAAAAAATTACTTTTGGGTCACCCTGTAGACCCGAATAACTTGGCAAGGAAAGCCCAAATCGAAAAATTTTATATGAAAGGCCCCCCACCTGCCGAACACCCCTTTAAAGTATTTACTATACATTCTGACTCACCCTGTATAATGAGCAATATGAAAGATTTCAAATTTGTTTGCTGACACAATCACTTTTTCTCGATTTAGGAAATCATGGTTTATGTATGTTCTGTGCCAGGATGTACACTTGGTGTTCGATGCATAAAATTGGAAATGCATAACGACTAATTTAAAGAAGGACGAAATAGTATTAGTAAGAAAGTCCCAAAAAGTATAATATTTAGTTATAATAATAGTTTATGTTTTCACCTTCTTGTTTGCTTCGTTGCAGCATTGAGTAAAATTATTCCCTCACTCAACGGTTGCAGTTTTCCAACAAGACATTACTAAATAGGTCTCATTTTTTTTCTTGCGTCTATACAGATTGGTCCAACTTTTATGGATAATAACAAATAATAATAATAATTTTGACGCTCACGATACCACAGAAGCAACTGAATGCTTGTGGATAAGGTTCTTGAAGACTCTATAGAAGAGGTGAAAATAAGTGAATTTTTCATATTTTCAATATTTTTCCAAGTTTTCTTTAATTTCTCCTAAAAGACAATAAGCATATTATTTGGTACAGTTTAGACACACATTAAGTTCTATAAATTAAAAGTATTTTGGCCTGCCCACTTCCACCAGTATGCCACTGGAAAAGTAATATTCTTTGCCCTCACTAAATTTTGCAATAAAGTCTAAGACAAAAAAAGTATTCTTGACTTTTCGAAAAACGTACCGTTTTTTGAAAAATTCATTTTTGCACGTTTTAATTTTTTTGGGAAAAGAAAATCAATAAGCAGGTCTAGAGGCTTTTGAAAGTTTGCACACCTACTCAGTTTTTAATTTTAAACAATACTTTCCTTAATAACATTTTGTCGTAAAACCTACAAAAAGAGTTTCAAGATTTAAAAAATCATGTGGATCCCTCTCCCAAACTATTGATACCTTTCTTGTTGAATCATTTCCTTCTACAAGGTCACTCAAATCCGTCTTTATCGTTCAAAACTCTTACACATCATTTATACAACTAATAATTAGCAATAACAAAGCACTAAAGGTATAGGCACACAGAAAACAGGTTAGGCTAGCACGAGGGGTCAACAGCTGAATAAAATCCGAACACCAGAAATCCATTTTTGCGAAATAAATCCTCGGAAATCCAAAAATCCACAGAAATCCACGGAAATCCAAGGACATCCACCGAAATCCACGGACATCCACGGAAATCCACGGAAATCCACAGACATCTACGGAAATCCACAAAATTCAAATTCGCCGAAACTGCATTCAGCGCTGTAATTAAACATGGATTTTTTAATAGTTACGGTTAAAAAAAGTTATTAGTTAATAAAAAAATATGCATGTCCTCTGTGCACGAGTGTGTGCATTTTCCTAGGTAGGTTATCTAAATACCGCGCTAAATACATACAGGGGTATTCAGTTATGATTACCCCCCTCTTTAACTTTTTTATTTTTTACCTTACACCTTACACATTTCCCAAACGCGACATTCAATAATTGTTTTTGTCATAAGTGCACAGAAATGAGAAGAACTTTTCCTAAAACTTTTCTATTTACCATTTTTCGATACGGTAGAAAATAAAAAAGTTAAAGGGGGGTAATCGTAACTGAATACCTCTGTACAAGGTGATCATTTTTAGACGCCCAGCCTCTGTTGGTGGAAAACGGTCAAAGTTATGGAGGTATTATATGGGAGATGATACAGAGGATATAAAGGAATAAATTGGCCCATTTAGCGACTCTTTGTAAATACGACGCTAGGCGTCGCGATGCCAAGAATTTTTTTCCATCGACATACCACTTTTGTTACATCGTTCGAAATCCCTAATTTTTCTAAACATTTTTCATTAATTACATTTTTCTTTAACCTTTTCCACTAAAAAGTTATTCTTCAAAAACACATTAAAATATTAATTTTTGTTAATCGCTATTTCCAGGGATGATGTACTTCTCAATACTTTTATTTTTGGAGAGATTCCCCTTACCTTTTATTTGTTTGAGAGTTCTTCAAACCGCGTCTTTCGACCTTCTTACCGTTGTCAACATGCAAATCCAGGTCCGGCTATGATTTTTCTATACCCCCAATATTCACTAATTGCATTTAGCGATTTTTTTGTTTAAAATCTGACACCACAGCGTTAATTAGGACCCCACAGAACCCCCATATTATACTAAATCATCTGGCAAGTCAAGAGTCAAGTATGCCATGGAATTACCTGGTGTGCGAAGATCCGATAACAAAATACAAGTTGATTTTCTCTGTGCCAGCTCAAAGTGCTGAATTTTTTAAAACTTTATATTGGTGAAATGCACCCTAGAATTATTATAAATTGTTGAAAATGAATTAATAAATGAAAATAGAATTCATTTTTTACAAAGTTATACATTTTTCTATGAGTTTCTGTTGCGGCACACTATATACTCGCCTTAACTCATCTCGACTTACTGATTGGAAGGCTTGTGTAAATGTTATATGTAGTTCGTTTATAATTGCTGCAGTGGTTTTGATACACCTAATCGATTTTTATCGCTCTTGATCCGTTTAGGTAAAGTTAGAAAAATTAGCTCTTTGAGTTGGCACAGAGAAAAACGTATCCTGTATATTTATTATTGGATCTCCAATACCCTGTGTGGTCCTGTTGACCAATCAACTGTTTTGAGGTAATTCCATGGCATACTTGACTCTTGACCCGCCAGATTCCTTTAAAATTCCTATTTTGCTAAATTTGTTCACCTCGTAGAATACAACTCCCTGTATATTTTTTGTTCAAATTTGGTATATAGGGGGTTCTGTGGTGTCCTGATTAACGCTGTGGTGCCCGATTTTAAACAAAAAATCTCTAAATCATTAAGTAAAAATTGGGGGTATAAAAAATCATAGCCAGTCCTGGGTTTACATGTTGACAACAGTAGGAAGGTCAATAGACGCAGTTTAAACATCTTTCAAACAAATAAAAGATCAAGGGAGTATTTCCAAAAATAAAATCGTTGAAAACGCTACGTCATCCCCGGGAATGGCGATTAACAAAAATTAATATTTTAATGCATTAACGAATAATAAATTTTTAACAGAATAGAATAAAGAAAAGTGGCATTAATGAAAAATGTTCAGAAAAATTAGGGATTTCGAACGATGTAAAAAAGTGCTATGTTGGTGGGAACAAACTATTTCTTGGTGTCGCGACGCCTAGCGTCGTATTTGCAAAGAGTCGCTAAATGGGCCAATTTATTCCTTTATACACCCTATATCATCTCCCATATACAATATCTCAATATATTTGGCCGTTTTCTACCAACAAAGGCTGGGCGTCAAAAAATTATCAACCTGTACATATTAGCTGGATACACACGTAACCCATATTCCACGTGTCAGATCAAAATTACCACTGTGATGCATCACTTTACATTCGTGGTATCAACTAAACAAGTATTGCTAGTTACTTACCTGGTAATTATTTTGTACGCACTCACATATACCCGTACGAGTGCGGGAGAAACGGGAGTACGCGCGCATTTGCGCATGCGCATTTACTACTACGACATCCATGGAAATCCACGGAAATCTACAGAAATCCACAGAAATCCGCAGACATCCACAGCCATCCACCGACATCCACAGAAATCCACGGAAATCCAAGGACATCCACAGGGGTGTACACCAGAAATCCACAATTGTTGACCCCTCGGGCTAGCAGAAACAGAATTGAAATTTTAAATCTGGAACTACTAATCTTATTCAAAAGCCTTGTTACAAACAAATTGCGGCTTTGCCAACAACAAGTGTATTATCGCTTGCCTCTTTCTATTTCACTATGAGCTTAGGGTAAAAATTAATATGGAAAAGCGGACAACTTTACTGTAGCTAACTTCAGCCCATGATTAAACATCCGCCATTTTAGGGACGCGCGCCGAAAAATATATTATATTATTTTTGAGCACCAAACATTATAGTCATAAGAGAAGACGGTCAAATCTCCATTCATCTCCCAAATGGAGACCCTCGCCCAAGCTAAAATAAAATCACAACACATCATCCCCAAACCGAAACCGTTCGCGTTTTATTTTTATTCGCACGTTTCGCGCGAGCGTTTACGCGCGCAGTTTACCGCCATCCTAATTTATTTCCTTATGCCTTTACAACTTGCCACTCCAATTTCAGGTCGCCGTATACATCGCGCGTTATAAAGAATCGCAAATGTCAAGTGTCGGGGAGCGCCGAGTCGGGCATCTCCCTTTTATTGTATCGGAGAGGTGGCTGTTTTATTAGGCGCTTTATAATCTTACTCGGGGGATCGAATGACTTTTAAAAAGAAACGCCCTAAACACATTTTCGTCTTTATTATATTCCTTGCGGTTATGGGCAGCAATTTCAGGTTTACGTCCGCACCTCCGCGGCGTATACGGATTTTTATAGTTAATTCGGGAATAAAATGAATAGTTGTTTTATCTCCGCTTCCAGTTCCAGCGTAAACTACCGCGAAACATAAAAACAATGTTACAACGCGACGTTATAGCGAGAGCTTCCTCCAATCTTTCAACGGTGAGCTTTTCTTTCTTATTGAGCGGTGGCCGCTCTTTAAAAAGGTTGACACAACTCGATGGAATATTTATTTATCCACCATCATATATTTTGTAATATTTACGATATAATGTAGGTATAGCTAGCTAAGGTAGGTACATAATTTTTACTTCCAGAGTCGGAAAGATCTTTTAATTATACTTCTTTGAAAACACCTTATTTTCATCTGTTTTAGCAATAATGAAAGATGGGGTTTTTCGGGCTAGCGCACGGAAACAGCGCATGGAGAAACTTTCCGTGCGCCGAATAAAAATACCGAATATATGGCTTTAAAATAGAAATATGCAGCAAAGTAAACTAAATTTAAGAAACTCTATATGCTCTTTGATATTTAACATGTACCTATTTTGTATTTTAATTCGTAAGTGTTTCAATATTTAGATACATTTCTGTAATATTTTTGACGTTTTATTCACCTTATGTGACAATAACTAATTTACAACAAAGCACCTTGGAAATAATTTGAGAGTACCCATGGAAATGCATCATACATACCAAACACTATATTGTCTGCATTGTTTATTTTTTGTCAATTAAATTTATTATAATATGCCGATAAAATGTTTTAAGTTTCCGTTTTCAAAGAAGTATAATAAAAAATACCGTTCATTACACGTCCAGAAATAGATTTTTCCGTGCTTGCATGACTTCCCGTGTTCGGCTGCGCCCCACACGGGAATTTGTCACGCGCGTACGGAAAAGTCTTTATTTCCAGACTCGTAATGAAATATACTATTTCTTACCTGCTTGTAATAGTTCTAGTGGTCAATAGATGACGCGGATTATAGGTACTTACTGTGGTGCTTGTTTGAATCGACAGGTATTATAATTATTGTTTAATATTATCATTGTTGATAAAATAAGATATTCCTTGAAAACATGTTGCTAGGGATATATATATATATAAGGATGTAAGATAGGCATGATTTGGGAAGCAACAAATGAAGTCCAGGCAGGAGCCAACAGCACATTTGCAGCTTCAGTCGTGGCGCTGTTAGTACAAGCCCCAAAATAGGGGATGTGCTGACTGAAGCTGCAAATGTACTGTTGGCTCCTGCCTGGACTTCATTTGTTGCTTCCCAAATCATGCCTATCTTTTGATTTGGTTAATGTTACACCGTACTGATGATTGCCAAATAGCATGAAACACGTGTATGCGGTTACTAGTTTTTTCTTTTTGTTAACTTTGAGTGTTTGCCCATTATCACCTTTTCTTGTAATTGTTACATTTACACTCGCTAATCTTACATCCTTATTGTCATTGTATCTTGGGTTATGAAGATTTCCACGCAGGTCGCTTTAGCAGCCTCCGTGGCGCTGTTAGTACAAGCCCCAAAATAGGGGATGTGCTGACTGAAGCTGCAAATGTGCTGTTGGCTCCTGCCTGGACTTCATTTGTTGCTTCCCAAATCATGCCTATCTTTTGATTTGGTTAATGTTACACCGTACTGATGATTGCCAAATAGCATGAAACACGTGTATGCGGTTACTAGTTTTTTCTTTTTGTTAACTTTGAGTGTTTGCCCATTATCACCTTTTCTTGTAATTATATATATATATATATATATATATATATATATATATATATATATATATATATATATATATATATATATATAAGAAGAACCACAACAGATTAAAGAGTATTACTACTTATTATTTTTGGAGTCAGAAATCAAGAACAATAATTACTAAATTCTAAGTTAACATTCTTCAAATAAGTGGCACACACCATAATACGCCATACCTACCTACCTAAACTTCTCTAATTCCGGTTGGAAAACCATCCATTTATGAAAAAATACAAGCAGGGGTTTTAACGTATCGAATAAATGTGAACATCAATACAATAATGCATTTTTAATACAGTATGGAACAGCCAAATGGAATAAATTCAGTATCTTCATATAGCACATCTCATAGTCCAAGAGCCTGCCGCATGATTTCCGCTCTCATAAGATTAATATATAGAATAAGATGTTATGTAAAATGTAGACAGAATATTTCTTTACTTGAAGCGAACAGGTTGCCTCAGATAATATGGGCCCGTTCATTGTTATTTAAAAAAGTTGTGTTTAATTTTTATTTTTTTATTAGGTACAACCCGTCCCACGAACATATTTACTACTTTTTCGCAAAAGTCTTTTGATACATTCGAAAAGGGCCGTTGTAGAAATCGAAGGAGGTGCGGTAAATTTGTTAATTGGAGCTTGTACTTTCCTCCAGTACCGAAAGAAACCTCGAAAATCCGATATTTAACCAATTTTCCCGACTCCCGATTTTCAGGTTTCGAGAAACGAGACGGCTGTAGAATTAGCGAAATCCTGAGGAGCCGCTCTTAGAAATTGCGCGTTTTTTCTCATTTTTTTATTTTTCGGGGGCACTGGAAGCATCTGCACCTCACCTGAAAACTTGAGAGAAGCTTTAAAAATTCCGACCCCAGAGCCCCGAGCCGAAATAACTTAGCTGTAGCTCGGCGAAAAAGGGCAATTTCTGACAGTTTTCGGACTTTTAGGTGATGGGAAATGCCTACCAATCACGTAAAAAAGATGCATACCACCTGCGTTGGTCGCTTTTTTCGCCAAAAATCCTTCCTAACTCGAAAACGGGAAATAATACCTGAAGAAATGTTGACGCGTTCTCCGGACATCTCGCCGTACCGTCAGATCTCCCGAAAAACGCGTTTCAAAACATTTTTTTCCTGGGCATCAAACGGTATATGGCACTGGCTATACCTATAGCGGGACTTCGCACACAACTCGCGTCCCCGAGGTCCAGACTTGCCCCCGTCATTCGCACCGTATTTAACAGCGGAGGATTTTCGGGACCTCGAAAATACTCCCATCGGATTTCTAAAGGAACAAGGAATCCTTTTTTTATTGTTGCTCCATGAGCCATCTTTCCTATTTTGTTCTATAATCATATGAGAGTAGATTTGCCTAAAAATTAACTACAACTTCTTTGAATAACAAAGATCGGGCCTATATTGAGTGAGGCAACCTACTCGCTTCAAGTAAAGAAATATACTGTCTACATTTTACATAACATCTTATTCTATAATCTTATGAGAGTTGAAATCATACGGCCGGCTCTCATACTATCAAGGAAATTTCGAAAAACGTAAATTTTAGATTATAAAGTGACATATATAGTACAATGTAAAAATTTCATCCCTAAATTCAACCCCTTTCGAGTGGCAGCTGCAACCCCCAAATTTTCAAAGATCTTTTCATTCTTTATTCAAAAATAGGTACTATGATTTGAAGTTTATGGCAAAAATTGTCTTTTAACTTTGAACAAGAGTGCATATTTTATGTAATTCAGATAAGGTAAATGGGGAGCATAGGAACCAGATTTGGACCTGCCGCCAGACTTAAAAAAAATTGCTTCGTGCTGCAACCAACAACTGTAAAGACGAAGCGTCGCATTTTTTCTGCATTCCAAACTGATGTCTTTGGCTTAGCTGCGTCTTTTGGGGCGCACGTAATCCCCTGTCGACAAGGAAAACTCCCTGGCAGTGCATCGCGCTAATTAAGAAAGGGGGCCTCCGGCGTATTCTTACGCCACCCGCGGGGTTGGGGGGGGGGGGGGCGTATTCGCTCCCATTGAAAACTCCGTCTTGGGGCCCTAGGAGGACCCCGGACAAAGGGCCAGACCGCTCAAGTGAGCGCGCGCGCCCCCCGCTTATTAATATCTGAATATGTGTGTCAGTGCTTTCTTTTGCGGGACTAGTTCGCGTTCTTCGGGGGATGGGGGCCCCTGGGGGAGGAAAAGTAGACGGCGACTTGCATTTACGTTAAAGAGTCGGGAGGCAACAACCCACGGCGTCAGTATAGACATAGGAACGTATTAATCGCCATTATTCTTTCAAGATATTCTCTAAACCGTACACGTTCACCGAAGTGTCATTCAATTTTTCAAACCTTGAAATAATGTTTAGCTTCATGGGAAACTCTAAAGGTGGATTTATATACTCGACGTTTGCGTTGGCGCTCCGAAGTTGACGGTGACCTTCGCAGTTTGCGTAAAGAAATGTGAACGACGGAACGTGAAAGATTAAATTAGTTTATCTCGGACGGCATCGGACGCAGACGGCAACGTTCGACGGCGGCGTTTATAAACGGTTACACGTAAAATATTGGGATTGAATTTTCGACGCAAACGGCAACGGCGAGCGCCACCGCAAACGTCGAGTTTATAAATCCACCTTTAGTTTAAAACCTTAAGTACAGTTGTGAAATTACGGTATGATGATATTTAACCAATGTTTGGAAACGTTGGAAATAAAGCCGGAGACATTGAAAAGGCGAAACAATAATTGTTACTGGTCCCAATTTTGCTTATTCATCGCAGTTTTTCATTCTATATAAATTTTGGTATATATATTCAATATATTCGCTTATATTAACTTCTATAGACATTGGTTTTACATGAGGGTCAATCCTAAGAAGAGACAAAAGTAGGTGTCTATAGGTACTGTCGAATAATTTTTCATGAGTATTTCAAATTCATGTGCTATACAATTTCATTGTGCAATTCAGCCATTCCCGTGATTTACTCTTACTGGTTATAAAAAGAAAAGCAAAAAGTTGTTTTCAAAATATCTACTTACTGGATTTACTACGAGAAAATGCGCAGACTGAGCTGCCTCAAAATTTAAATTGTAATAAAATCAAAGGTATAATGTATCTGCTCAGGAGATACCTTAACTAGGTAGACCTAAATGTTCTTCCTTTATCTGTATATAAGCAATTGCCGAAGCAGTCTTTTGTACAAATTTAACGTATTTCCTTCGGAATAAGTTCTCACGAAAACCCCTAAGGTACCTAACCTACCTAGCTACCTAAAACAACTTATTCTTACCAGTTTCTCGGCCCCTTGCATTTCGGAATTTCTTTTCAGTAACCTAAAGCATCCCTTAATAACGCCAGTAAAAGTTCTTCATACTGGGTTTATATTATGAAAGTGCAAGTTTCCCAAGGGGTGTGTTTAAAGAAAGGTGGTGGTGGCATATTATTGTGGAAATACGTTTGTGGGAACAATCAGTCAAGTATACAGAGTGAATCAGGTTTTTGTAGCAGGACTTGAACAGGTGATAGATCTTCAAAAAATAACCGCACTTTTTCTTATAAACTATATCTTTTTAAGGCTTCATAGAAAAGTTACAGGGTGTTAAAGTTGGAAAACATATGTGGACTTTTGAATATTTACCAAACTAGTTGAGATATTCAAGCCATATTTGGTATACGTTGCATGGGTTAGCATAAAACCTGTTAATATCGAACGTTTTGCACAACCAGTGGCGGAGAAGTGGGTAATTGGTAAAATTATTTTTAGAAAATAAAATTAATCACCTTGTATTGTAATAAAAGGTATTGAATTTTTTTATGTAGATTTTAATTGCAGGCAAAAATGTCCTCTTGGTATTTGTTCGCATGTGTTATAGTTTAATGTCAAATTTAATTTTTTGTATTATTTAGGGAAATTTCAGAAAAATTATCTAAAAAATTTGCTCCATAAGTAACACTTAGAGTAGAAATAATGTGTTTGCTACTTTAAATAAAGTAACTTTTTCCAATAAACTTACCTATTTAAGGCTATACTTTTGATGTTACAGGGTCTAAAACATTTAAGGAAGATACAATTATTAATGTTACGCTCTGTATTCTGTATTTTGAAAAATAAAACCTTGAATGGGTCAGTTTATTGGAAAAAGTTACTTTATGTAAAGTAAAAGAAACACTTTTTTTTTATTTTGAGTCTTACTTATGGGGAAATTTTTTAGTTACCTAATTGTTCCGATATACTCTCATATCATATAATACAAAAAATGAAATTTGCTATTAAACTATAACACATGCGAAAAAATACCAAGAGGAAATTATTTTTGTCTGCAATTAAAATCTACATAAAAAAATCCAATACCTTTTATTACGATAGAAGGTGATTCATTTTTTTCTAAAATATAATTTTACCAATTACCCACTTCTCCGCCACTGGTTGTGCAAGATGTTCGATATTAACAGGTTTTATGCTAATGACGTATACCAAATATGACGTAAATTTCTCAATTAGTTTAGTAAATATTCAATAAAGTCCACACATTTTTTCCAACTAAAATACCCTGTAACTTTCCTATGAAGCCTTAAAAAGGTATAGTTTACACGAAAAAAGGAGATTTGTTTTTGAAGATCTATCACCTGTTTTTGTCCTGATACAAAAAACTGATTCACCCTGTACTTTAAATTGATGCTTTCTTACAATATTTTGTTACCTAATGATGGATTATTGTGAAGTAGAATTTTATTTCAAGAAACTTATTTTTGAAAGAAAAATAAACAAAGAACATTTTGCAAGGAAAGTAGTGGACATTTTGAATTCATTGGTATATCACACGTTTAATACAAACAAATTGCGACTAAAAGAATAACCGAACGTAAAATGTAAGTTATGAAAACGAAATTCAACTGCAACAGAATTTAAATAAAATATTTCAAGCTTGTTTCGGATTAAGGAAAGTACAATGAGAATATGACAATAATGAATAATAAGTAATAAATAATACATTATACAGGGTCCTTCAGGGAGTTTGCATCATATAGAGAGATTTTTCTATTAATGATTTAATTGTAAGTTAAACGTTGGCATTATCGTTTGTTATTTTTTTGTACAATCAAATGTAGTTACGTGACTTTCGCTATCCATCAAAAGAGACATTCCTTAAAAAATATTGCTTAAAATGGGTTCATTTGTTAAAATTTCAAAAAGGATTACTTTAAAAAGGTGTTTTCTTGAAATCGGCAGTGAAGTGTCCCAAAATCATCATCAAAGCTCAGAAATCGGCACTGAAGTAGGCCATTATTGTACGATTGTTGCGAAATTGTTACATATAAGCGTAATCTTACAGTATAAATATTTTAGTAGGTTTGAATATCAATAGATTTGTTCTGGAGGCTGCACAACAAGCAGCAATTTGGTTTTCTGTTCTAAGGCGCCGTGTCTTTTCATACTTGACCTGGGTAGAGGGTAGAGCAATCGTCAAAGTCAAGCAACGCCGCGCGCAGTTGGGTCATGGACGGGTGAATCCCTTATCATTATTTTCTTGCCTAGTAAAACTTTTTTTCCGCTTTCAAAAAATATAATATGTACCTCGGCACTGAAGTTCTTTTTATGACTCATGTGGTTTATTTGCCTCGGCCAGAGGCCTCGGCAACTAAATTCCACATGAGTCATGAAAAGTTGAACTTCAGTGCCTTGATACATAAATAACTATTCTTTTGAATATTACATAAGTACCCAGAATTTGATCGCTCTATTAAAAAAAATGTGTTTTTTTTTTCTATTTTTTTTTAAATTTATACCCATGGCGTCTTTTGGGAATTGAACACTTATAGTATTTATACTAAAATGTCCAAGTCCAAGTTGGCATTGTCAGTAATAATTGTTGTGAAATTATGTTTTTATTATACTTCTTTGAAAACACCTTTTTTTCATCTGTTTTAGCAATAATGAAAGATGGGGTTTTTCGGGCTAGCGCACGGAAACAGCGCATGGAAAAACTTTCCGTGCGCTGAATAAAAATACCGAATATATGGCTTTAAAATAGAAATATACATCAAAGTAAACTAAATTTAAGAAACTCTATATGCTCTCTGAAGTGTTTCAATATTTAGATACATTTCTGTAATATTTTTGACGTTTTATTCACCCTATCTGACAATAACTAATTTACAACAAAGCACCTTTGAAATAATTTAAGAGTAACCATGGAAACGCATTGTACATACCAAACACTATATTGTCTGCATTGTTTATTTTTTGTCAATTAAATTTATTATAATTTGCCGATAAAATGTTTTAGGTTTCCGTTTTCAAAGAAGTATAATAAAAAATATCGTTCATTAGGTACACGTCCAGAAATAGATTTTTCCGTGCTTGCATGACTTCCCGTGTGAGGCGCAGCCGAATTTGTCACGCGCGCACGGAAAAATCTTTTTTCTACAAGCGTGCGGAAAAATACACTTTTCCGCACGCATTTTAGTTTAGAAAGTGTCACTTTTCCGCACTACTTTTCCGCACTAGTGCGGAAAAGTGACACTCTCTAAACTAAAATGCGTGCGGAAAAGTAAATGCGTGCGGAAAATTGTCTTACTTTTCCGCACGCTTGTAGAAAAAATAGTGTTCCTAACTCTTGCGGAAAGTGTCTTTTCCACACTCGATTTCTTGGCTGAACTCCGCTACGCGTCGTTCAGCCAACTGCAATCGCGTGCGGAAAAGTGGCACTTTCCGCACTTGTTAGGAAATATACTATATTTCCAGACTCGTAATGAAAAAAAAATGAAAATTTGTTTTCATCTTAAGATTGAAATGTGACGAAAAAGCAACAACAATACAATTCTGGAGTACCTATTTGTTGTTGCGAGGACTAGTGAGTCAACCCGCAAGGTATCATTACCCGTTCTTCCGCCTTCCGTTCGGCGTGGGAACCGGCGTCACCGCATCTGCACCTAGCCTAGCCATAGAGCACCGGATTCGCGCGCTTTTCTTATATCCACGGCGGCCGGGTGGTAAACAATGCTACGGGGGTGGCCATCGCGCCGTGACCGGCCGGAAGCGACGCCGCGATCGCAGCCGGAAGTACACGCATCTCGACGGCGGTGGCATATGGCGCCGTCGCCGAATGCGAACGTATACATGTTTCTGGGTGCGCCAGAAGCGACCAAGGGTGGACGTACTGGGGTTGCTAGAAAACGAGCTTCTGTCGTGTCGATTCTAAAAAGGAACACCAAAAGATAATTTGCAGGTATTTTTGAAGTAAAGTAATATATATATATATATATATATATATATATATATAATCACAAGAAAAGGTGATAATGGGCAAACACTCAAAGTTAACAAAAAGATAAACTAGTAACCGCATACACGTGTTTCATGCTATTTGGCAATCAGCTTCCCAAATCATGCCTATCTTTTGATTTGGTTAATGTTACACCGTACTGATGATTGCCAAATAGCATGAAACACGTGTATGCGGTTACTAGTTTATCTTTTTGTTAACTTTGAGTGTTTGCCCATTATCACCTTTTCTTGTGATTATTACATTTACACTCGCTAATCTTACATCCTTATATATATATATATATATATATTAATATAAAAAAAATATATAGTAATAATATATTATACGTCGGCAAGTACTTTGGAACTTTGTTAAGTGTTACACCATTGTTTCTAATTTTCTACTTACACAAGGTCACCGAAAAATGGCGGACAAGCTCTTGAGTGCGTTGTATAGTTGACTCTGTAAAAGGAAAGCCCAGAACGCAGTTCTATTCACAATAATACTGTAGGTACATAGTCTTTGCGTCGACAGTAAAAAAATATGAGCATTTCCTAGGGCAGAGGTCAGAAAATGTGGTTCATTAATAATTTTCTAGATCCAGCGGGTTTCTTATAATTACAAAAAAAACGCGCAACAAATTGAACCTAAAAACACAAGAAGTTAATATCTATACCTAATAAATTATTTGTTTTTAAGATTCAAGTTGTCTAAATGTAAAATGGCATAAGAACAGTCATATTATTTTGGTTCAGAGAATCTGGTCCATGGACTGACCTTTTTTGTGACACCATGTATAAATAAACCCAAAATGAACCGCCTTCCTCCACATTGAACATCCTACACTTTTCCAACTTCCTAAAGTGTTAGCACCATCTATGAAAAGTGGCTAGAACTGAGTCTCTCCAGCATCAATTGTTTACATTACTCTACCGAACACCTAGGTATATATGGGAAAGTTGCCGGAATTGGACCAGTTTATGCTTCTTGCCAAATTTTAGCCAAATTTTATTCTTTTTTCTTCAAAAAACTAGAGGACTAGGTTTGTCCATGTTTGTTCAACGTATAAAACAAGTTATTTCGATAGGCGATTAAGTTTTAGGAGAATAAAACCAAAATAACTTAACCCATGTGAACGGTCCATTCCAGGAAACGTGTTGCTTTGATTGGACCAGTCGTTTCCTCAATCGGACCTATATACATTAGCATAAGAAAACAGCATAAATTAAGTAAAAATATGTATATTAACCAAAAAGTACAAACTTCAAGGAAATGTACAAAGGTTAATATACTCATAGGTATTTAAATTTTAAAAATATATATCTATTCGTACCCTTCTAACTTTAAACAATAAGGGCAGAAATAAAATTTTCTAAGTGGGCTTACATTGCCACAAACAGCATGTACCCATCTACTACATTCTTGACATTGGATCATATCCAACTCTAGTGTTTTTTTACACAAAATACAATACCATGCTCTTGATCTTTTTTTTTTGGTTTTAATACTTTTAGAAGTAGATGGAGCGTCACAAGAAGATAAGTTTCTCTTCACGGTTTTAGCTTCTTTTGCTTGCTTTTTAGTCTCCAGTTTTATTGGCTTAGGTTGGGGCACCAGAGAAATTTCAGCGACCGAGATATTTAGCTTGCTTGTAAATGCAGCTGAAGCAGCTGTAGAAGGTAAAGATAACGCCGTTTCTGTTAAAAATAGGACAAAGTTTAAAACTACCTAAAAAAAGACTAAACTTAAGCATTTATCGCCAAATTTAGTTCTTCGCTCGTCCATTTACAGTATTTTGTTTTTGGCATTCTAAAAAAATAATTTACGTACAATATCTAGTAGGTTTGTCTCCACGTTTCTCAATTGACGCAGTCGAAGTCCTCGATTGGACTGGTCCAATCTTGGAAACCACAAGTGGTCCAATTGAAGAAACAAGCAGCTTCTCTAACCTAACTTTTTTTTTCCCAATGAAAAAGTGAAAGTAATCTACAAGTATTTAGATATAAATGTAGCTAAACCTTAAGTACACCAACAGAAATTCATAAATAAGTCGGAAAAAAAATTTTTTTTTCGTCAATGGACTTCTGCAACTATAGAAAGTTTTATTGCAATTCATTTTATCCCTGACAAAATCAGTTGACAAAAAAAAATTTTCCGACTTATTTTCCGACCCAAAAGTGCATTTTCCCCACGCGTCACTTCTGCCAATCAATTTTTGGGCTAGTGAGGATATAAGTTTTCACCATTTAGAACGGCATAACTGACGGAGTCAGTAAACCAAGTCATTTTTTGTGTGATCTGCCAAACTCTTAGTTCAACCCTTTTTCCACACGCTACACTTATGCCTTTGGGTTTTCGAGTTCGGAATAGTATAAGAAATCATACGATGAACATGGCATAAGTGAGAATTAGTACCTTTTTTTCTGTTTTGAAAAATCGAATTTCATCGATTTACCTTTCGATCCTCTCCAAGGCATAAATGAGAAAATCAGTAAGGAAAATCTGTCACTGTCTGACGGTCTAATACTGGCTAAACTCTCAAAGCGTCATATTTGTGTTTGTTTTCCACATTGGTGGACGTGATTTTACTCAGTATGCGGTTCAAAGCGAATTATGTGGTGTATATTCTCACAATAATAAGGTATGAATCAGAGAGACATCCTGGGTTCTTCATATGGAAAATTTAGTTTTCATTTATTCGAAAAATATTCGTCTTAATATTTCAGTCAGGCTGCCATGTGTTTTATAATGAAGTTCAAAATAGAAATTTCCTCGGAAAACCATAGGCATAACGTTAACGTGGACCCAAAGTGCTACTATTGTCACATGAACTTGTATTTTAATACTTAATCTTTCCACTTATCTGAACAGGCTGCCAATGATAAATATGTAAATTCTTGTTATAAAACTGCTGAAAAAAAGGTGGCATACCTTTTGCGCATGTCCAAGTACATTTTACTTCGAATAAATCGTTTAAATGATTAAATAACATTCAATTTAAACTGTACTTGGACATGCGGAAACAGTATGCCATCTTTTTTCAGCAGTTTCATAACAAGAACTTGCATACTTCTCATTTGCAGCCTGTTTAAATCGTGGAAAAATTAATTATTAAAGTACAAGTTCACGTGAAAATAATAGCCCTTTGGGCACTTTTTTAGCTTTCAGGAAGCAAAATACAATGCAAAATACATTGTTAGCAATCAGCGCTATCTCTTTTCCAGGACATGAAGCCGTTACCTTCTAATTTTCTTATATTAAAATCTACCAAAAAATAGATAGACAACTTTATTTTTTGCAAAATCTGTCCCCTGTATCTACTCTATTTCTGTCACATCCTTATGTCACTGTCAGACATTGGCTAACTAGAGTATCTATAAAGAAGGATCTTACAAATACGTCAGTCAACTCTTCCATGTTTATCTGCTTAGCTGTACCAGAGGTCCCACTGGTTAAAAATATATTAACTTAGCGTTAATAATTTATGTCTCCTAAAGTTGATTAAACATTCAGAAAATATACGTGTTGTTCTTCTCCATTTTACCAAAATATGTGCCGCACCCTATAGAAGTACGATAATATTTTATACCCCACCACTTCGTGACTGCGTGAGCAACAATACATGGTAGCACCTGTGGGACACCGAGGCGTCTATGGTAATTTTAATTTGATCATTCCTAAGTTAGAGGGGAGGCGCACATATACAGGCACGCACTTTAATTAACCTAAATTTTATTATAAAAGTCGGTTTCGTGAAGCGATACGACTTGTGCAATTTAAACTGGGCTCATAATCGCATATTCATAACTCACACCCATTTTTTTCTCGGAAAACAAAGGAGAGTTTATTTCGATGGATAATATCTATAGGTATGTTTTATTGGTGTCACTGTGAATGTGCTGACATCTGTTAACCCGTTTTAATGTATCTTGTTTTTCTGTCACTAGATTTACCAGTATTACTAGTGACACACCAATAAAACGCATAGCTATTAATTTGTTATAGTTTGACATTGTCATCGATCTACGATTGTCAATTTATATTCAAACATATCTTTTCCCGAAAACTATATAGAGGAAAGTATCCCTAATATGAGACTATGAGACAGTTCCCAATATGAGACCCCACACTAACTCCTAAAGTAAGAGCCTCCATCTAGCTGGCAATGTCTAAAATAATCACTAATGGTATAAGTCGCCACATGTAGTGCAGTGTCTAGCTCGTCTAAATTTTTAGGTTAAGAACGGCATTGTTTACTTCAACCGTACGTGCAGAAACTTCTAAAGAGCTTCGGTTACCGGGTAATTCTGAATAACGTGATAAGTGTTTAATATATTTTTGTAGCTTGTTGTATTGAATAAAATTATTTTATAATTTAAGGTTATATAACGCATTTGATAACATTTGTTAACGATGGCAAAATTTTTTATGATATGTATGTACAGGGTTATGCACATAACATTTTACCCCCCTTAAGTCTTTTATTTTTCGTGATAGAAAAAAATGGTAAATAGAAAAGTAGTAGGGAATTTTCTTGGAGTTTAAAGATCATATCAGATCTGCCGATATACAGGGTGTTGTCAAGATACAAACCAAACCTATTTTTTTAAAATAGAACACCCTGTATATTATTGTTTTTTTGAAATCTATTCTTCATTCCGATTTCAACGATATATATATGTAATATGTTTGGTTCAATGGTTTACTCAGAATTTGCTGTCATAACAAAAATTTGACATTTGACAGTTGTAAACCATTAGGTTTAGTTTTGTAGTTTCTTGCAATAAATAAATAAAAAATAATAAACATAAAAACAAACCAGATTTATTGATGAATTAGACCTATATATAAACTACTATGAAGTTAGCACCTACACTATAAAAGATGTTCGATGACGCCTCCATCCTGCGCAAAACAGAGATTATATCGCTTAACTAGGCTTCTCTTAAAATTTATTACTGCGCCGGATTCATTGAAGAGTCGGATTTCTTCAGTTATCTTCTGTTTTAATTGGTTGATATCGTTTGTTCTTTCAAATGTCAAACTTTTGTTATCATGACAGTTTATTATTTTTCGTGTCAATCTGGATATTTAACTAATAGGTATATGATAATCCAGTATTTGAAAGCAAATTCAGAGTAAACCATAGAACCAAATATATGACATATATATATATATCGTTGGAATCGGAATGAAGAATAGATTTGAAAAAAACCAATAACATACAGGGTGTTCTATTTAAAAAAACATAGGTTTGGTTTGTATCTTGACAACACCCTGTATATCGGCAGATCTTATATGCTCTTTAAACTCACAATAAAATTCCCTACAACTTTTCTATTTACCATTTTTTTCTATCATGAAAAATAAAAAAATTAAGGGGGTAAAATGTTATGTGCATAACCCTGTACATTGGATTCCTAATACGAGACAAACCAGTGTTCCTAATATGAGATATCTCATATAAGGAGACTCGCTTCATCCAATTTAGATTACTTGTGTTTAATATATTTTTGTAGCTTGTTGTATTGAATAAAAGTTATTTTATAATTTGAGGTTATATAACGCATTTGATAACATTTGATAACGATGGCAAATTTTTTTATGATATGTACATTGGATTCCTAATACGAGACAAACCAGTGTTCCTAATATGAGATATCTCATATAAGGAGACTCGCTTCATCCAATTTAGATTACTTATAATTTGAATAGAATGTCAAGTGTTATATAATTAAAGAGTTCTAAACTGTGTTAAGTTGATATTCATTTAATGTTTTTGAATTAAAAATTATTTTGTGGTAATGTAGTATTTTTGTTGAACCTTAATATGAGACTGTCTCATATTAGGAACCTGTTGAGTGTATCACGTGTTATGTATCTAAATTGTTGTATAGTAGGTTAATTTGATATTCTCTTAAAGTTTTTGAAATAAAAATTATTTTGTGGCAAGTGCTGTTTCTGTTTAACCTGAATATGAGACTGTCTCATATTAGGCACCCAATTTTAAAAATTGAAGATTTGACTTTTTTTCATAATTCTCATTTACGCAACAACTTGTTAATATTTGGCAATCCTACATAAACTGCAGTGAAAATAAAGACTATCATAAACGTATTCGACGTAAGTTTGCGCATTATAATATATTAGAGGACAAAATACAGAACAAAATGTAATGTGGTCTCATATTAGGGTACTTTCCTCTAGTAGATAACAGTAACAGTAACGTAGAAAATCAACAACCTATACCAAAGATCATAATAATATTCAAGTCTTTGCAAATAAATATTTAGTGGAATAACGAATGGCAATATAGTAAAGATAAGGGTGGTGAAACCTCACGTCGCAGGTGGAGTATTTATACATCGGCGCGTGTCAAATACCTTCAATATCGCGCACATAAGCCGCGCTCAAACAAAACTTTCCCGTATACTTATCGTGCACTAAAAGCACAGATAAAAACCCAATTTGCGGCGATAAGACACCGGCGGGCGTAGATTCGCGACAGATGGCGGAATATTGTGAGAATTTTCGGTGAGGCCGAAATCCACCGCCATATGGCACCGTTTCTGAAGTCGGGGAATTGATAATTACAACGGTGGGAGGCTCGCTCCTAGATAGAAACAGAATAGGGAGCGCTAACAGCAGTTTTAGTGTCCTTTAGGCATCACCCTTTGGGCGGGCCTAATTGTTCGGGGTATTGAAAATTTCTGCGCTCGTTATCGGCAAATGAATGGATAATAAATTGTGTTAGGAGGCTGAGCGAAGTCTCATTGTTGGGAGATCATTCGTGGATTTGTTCGTCGATGATGGTCAAAGAAACTGAAGTTCCCACGCATGGTTATAGGAACCTTAACGATGATAGTCGCTGCCGTAGAATGTTTGTTGTTGACATAGGGTTCAAAATTAAGCTTAACATATATTTAGTTAAATGGTTTTGGCTCTACAGGGTGTATCAGGAAAAACATACCTAACTACTATAAATAATTCTGGAGCATTACATACAGACCTTCAAAAAATAATCTATTGTCTTTGTTTTCTAAAATACAGGGCGTTCAATTTTACTTTTTAAAATTGAATATTGACCCTATCTTCTACTTTATAGTAAGTATATACAGTGTGTCCCCAGATGGGGTACCGCACTCTTGTAAAGTTTCTTATATTTGATTTTTCGGGAAAAAGTCATTCTTGATAAAAAGTTTTGCTTGGTCTTAAATAAGATTGGCATGGAAAAAGTTAACATTACTTATACTGGGTGAGCAGAAAATTGAAAAAACATTAATTAACATAAGAGTAAACTGCCTCCATTTGTAGATATAGTGAAAAAAGTTAAAAAGAAAATTTGTTCAGAGTGGTAAGCTTCTTACGTGTACAAAATTTCAAAGAGTTAGGCCTACTTTGATTTTTTTATATATTTCTTGTTTTTCTTTGATTAAATGGTTTTCTGTAAATAGTATGATAAAACTGTATTAACAAAAGTTACCCAGAATGGAAAACTGCGCCTGATGACAAAATTTAACAATTCTAGGCCTACTTTGTATTTTGGAAAATATTGGAAGAAAATCAAAGTAGGCCGGGATTGTCAAAATTTTTTCATCGTACATAGTTTAATACTCCTCAGAGTATATAACTTTTTTGTTAATACAGTTTTGTCATACTATTTACAGAAAAACATTTAAGCGAAGAATAGCAAGAAAAAAATCAAAAAATCAAAGTAGGCTTTACACCTTGAAATTTTGTACACCTAAGTAACTTAACACGCTGAACAAATTTTCTTTATAACTTTTTTCATTATCTCTACAAATAGAGGCAGTTTACTCTTATGTTAATTAACGTTTTTTCAATTTTCCGGTCACCCAGTATAAGTAATGGTAACTTTTTTCATGCCAATCTTATTTTAAGAACAAGCAAAACCTTTTATCGAGAATGACTTTTTCTCGAAAAATCAAATATAAGAAACTTTACAAGAGTGCGGTACTCCATCTGGGGACACCCTGTATATTGTTGAAATTTGGTGCACTTGAGCTTTTGGGAAAACAATTTTAAAGTAATAGGTATAAAGGGTGCGCTGTTCTTCAATTACATATTGTCCCATATTTCTTTTAGTATAAAATTTTTTGCCTCCTGCTACATAATTTATTATGCGGAATTTTATTATACAGTGTCATCAAAAAAGTTCGCGCTGTACCGTTAAGGGGAACATTTTTAATTAATGGCTTATTTTGAAATTCAACTTTGGGGTAGTTGAAAAATAACTGGTTTAAACGTGCCCTGTGTCAAAAATGACATTTAAAAAATAAAATCGCTAGAAATGGGTTTATTTCTTATAGGTTCAAAAAGTTTGACTTGACAAAGTTGTTTGTTTTTTAATTTTACATAAGTGTACTTGAATTTTAACGCTCTATAGCTTCTTGCAATTTTTTTAAATAATTTTTATTTTTTTTTTAATTTTAAAACTTCTAACTGAATAAAAACTGTTTCATATAGCACTGGTTTTATCATTCTATTCACTTCTTATTTCTAAATAACAACAAGAATATATATTTTTCACAAGAAAATTGTATTAACGCTTAAAAATTCTGTTATGTTTGTTGCAAAGTTGATGTAGGTACCGTCAAGCATTTATGATATCGATTTATTTACATTAAATTTTCCAATACTAATTACATGCGAAAATAATAGGTACTAAATATCGTCAAACTAATAATAATATATATAATAAAACTAAACTGTTTCACGTATCTAACTAAAATTTACGATTTTTTATGGGACAATTTACCATTAAGGAAACTTGTTCATTGTAAAAAACTGGACAGACTTTTGAAATTTCATAAACCTACTCGGTTTTTCATTGTTCAAAAGTTTTACTGGTGTGAAAAATTAGATTTTTTTTCAAAATTTCCAAGGTATATCTACGTGATTTTTGAAACTAAAATTGAACTAAACCTCAAGCACAAATTTCATCTGGAATTTTTTTCTTATGACAAGAGTTGTTTCACCTATCCCGGGACACATTGTATAGGCAGATCATAACGTCGAGCTCAAGTCCGACATTGAAGTTGTAGTCGGTTTTCCATCTTCTTTATACAGACTTCAAACATTTTTCGATACCTATACAGTAGAGAAAAATAATGTCTAAATATAAATTTTGCAAAATGTTCCTGCCGCCATGAAAGGAAAAAGATAGAATATCTGTATTTGGAAAAGTGATTAGTTCATAACTAAGAATAATAGCATTGGGAGAGGTTTTAATTGTATTGGCCACTAAATTATATTTCAGTTGTGGCATTTCTTGTCATTTTTTAAATTATTTTTCATAAAAATTTAGTAGATCGGTATTTGTGTAAGATTTCGAAAAAATATATTATCGTATTAGCAGTTATATTTTTTATGGGACTAGAAAAGAAAAATTTTATAACTTTTATATTGTGTTTCAATTAATTGAATCATTGCTTCGGCTTGTTAAATAAAAAGGGATCCAAGCTGATGCTTTGTCGTCTAGAGGTCTTGAATAAGGGTAAAAATTCGTTCAAGTAGAATTTTTTTCTTGTATTTGTCGAGATGTTTTTTCGAGAGCGGTGGCGAGGAGGAGCCCGCCGACCCTCACCTCCCGGCCGCCGTCGCTCGACTCCGCTCCGCCGAGTCCGCGTCCCCAGTTGCCGCGGGCGAGCGACGGCGACGGGCGACGTGCAGGCGGCCGCGCTCCGCGTTCTCGCCGGCTCCGCCGCCGCCGCCGGTCTCGGAACGACCGACGAACCGAGCGCCCAGCGCCCCTCACGCGCCCCTTCGTTCCAGGTATTGACATGGGCGACTATTCTTAAGTGGGGACACGACGAGCATCTGGAGGGGGGCCGGCCGACCAATAACGCGCCGACTTATGATGTCATCGGAGGAGGAGACAGAGTTCGGTTTGTACACAGATAAGCTCCTGAAGAAAACCAAAAGGACTAGACAGCGCGTGGACGCCGGCGAGCCGCGCAACTCGTATTCGTCCATCCCGAACTTCAGTTCGCGTCCGACCTTCCTCGGCTCCGGCAACAACCTGTACGGCGCGATCTTCAGCACGCAGCAGCAACAGCAGTTCGGCCTGTTCGGGCCCGGTGGGTTCGCGCCCGCCAAGATGCTCGAGCTGCTGGGCCGGCAGAAGTCCAACTCGACCGACGTCGACGACGACTCCAAGTACGACGGCAGCCCGCCGGCCGGCGACCAGCTGGCCCACCACATGCTGCGCGACATCCTGCAGGGACGCAAGCACGACCTGCTCGCCCTAGAGCACGACATGCGCAACGGCCAGGACCACATTCTCAACAACAACAATAACAACAACGACGATCCGAAGGCAAGTCCCGACCGCGGCAGCACCGACCCCGACTCCAAAGACCAGAGCCGAACGGCGGACGGCGATCACAGCAGACGGCCGTCGGCTGACCTGGACGACGGCGTCAACGGCATGGACGCCGAGTCGCTGCCCTGCAGCCCCAAGGCGGAGCCGGCCAGCCCGGCGCGGCCAGAGGACGCGAAGCGGGCGCGAGTGGAGCACATAGTGTCGGGGATGAGGGC
Source organism: Pseudeuparius sepicola (assembly GCA_963920635.1). Taxonomy (NCBI): domain Eukaryota; kingdom Metazoa; phylum Arthropoda; class Insecta; order Coleoptera; family Anthribidae; genus Pseudeuparius; species Pseudeuparius sepicola. The sequence goes on along the minus strand of OY987298.1, from coordinate 134,295,391 downwards.
GAGCCCCGCGCCGCCCCAGGTCAACGGCTGCAAGAAGCGCAAGCTGTACCAGCCGCAGCAGCACGACACCAACGCCGACAGGTATATCGACGACGAGGAGGAGGACACAGAACCCATCCGACAGAAACGAGAAGAGAAGATCCTGCTCGAGTCGCAGTTGCGGACGATGCAAGAACAGCTGGCCGACCTGCAGCAGAAATACATGCACCTGTGCACGACCAAGGTAGGGCAGGGCTCGGAGGAGAGCCAAGAAATCGAGGAGATTCCCAGTGATAGTGACAGTTTGAAGAGGTCGGGGCCGCCGTCGCCGGTGACGACGAGCACGCCGACGCCGCAGCAACAGGTGCAGCACCAGCACCAACACCACGCGCATCAGCTGTCGCAGGAGGTAAGCAACAAGCTGAAGATGAGCGCGGGCGCGCCGGGAGCGGCGGCCGCGGCGGCGGCCTTCCACAACGGCCTCCTGCACGCGCCGCCCCACATGAGCAGCGCGGCCGCCATGTACCTGGGCGTCAGCCACAAGCTGTTCATGGAGCAGGAGGTGCGCCTAGCGAAGGAGGCGGCGGCGGCGGCCGCGATGGCGGGCGACCAGGTGGCGGCGGCGCCCCACCGGCCGCCCCAACCGCACACGCCGCACAAGCAGCCGCTGGACGGCGGCCCCGGCGGCCCGCCCGGCCTGCAGGAGAGGTTGCACATGGTGCGCGGCATGGCGGCGCCCACCACCGGCTCAGACCTCGAGGGCCTCGCCGACGCGCTGAAGAGCGAGATCACATCCTCGCTGTCCAACCTCATAGACTCGGTGCTGTCGCGGTTCGTGTACCAGAGGCGGTGCAAGCAGCAGGATGCCGCCTCGGCCGCCGAGCAGCTCAACAAGGACCTGATGATGGCGTCGCAGATGCTGGACAGGAAGTCGCCCAGGACGAAGGTGGCCGAGAGGCCGGGCCAGCCGACCGGCGCTCCTAATCACATGGTAAATGGCAATTCGGGTTGTCCGACGATGGTGCCCGTTCACAATCATAACATGAAACCGTCCGATCTTCACGTTCGGCCTCCGATGTTTCAGCCCCCGAAACCGCCGGGCATCAGCCAGGCCCCCCTCTTCGGCATGAACCACCCGTTCTGCGTGTCCAAGCAGCAGGCGGAGGCCCACGCCCCCGAGCAGAACGAGGCGCTAAGTCTGGTCGTCGCGCCCAAAAAGAAACGACACAAGGTCAGTACCACCATATTTTTTCCATTAAAGAATGTGTTCCGATGCTCTCACAAAATATTCTCAAAATGTTTGCGTGAAGCCCTGTATAATTTCACGAAATCATTGGTCAAAAATAAAATTCTAGGGCAAATTATGTTTAGCTATCCAACTGTCTGATGTTTTCTGGTTGTAGTATGCCAACATTTTGTTTTGTCACTACGAAAATGACCTTGAAATCAATAACTTAAGTATCGAAATATGTGTCTTAACTAATTCTTTAAAAACGTTTGCAATTTCACAAAGTATGTGTGATTATTTCGCTTCCCCCAGGTGACGGACACGCGGATAACGCCGCGCACGGTGTCGCGCATCCTAGGCGGGGGCGCGGCGCCGGGCGGCGACCCGTCGTCCACCGGGTCCGCCAACGGCGGCGACCAGCCGAACCAGCCGAACGGGGGGCCGTGCCAGTCGCCGCGGCCGCCGCCGCCGCACCACGGCGCCCCCGGAGGCGGCCAGCCGCCGCCGCCCTACGGCCACGGCGTGCCGGGCGGCGGCGGGCCGCCCCAGCAGCAGCACGGGCCGCCGCCGATGCTGCCCGTGTCGCTGCCGACGAGCGTCGCCATCCCGAACCCCGGCCTGCACGAGTCGCAGGTGTTCAGCCCGTACAGCCCGTTCTTCCACGCGGCCGGGGCGGCCGGCCACGGCCACCACATGGCCATGCAGGTGAGCCCCGTCTTCCTATTCGTTTGGTTTTCCCCTAAAAGGAATCTGTTCAGCTTCTTCGGGGCAAAGATTGTCTTTAGAACGGCCCTCATTCAACCTTGCTCTTAATTGTTATTATTCAGTTTATTCATGGTCTGAAGAAGCGATTTTATTCGGTGGTAGAATTGGCCACCTCATTTTAAAGATTTGGAAATGTACCTATCAGTTTAAATCCGTTACATCTCTTTTTGGAGTGGGTATGCCTCTTATTTATATTTATTTTGACATGATTTCCCATAATCTCGTACAATTTGTTCTGCAGAAAGAAGTAAAGATATGTTTTCTGTATATTCCACAAAAAAATCTATCAACATTTACATAATTTCCTTATTTTTCGCATTGTCTCGATAAACAACATTTTATGTCATGTGCGTAAATACCTATAACTACCTACACCTTTTTCAATACATAGGTACAGGTAAAATATAAGGGATGCAGGTATAGTTTTGAGAAAGAGGGTTCCGATCTCTTGAAAGAAAGGGCATTGACCTCGTAGAGAGAAGGTTAACGGAAGTATGCGTACAGGTAAACGAGGTTCGTCTTCTTTGGTTGAACTTGAAAAAAATAGATACAGGGAGTTCCGTAATGATGTGCAAATATTTGGGAGAAGTGTAATTCTACAGGTTACTTACCAGTTGGAAGATACTTTACGATCTATTTATATTTTGCGCCTATCCATCTTAAGGGTAGAAATCCAAACCACCTATTCGTCTTTTTAAAAAACTTTTTTGTATGTTGGTATATCTGAAAATAAAAGTAAGTATCTAAGTATTCTATAGCCCGATTAATTTAGAAACTTTTTTACTCTTGTTACTTTTTCATTAACTTATAGGTTTCCTGGAAAAATAAAATTATTTTTTTCTTCTGTATTTAAATACAGTTATTGATGCTCACGACTGCGTAAAAACAAAACGAATAGGCCGTTCGGATTTCTACTCTTAGGATGAATAGGGTGCAAAAAATAATTATATTGTAAAGTGTCTTCGAACTGGCTAGTAGCGTGTCCCAAAATTCAAGTTTCTAGATTCCACCGTCGTTGAGAAAAAAATCGAAACCAAATTTTTTGTCTCTCTTAAGGCTCAAGGCTAGAATAACTTTTAAATTTTTTTTATGGAAGACTTCTTTAGAACCACCTGTAGAACATTTCCTCCAAATATATGCACATCATTACGAAACACCCTGTATACTTTTGCGCTTTTCATAATAATTCCTACTTTCAAAAACAACCTTGTCATAGAAAATTCGTACTACGATTACCTATAGAAAAAAACACAACAACAACTGGAAACACGAAAGTAAATCACAAAATTATACCGAGCGTCCATAGATCGACCTAACAATAGGCGTGAAAAAACATTTAATTTCAAATTTGAGCTTCTGATTAACAACCCTACTTAATTAGAAACTAATTTAAGACATAACAATTCTGCAGTTTCCACAATTTCGCATGCATGCCTATAGGAAATAATTTTGAAAAACCTAATTTTTCACACCAGCGATATCCTTTTTTGGTAGATTTTACTAAAAAATATTTTTAAGGAAACTCGTCCAGAATAAAAACTGAGTAGACGAGCCAAATAAAAAAAAAACCTCTACCTTTTTCATTTTTTCGTTATAATTTTTTAAAAGCAAATAAATCAGTGTCTACACTTAGACTTTTGAAATATTGCACACCTAATAAGTTCTGTATTAAAATTTGTAAGTGAAAGTTGCAGAAAAGTACAAAAAATAAGTTTTTTCAAAAGTTCCAAGGCATACGAAATTTTCGAAACTGTAGAATTATTATGTTTCAAATTAGTAGCTAATCAAGTAGGGCTTTTCCTCAGAAGCTCTACATTATTATTTTTCGAAATTAGAATTAACTATGTCACAAATTAGGCAGTTTCTAATCGAGCAGGGCTGATCCCCAGAAGCTCAAAATCAACTTAGGATATCCATTTTTTAATATCACGTCCAAAAATAGAAATTTCCAACCATTAAAAAACTGCGAACTGAGATTCTGCCAAAGCATTTCATTCCAAATAGTTTCTATCATGAAATTAAAATGAAAGGCAGTTAAAAATTCCATTCTTTAAACGAAAAATATTAGTTATGTATAACGTTTTGTCAAAAAATAAAAAAGAGATTTAAAGTTTTGACTAAACTGTAATTACTATTTTTCGTCGTCGAATTTTTATATATCAACAGATTCTCTCCGTTCTAGAAATATAGGGCCTCGAGCAAAAAAAAAACAAGTCATTTTATTTTCAAGTAGAACGTCGAGAGATATTTTTGTGGAATAACAAGTAGATATAGTACGCGCAGCGAATGAGTGCGTCTGCGTAGGAAAGTAATAGAGGTGGAGATCCGCCAGTGGGCAGAACTAGCGCCGAAGAAGCATAGGCGTGCGGAAAGATTACTTTTTGCCAAAATAAATAAATTGTTATTTTACTTATGCTTTCATATGCGGAAATAATTGACAGAAAAATGTAATATGAGATTGCGCTTGTCTATGTATTGCACACCCTGAACGACTTAGGATCTCTATCAAATACTACCTAGTTTTCAAAACTATAAATTTCGAGGCGCACGCCCCATCTTCTCAACGTCTCGTGGTTCTAATAATTGCGAATAGGGAAGCACGCTGCATCGCGTTGTTATTTCCAGCCAATAGCAAGAAAGCGTACCCCGCGCTTCCCCACCTCCTCTCGGACGCAGTCTTTCGGTGCGACTACTAATATAAGGCATCTACCGTACTTTCACCGTTTTAGTAGACATAGGGGAATAGGCCGCGCGTCGCCGTGCGTCCAGCTAGGTTTGTCAGTCGTTGACGGGGGGAGTACACAGTATCAGTCGAGTTTTGAGAGCAAAAAACACGCCCCGGCCCCCGCCAACGACTGACGAACCTAGCCGAATACCTACACGGCGGCGCGCCGCCCAGCCATGGCTATGTCTACTAAAACGGCGAAAGTACGGTATAATCAATTGAAGAAATGCACTCCAGCTGGGATAATAATAATTAGTATATAACGGTAAAACTAATTTTCCCACTTTTTGACGGCAGCACCCACCTCGACAAAATCTCCAGACCGACCCTTCCGTGTTCCAGGCGTCCTCGTCGCCGCCGCGCATGCACAAGCTGGAGCGCGACTCGCCACCGGCCCACCACCCGCCGACGCTGCTCCACCCGGCGCTGCTGGCGGCGGCGCAGGGCCACCACGCCGCCGCCGCCGGCTCGGCCGCCGAGTACGCGCACCTGCGGGCGGCGGCGGCGGCCGCCGCGGCGGCCGGCGCGCAGGCGATGGCGCTCGACGCCGCCGACCGGGCCAGCGACTGCGCCAGCGCCGCGGATGCCAGCTACGACGGCATGCAGCCTACGATATCCTTTTCCTGCAAAGAGTACGGCGGACATGTACGTGCGGGCTGCGGGAGGGGTGGGGGTGGTCGGCGTGCAGTCGAGCAAGGAATTAAAGAAAATCTCAGTTTGCGCGCGCGTCATTTCATTGCCACCAGCAGAGCACATAAAACAACCAGCAGTATAACTTGCTCTTGAGAAATCATCCGCAAATTCAATGACCTTGAGCCATATTGGTGGAATAGAAGTCAGAGGTGTAGTCGGGAAAATCAACTCGGAAATACAGAGTAGCATTAGTAAAGTATACAGTGTGTGGTAAGCACAAGCATCTCTGACCCTTTCCTGGGATTCTTTATTTAAAAATACTAGCACAAAGCCCAATTTACAAAAAGCACACTCAACGGCACTGTAATGTCCCTCATACAGCCAAAAAAGAACTGCCCAATCGCCCCGACACTGCATCAATTTGACAGAATCTATTCCCACATGGCGGCTGCGCGAACAGGTGCGCAGAATTTTCCCGCCATGGGGAGTGATACTGCTGGTTGTTTTATATGCTCTGCCACCAGTGAGGAACAAACTCACAATAATTATTGAGAACAAAAACTCCTTGGCACTGGTTGTTTATTATTTAGGTATTATAATTATTTAATACGGTTATGGGTTAGGTTTTGTAGATATAGACCGGGAGATAGTGACAGATTTTTGGACGTGATTTTACTTAGTATGCCTTGCAAAGGGCATTATGTGGCACATATTCTCACAATAATAAGGCATGAATCAGAGTCACCCTGGGTTCTTCATGTGAAAAACTGAGTTTTCAATTATTCGGAAAATATGCGTTTTGATATGATTTTATACAGGCTGCCATGTGTTTTATAATGAAGTTCAAAATAGAAAATTCCTCGGAAAACCATAGGCCGTTAGGGTGGGTCATGCGCAAACGGTATGCCATATTTTCTTCAGCAGTTTCATAACAAGAACTTGCATACTTCTCATTGGCAGCCAGTTCAGAAACGTGGAAAAATTAATTATTAAAATACAAGATCACGTGGCAATAATAGCCCTTTGAACCCACCCTAACCGTATGCCTATGGTTTTCCGAGGAATTTTCTATTTTGAACTTCATTATAAAACACATGCCTGTATAAAATCATATCAAAACGCATATTTTTCGAATAATTGAAAACTTAGTTTTTCACATGAAGAACCCTGGATGACTCTCTGATTCATACCTTATTATTGTGAGAATATGTGCCACATAATACCCTTTGCAAGGCATACTGAATAAAATCACGTCCAAAAATCTGTCACTATATCTCCCGGTCCAATATTTTTGTGCTTAGAGACGAAGTCCTACGTCGTCCAGGGGCTTCCGATGTTAAAATCGCGGAATTATAGATCTCGTGCAAAAATTTGATTTTGACATTTCCCCTGTGATCGAGCAGGAGTAAATTATTAAATAGTCCTTGCATAAACGGGATACAAAATTGTTCCGTTAAATTATTTTAAATTGTTTTGCATAAACCTACCTATGGATAGTACCTATCATTGGTAATAATTTTTTTGACAAGTTCATGTCTATAACAGCATTTGACAACAGTTTCTTCCTTTTTTATTTACAATAATAGACCGCGAGATAGTAACAGATTTTTAGACGTGATTTTACTCAGCATGCCTTTCAAAGGGCATTATGTTGGTTATGTCCAAGTCCAGTTTAAATTGGAATTTTCTATTTTGAACTTCATTATCAAACACATGGCAGCTTGACTAAAGCCTGTTTTACATTGACAATTTCTTCATGAATTAATTCATGAAGTCACTTCAAGGACAAATTAATATAAAAAATCGTGTATTACACTGGCAATTTCTTTATGAATAATTAAGTCATGAATTTCTTCATGAAGTTACTTCACGAATTAGAGCACGTTCTATTTTCCGTCAAGTTTTGCGTGAACTTCAGGAGTACTAACATTGAAAATTTGAACACAAGGAGGGTTATATTTTGATACTGGTTTTTGTTTGAAACATTAGATAAGAAGCAGGAAGAAAATACATAATTTTAAAAATAATAATAAAAAGTGTGTGTAAAGTATACAATTTTTAGGTACATACTGTACGATTTGTCTTACAATAGATATATGTTTTATTTATGTATTCCGCTGCCAAGGCACAGCTCTCTCATTCACGAAATAATCACAAAACTCCTCTGGGAAAGCAACGCTGGTGAGAAAGTCCAAATTGAAATATATAGTCTTTATCAAGCTCTTCTGGAATAGAACTAGGACATTTGGATCTCAAAAAAATATTACCTATAATGTACCAATCTTATGGTTTGCACCTTTTCCACATTCAAATGAATTTTAGTAAAACAAAAACTTTAAATCGATTGGCTAAAATGCTAAAAATGCATTTTCAACTACTCTTCTAGCCAGACTTAATCTGTAGTTAAAGATTCTTTGTATCTCGGTAATATTTCAAAATGGATATGGTTTTAAAATATGTTCTGATATGGGAAATGCAGCACAAAAAAATTATTTTGTTATGTATTCTCTTGTGTTGGTATTCGTTAGAATCTGACATAACGTGACAAAAAAAATCATAAATTTATTCATCAGTGTAAAATAGAACTTGTCGTGAATTAATTCATGAATTTATTCATAGAATTATTCATGAAGTAATTGTCAATGTAAAACAGGCATAAAATCAAATTAAATAGTATTTTTCGAACAAATGAAAACTCACTTTTCTATATGAAGAACCCAGGATGACTCTCTGATTCATGCCTTATTATTGGGAGAATATACGCAACATAATGCGCTTTGAAAGGCATACTGACTAAAATCACGTCCAAAAATCTGTCACTATCTCCCGGTCTATAATTTTGTTGGCATTTTCCTTCATTTTTGATATTTTGAAAAAAAAAATCAAATATATTGGTGACAGAAAATGTCTGCGTTAGAAAGGTTTAAAAATTTTGGCTATTATACAAATGCTAATGTCTTCTCAATTAATTGACATTTACATTGAAAACATTTTTCACAGCGATTTTAATATTGTGATGACAAAAAACTATAGCTTCAAGCTAATTTAAAAAAATCGCCAAGTACTCTAATAAACTTTCAAATAATTTAAGTAGACAAACAAAATTAAATGTTTGTCATAATTTAATCTTAATTTTTAATTTAAGTTCTAACGCGGCCATGACATTTTGTTATTAATTCAATTTTACTTTTCTTTTTTCAGAACGTTTTCCTAATAATTTAAATATAGGAATAACATTGCCAATTTTCTATGTATTTCACAAATTTCATCGATTTTCGACTGTTTTCATTTTAAATATCTCATCAAAAAAGATATCTTCAGGAAATCTTGAAATAAAGATTTTTAAATTAACTGACTTCTCGACTGCACGCCAAATAAATTAGGTTAATTATTACTATTATAAGTGGAGGTAGGTTTAATGAGATGCGGTGCCTTTTTTATCTTGTACAACATTCGCCGATATTTTTGCAGCTAACGTCCATATTTACAAAATGAAGCGTCGGCAAATATTATAGATGATATTTTAATTTTGCTTTGATATTGAAATTTAACTTCCTGAAACGAATTCCTAGCTCTTTTATTAAAACTTCCTCTAATTTGTATCATTGCCTTACAGTGCATCTAGGTACTTTCAAATATATCCCTTATTTACAAACCACAACGAACGGCAAACGAAGTTACACAAATAAAACTCTAGATTTCAGTTAATCTTATTCTGACTGTTGTAGGTTTTCCTATGTATACATTTGCCTTTGACTTGGGGTTAAGTTTTTGATATAAGGTATCGGATTAACTCAATCAAACCTTCTATTGAATCCTTACGCGACTAAGCACTATCGCATATCTATTAAAAACCAGAACACATTGTTGTCACCTATACTTTACCGACAAGCACATTTTTTAAGGACAAGGATTGTAAATTGGTAACCGAAAGAGCAGGTCCATTCAAAAATGTTCTACTGTTGAAGTAAACAGGTACCTAATACAACAATATTCTTCTGGGTATTTCTGGCGAAGTTACCTCACTAACCTTAAATTTAAACAACCGGGCGTTGCCTCAATCTCTCTTGGTCTAGAAGACGTGTTAAATTTGCTGACTATCATCTTGAAGGCCATCAGATTTTGTAGCGACCCCGGCTCGTCTCTATTTGCGTTTTTTCTTCTCCAAAACAGCCGAACGTTTCCTTAACTCCGGAGCACTCGTCGACTCTAACGCCGATGCACCTCAGGAAAGCAAAGCTGATGTTCTTCTGGGTGAGGTACCCCAGTTCAGCGGTCCTCAAGATGTACTTCCCAGACATCAAGTTCAATAAAAACAACACTGCCCAGCTAGTAAAGTGGTTCTCGAATTTTAGGTAAGTCTGAAGTATTTTAGCAACTTATAATATAGTAACTATGTGAAGTATATACCTTGGCTGATGAGCACCTACCAGTTCTTTCGCTTACTTGTCTTATTGATTTCGATATAGGATGTTCGGCAAAAGCATGACAATACCAAATCATTAACGTATGAATAGATATAGATAAAGTTTCGTCGGAATGCTGGCACTCTGTAGTTATCTTCAGATATCTACTGTGTTAATATATTGATAAATTATGCATTTGGGTGCGCAATAATTAGATATATCCAGCATTAACTTCATCAAATTGTCAAAATTTAATTGGCAATCAATAATATCCTGTCAAGGGGCGTTGAGAAACTCCATGTCCTATCAACAGTTTGTTTCAAATTGGGATTGACCTCTGATTCACCACCCAAAATGGTTCTTAATATACATCGATTGAGGTAGGATTTTATATGAGGATTTTATATGAAAATAGACCTGTATTAATTTGTCAATAACAGGAACAACATAACTAATTATGGTAGTTAGTTTTACAAAAGTTATTTTATACGAACGATGTTGACATCGAAAATTACAAAAGTAATAAACAGAAGATGATAATTAGAGTAACTCAAATATGCAAGTCGAAACCCTAAAAATATGCGCATAAATATGCAAATAATTTAGTCACAATTTGCAGGAAAATGTTGAAAATCTGCAAATTAAGAAATACTTTAAAAATATAAATTTATTGTTTCATTTACAAATAAACATATATAATGTACGTACAAATTTCTAAATGCATTTATACATAATAAAAGTAACTATATTTTATTTTAAATTTTCTACATACAGGGCGATTGAACTAAATCTAAATATGCATTTATTATAAATTATAAAAATCAGGTTGAAATTTAGTTGTAAAAACAATAAACCACTAAATGTTGCTCAAAATTCTCTATTAAAAAATTTTGTCTTCTATCAGAATATAAAAATTTATAAATGGAGAAACTCCTTTCCACATCAACCGATGTAAGAGGTGCGCTTTTAAAATTGCTCACCATCACAGGATCCAAATCGATGGATTCGGTAAAATCTTCCTTTAAAATATTTTTTGCCACTTGGCTAAGAAACTGAAACCCACTATTTTTTTCCACCATATTTCTAAATTTTTTTTCTAAATATTTTGTACCCAATTTTACATGTATCATTTTGAAAAGCAACCTCAGATTGTTTTACCAGTTCTACAGTTAATGGCAAATTAGATTCCTCCATTTGTGTTATTGTTTTAGAAAGAAAGCTATAATTTGCTTTTAGAAATTAAAGTTGCTTCTTTATTTCCTTGTTTTCGAATAGTTGTTTAATATCTGTAAGGGACTGGGAAGATTCGTTCGAAAATTCTGAAATTAGGTCTTTCAGTTGGCAAAAATTCTCACAATAAAAAAATGCAGCTTCGAACCAAGTGCCCTATCTTGTAATAAAAGGTTGAGATGTAAGAGGAGTGTTCGGTAGTTTTTCTTTGTAGAACTGAACCCTTATAGGCGCTTTAAGGAAGACTTTTTTCATGTTCGAAATTAAACTATTTACAAGCGGAAAATGTTTCCTAATTTCCTCAGCAACCCTATTTAAAGCATGAGCAAGCCATGTTACATGTATTAACTTCGGATAAAAGATTTTCAAATTTTGCCCGGCGCTTACCATGTACGGTGCTGCATCTGACAAAACGAGCAACAAATTATCGGTAGGAACAGGTGTGGGAAGAAAAAATGTTGATAATTCCTCTTGAACAAATCTGGCCACTGTCAATGCATTCGTTTTTTCTAATTCCTTAGAAGCAAGGAGGTGACATTTTGGTAAAATCTCGCCGCTAATAAGAACTGCAATCAATAAATGAGAAATACCTATAACGTCCTCTTGAATCGGTGGTTTCATCAATACGTATGTAAAAATATCTGTTTCGATTTTTTGTTTTAATTTCCTCGATTACCTCCGAATACAAGGAACTTACGTCGTTTCTTCGTAGTGTTCTTTCACTTGGGACATTAAATTTGCAATACTTCTGGAGAAAAGAAGTGAAGTTTTGATTATCTACTTAGCTTTGACAACGGAATATTTGACGCCATCATTGCACGACATAGGTCTCGGTTAAAGATGTCTTTTTCATTTGGCTCCTTATTTTTGGACATTGGTTGGAAGCATTGCGTTAATGTCGGTTGTGGCACATCTCCAGATTTCATCTTACTCGATTTGGCAATATGAGTAGAATTTTTCACATGTTGGTCTACTTGGAATTTTTTATCGAATGGAATCTGCAATGAAAGAAAAATTGAATTATTAAACTGAATATCAGTAGATACGTAGGTAGGAACTTCGATAGAAATGTTAAACGAAAGTGTCGTGATTCCCCCCAATGGTGCGAAATCGGTTGATATAATATGTGTTATTTCTCTGGCACCATTGGTACACCCTGTATATTGAATATTCAAAAACTATTACTTACAATTTTAACGCACGAAGAACAGTAGACTTTTCCCATATCTATTCTTAGTTCTTTGTATGGCTTAATCCACACTGACACACTATCGACTTTGGGCAGGGCCGCGCCTTCCACGTGTGCAATGTGTGCGGCGCACACAGGCGCCAGGTGCGAAGGGGCGCCAAAAAACGCCAAAATTCGTTGGGCGCCATAAGGCGCCAAAATTCGATTTATAAGCGCCTGAATGCGGCCTTAAACCGTATTAGGCATAACATATTTTTTAGCTCAAACCTTAAAAACAACAATCCATTAATTATTAATTATTATTGCGGCAAGAGAAACATAAGAAAAGTTACATGGTCAACCTAATTTTCAAACAGACACATCGTTACGGCGTCGGCGTCGACAAAAAACTAAACACTTCGATTACGAACATAAAGATGAACCAATTTCTGATCCTCAAATATTTTACAAAATTAATATTTTTTACTGCATTATTTTATTTTGTGACATTAGGTATTAGCGTTGATTGATCCATCGACGGTATTAGGTATTAGCAGTGACTATAGATAGTCACTGGTATTAGGTAGATACCGAACAGAAAAAAAATATTATTTATTTTTATTGATAGTTAGACCTTGCCCAGACCTATTTGTTTTTTTTTAACCAAAGAGATTTTTTAATTTTATAATTATTTGTTTTGTATTATATTTTATGTTTTTTTATATTATATACAGGGTGTAACTGAAATGTTGGGCAAAAATGAAACCACGTATTCGTGGAGTCAAAATAAGGGCACTTCTTCATATATTTTTTTCTCCTACGTTCCATAGTTTTTTTATACAGAGCGTAGAAATTTAGAGAAAATTACAAATATTTCTTAGTATCTCTAGAAGTATACGAGATATTTTCTTCAAACTTGGCGTGTCACATGAGCGAATGAGCTGTCAAATTTAAGCTTAATATCAAGCTTCTGAGGTCCCTAGTTGGCGGAGATACAGGGTGTCATTAAAATTAATTAGTTCAGAAAGATATGAGTTCCCTGTATAATCGCATTTTTTTAGTTTGTTTTGAATGGTAAATTCAATGGTTAACAAAAAGTATCTCTTAGTATTTTTTTCATATTCTCAGCCGTTTCTTAATTATTTTCAAAAAACTGCAATGCTGCAATAAACAAGGAATAAATCTAACAATCTGTGGAAGTCATTATTTAAATCATTTGGCTGCCAACTTTGCACTAAAATCAATATTTTGAAAAATTATATTTTCATTCGAAGAATTGACTGATATCAAAGAAAATGGTACTACGTAGTACCATTTTCTTTGCTGATATGCACTTTTGCTATGGACTTGCCATAGGCGATAATAGACATGCGGAATGGCATAGTTGCGTGTATTGAAAGAGACGGCCTCGGAGGTCATTTCGAACATTTAATAATTTAATTTTCTAGTAGCATTACGTTTCTTTTATTATCGATTTTGCTTTTGTATTTTGTTAAATAAAGTTTAATTGACATCCACAGATTGCTAGATTTATTCTTAAAGTGACTATTGTTCATTGCAGCGTTGCAGTTCTTTGAAAATAATTAAGAAACGGCTGCGAATATGCAAAAATACTAAGAGATACTTTTTGTTAACCATTGAAGTTTCCATTCAAGACAAATTTAAAAAATGCGATTATGCAGGGTATTCATATTTTTCTGAACTAATTAATTTTAATAACACCCTGTATCTCCGCAACTGGGAGCCTCAGAAGCTTCATGTCAACCTTAAGTTTGACGGCTCATTTGCTCATGTGACACGCCAAGTTTGAGGCAAATATCTCGTATCGTATACTTCTATTCTAGAGATACTAAGAAATATATGTGTATTTTTCTCCAAACTACGCTCTGTATAAAAAAAACTATGGCCCGTAGAAGAAAAAAATATATGAAGAAGTGTCCTTATTTTGACTCCAAGAATACGTGGTTTCATTTTTGACCATCAGTTCAGTTACACCCTGTAAATTATACTTAATAAATTTTTGTTTGTTTCTACTTATCTACTTTTTTATTTAACAAAACCATAACCAAATATGTTTTTGAAAACTAAATTTTTATGGGCGCCACGAAAATTTGTACACACAGGCGCCACCGAGTGTTGGCGCGGCCCTGACTTTGGGCATTTTACTTAGTAAAATACAACAACAACAACTCCCAACACAACTCCCAACACAAAACAAACGCAAAAGCAGAATCAGAAATAAAATGCAGAAATGGATTATCCTTCCTATATAAATATTTACCTATCTATAATAATTTATTCTGTCCTTTTCAATAATTGTACTTTATTAAATATGTATAAATACCTACTTTATTCGTTTTCAGATCAGATTAGTGCCCATAAATTAATTATTATATTCTAATATTTTATTATTTTGGGAAAACCAGGTACCTACCTAGACACCGACCCCTATTACCAAAAACGAATGAAACGCCTGCCAAAGATTTAAATTATCCTAAATTCTTTCAATTATGCACAATATGCCATATTTTAAGGACATATGCAAATATTTAAAAAATGACTATAATATGCTAAATATGCAAAATATGCATGTTGGATATTCGGGTTACTCTAATGATAAAAGTCACTTGGTAAACATTTCTCATATTCTTCCAGCGTATCCTGTAAGATAACTTTCCACCGCACACATCTTGTAACTTTCTTCTGTAGGTTTTTCGAGAATATCATCATTTTCGATGTACCTACTTGGTGGCCTGCTCTGGAATCATTCACGTATGCTTAGTCATCGTGGAACCGTCTGCGTCTTGCTAATCCTCTGTACTTCTAATTTGTAATAAATCGATTAATTAAATATTGACCTAATGCTAGATACTCCATTATCTGAGATTAACCAAACCCGAACTTTCAGTTAATTTTTGACCGTTCTCGGATATCCCGCCCATCCCACCTGGCAAGGCGCGTCGACGCGAACAATTAATCAGCGTGAATAATCGTCGATTAATAAACCGGCGCGAGATATTCCAAGATTCCGCCAAGATAAGCGGAATAATTAATCGGCAATCAGTCGTCGGCAATTAGCGCAATTAATTAGTAATATAATTATGCGGCAAGATTGGGCGGGGCATCGGGGAGGGGCGAAGGCGCCCCGCGCCGTCCGATAGATTGCTTCCGGTCACTCCCGGATGGCTTCCGGCCGATTTGGCGCCAGGTTTTTGCAGGAGACATCGTACGATCAAGTCGTCGATTTCGAAGTTCAAGATTCGTTGCTTCGAAACAGGATTTAACAAATGCTTCTACCTCTACCTTTTGCGACATCGGTTGCTCTGGATAAGCTTCACACACCAAATTCAACTTAGAGCCTCATTTGTTTTAGTTTATACAGGGTAGTCCATAAGTAATGGTACATATAGCGACCATAGGTTGTTTACGACAAAATGTTGTGATTTAGCCAAACTTACAAAAGTTAGAATCCTAAAATGATCAAGCTGCTGAACTGAATTTATGCGATGATGTGTTTTTGGGGATGGAGTATAAGTCAAAGATGTGTCTTCTTTCAATACTCTATTGAAGGAAACAATATTAATTCTTGTAGGTACATTTTTTGAGAAGCAGGCACCTGCTGTTTTGAATTATTACCTACTACCTCTTCAAGGATCTTTTGTGTTGCAAAAATGCTTAAGTTATCTCTTTTTTATTTATAATATAGAGTACGAGTGAGAGTATTGCCCATATCTTTTCTCTGTGAGCCAATTCTTCATATTGAGTGAATCAATCAAGCTTGTTCGTCTACGAGTCTAATAGTAATGTTCAAGAGAAAATTAGGGTTTCTTCAACTACATTATAAGTAAGGAATACCATACCTCAAAGTTTCTTTTCAATACTCTATAATATTGAGGGTAGATATTTCAACTAGGAACTGGCTCGGTTCCTAGTCGCCTATCTCCATTTGTTTTGCCGTTCTTTAATGGAATGCAATATCGTGTTCAGGGGGGGGGGGGGCAAGGGGGGCAATTGCCCCCCCCCCCCAGAGATGTCGAGATAAACGAGATTTTTGTAATATCAAAATTAATAATACCAAAAATTATATACTCCTGGCCTAATCTGAAAATGCAGTGAACATCAAATATCTATACTTAATTTGTTATTTGTTTCATCTTGTCTTCTCCAAATTAAAACCTGTGCAGTAGGTTTGAGAACGCGTCGCCGTATATTATGCACACATCGATCGGTCGCAACGCGTAACCGTAAATTAAGCAAAACAACCTACTAAACATATTTTGAACAATTACAGTGTGCCAGAAAGAACATTTATTTTCAAAACTGAAAATTGTAAAAATTTATATTAGAAACAATATTAGCGAAAACCGACTGAATGGATTAACACTTCTTTATGTGTATTGTGTACCCCGAAATACCCATATCTCCAGAGGAGATATTTGACGAGCTCAAGTCCAAAAAAAGAATACCTACTTGATTTTGTGAGAAAGATTTTACTGGTTCGAAGAAGAATTATTTTTATATTATAAAGGGTGTCCGGTAATAAGTTAAAAAATTAAAAAGAAAAATGGAAAATATGAGGAAAAGTTCATATGAACATAGGTCCGCAGTTGTTTGGTTTTTGAGATGCAGGGTGTTGAAATTGAAATTTTGTTTTCGATTTTTTTAAGTAACTTTTTGAGACGACAAAATTTTCTTGCAAAAAAAAAACAACTGTCAGAAAATAAATGTGCTTATTTATTTAAATTTTATTTTGAATTTAACTGCATACGAGTGTCGATATGCACCTGCATCTATGCAGAAGTTTGAAAATTTCTCGAAAACGGTCACCTTTGGCGTTATTCACCAAGTATACCTACCTTTTTTGCTTTTGTGTGGGAAGAGGATACATTCACAAAATGTCGTAAAAGTTTACTGTCAAAAAAGTTAGGGCAAATTAAATTGAATAATGATAGCGGATTGGTCCAAAAGTAGTACCAAATTATGACTTCTCTTCCCAAAAAAAAAACCGGCTACCAAATTTTGCAAGAAAATTTTGTCATCTCAAAAAGTTACTTAAAAAAATCGAAAATAAAATTTCAATTTCAACACCCTGCATCTCAAAAACCAAACATCTGCTGACCCATGTTCATATAAACTTTTCGTCATATTTTCCATTTTTCTTTTAAATTTTTCAAGTTGGTGCATTTATTTCCGGACACCCTGTATTTATTTATTTTAGAAAATATGTTTTTGTTCTGCTTCTATTCATTAAAATTATCGACAGAGTTTTGTTATTTATAACTGATTGCCCCCCCCCCCCAGACGTTAATCCTGGATACGCCACTCATCAGTTGACTACTATACTCAAATTATTTTAAGAAGTCCTTACTGGGACTGTCAATTGGTACTAAGTTGGCATCAATGCAGCAAAAAATGCAACCGGGTCATAAGTTCAGGTCAGTAACGAGCACATTTGCACTAATAACACGAAAAGTAACATGAACAAGAACAACACAGATGACGGTAAAACTCACAAAATGTAGAAAACCCGCCAATATTTTCATTACCGAATGTTTGAACCAGTTTGAACGATCTGGAAAACCTTCACTGTCACTTTGACACACCGAAGCTAAATTTGCCTGAGTCCGCCCCTAGACGCTGCCAAAAGCAGCTGATTATTACAAAATACCAATACGAAAGTGTTTCCATGACGTTTGAAATTATTATTAAAATGAGTTGTAGTCATAGTTATTTTTATTTGTAGCGGCATAATCGTGATTGCAATAGGGTTTTTATTTTATTATGCTCTTTTTTTCGTATCACTTGGGTAACTTTTCACATCATAAATCAATGAGTGACGTCATTAACTGGTTGAGACACATATACCAATGTTATACCCATGGTTAACAAAAAAATTCCTAGGGACTTTGTGGAGAATGTCATCTGACAAAATCGGGACTTCTTACAGTAATCGGGGTATACACCTCCAAACAGTGTGCGCGGCTAATATGTATAAATTGCAGCTGATGTTCGTTTTTTACCGTTCAAAGTCCTTGTTAAGGATGGTGAGGCCGCATGTTCAGCTGATAATTACTTTTTTTATTTAATAAAGATATTTTTGTATAATGCGCGCTGTATATGCAGCTAGCCCGCGGCGTCTCGCGTCAAAGCCGCGGATATGGCGTCGTGTAGGCCTGGAAATTTTCAAAGCCCGAACCGAGAAGCGGTTTTTGCGGGGCGGGTTATACGCGGGATTTTCGCCTAAATTGCCTTTTTGCTAAAATGAAGGCCGCCTATTTCAGGGGAGCGGATATTTTATCCCTTGCCTCTGAACATTTTTTTAAACCACGGATCTAAAATTGATATTCTCTAAAACTCGGTCTTACCGCTTTTGTAATATTTAGAATAGGAAACAAACCAGATAATTTGTATCAACATGACCTGTCTGCTTCTGGAAAACATTGGGGTTTCATTTTGGTGCCACCAAATTTTACACTAAAATCAGACTGTAGAAGGTGTCTCAACAAGGCAAACAAAAACAGCCAGTAAAAATTTTACTTGTCGGTTTCTTCTGGAGATTCACGGCTTGACTTGATATTCAAGCTACTTGACTTGACTTGAAATCAAGTCAAGTTCAAGTCAAGTAGTAATTTTCCAATATCAAGTCAAGTCAAGTATTTATTTTTCAAGTACTTGAAAAATCAAGTTTTTCTTGAAGCTACTTGATTACTTGATTTTTTATCAATTTAAAATTTTATTATCAGTTAGGGCAGTTACAAAAGTAAATAATAATAATAAACCTTTGCATTGTACACTTTTTTGCAAAACTAGGAAAGGACTAGGAAAGAACAAAAACTAGGAAAGAACAAAAATAAACTATTTCAAGTCCACTTTTTAATGTTATCATTTTCCATCCACGACTTAAGGCACATTAGGCATCTAGTGGATTTGGCGCTTAACCGATTTCGCGTTTTTGTAACTGTCAAAGCAGCCTTGGAAAACTGTCTTTCAATAGGAGCTGAAGACGCTGGAGTTGACAAGAATAGAGATTCATGGCTTGACTTGATATTCAAGCTACTTGACTTGACTTGACTTGAAATCAAGTCAAGTTCAAGTCAAGTAGTAATTTTCCAATATCAAGTCAAGTCAAGTATTTAATTTGTCAAAAGCTTGATTTTCAAGACAAGTCAAGCAATTTGTTAAAATGTCAAGCTACTTGACTTGATGAAACCCTAGTTTCTTCTACTCGTAGGACCACTCAAGCTTGCTTTTGGGTCAAAAAGATAGTTTTTAGGAATTTGGGAAATATAGGTTAGGTATGACTTCATCAAATATATTTTTCCCAGGGCCATACCTGTTTCTCTTTATATATTTGGGAAGAACACGTTTTTCTGGTAAACTTTCGTAAATATTTTTTTATATCTTGTTTCATTAAAAAGTTTTGTAAGAATATGAAAAAGATGCCATGGTATTTTTTATCGAACATGTAGTTAGCCATGACTTATGAAGGCATATTTTCGACAGAAACAATTGACAGATGCTCGGACCGATGTATTGTGGAAAAAGCATTAAAATTTTATTGTTAGTTATAAAAATATAATTAATTGTATGGACGCCATTTAAGAAAAACTGTTATTGGTGTTATTTTTCCTATTAAATCGTCAATATTCCGGGATGGAATTTTGTGAACAAGGTTTTTCAGAAATTTTCATAAATATAAACTTAATAGAGTTAGGTCTGGCGACATTTCTAGCCATTCTAACCACATGGTCCTTCTTAAATGCAATGGCACATTTTCTATGAGAACTAGCAACTGTTATTGCAAAAATTTAGATTATATTCGTGTAATATATCCTGAATCAAATTAGCCTTGGCTTGATCGGGTATCGATGGAAAGCAATAGACAGTTGATAATTTATTATTCTTACCTGTCATAATTGAAATACCTTCTCTACTTCAATAATGGTAACACAATGAAAAAGTTGATATGTTACTAGTGTATGGAGAAGCTGAAAAAAATGCTAGAAGAGCCTTTAGAATTTATACGGAGAAATATCCTGAACATCAAGGTCCTGATCACAAAATGTTTATTCGATTAGAAAAAAACTTAAGGGAGAACCAAGATGGATTTTCTACCCGCAAAGGCAAAGCAATTAGAAGCATAGTTCGCAACAGTGATGCAACAGTCTAAGTGTTACAATGTTTTGAACATTTCCCGAGAAACTCAATAAGACAAGCTAGTAGAGAATTAAATTTGAAGAAGTCATCGTCCATAAAACGAATTATGAAAGAAAACAAATATCATGATTTTAAATTAAATTGCCTAGAAGATTTGGGAAAGGCAAATAAAGAGAAATGGCTTGATCATATTGCTGAAATCATGGTGGTGACCGAGATTGTTGATAAGCTTATTTTCAGACATAGGTATACTTTGGAAAGATGAAAGTCGTTTTGTTAGTAATGGCTTACCTAACCGTAAAAACGAACATTATTGGTCCACCGAAAATCCTCATATTGTCAATCCAATTCGTAATAAGGAACACTTCGGCAATGTATGGTGTGGCATAATTGGTCATCATTTAGTTGGGCCATATTTCGTACAAAGGAGTTTTAACTCGAATAACATACCTCCAATTTTTTCAACAACAGATGACAGTTCTTATGGAAAATGTACCACTGCAGTTAAGAAGAACCATATGGTTTCAACACGACGGAGCTCCAGAACACAAGGCCAACATTGTAAAATAATTTCTAAATGATGACTTTGGAAACAAATGGATTGGAATAAATGGTCCCATAAAATGGCCAGAAAAGTCTCCAGATTTAACACCATTAAGTATATGTAATAAAAAAATACCAATTAAAAATTTGGTACGCAACCCTCTCCGATACGAAAAAACGTCAAGAGACACTTTTTGGTTGAGAATTAATCGCTCTTCTAGAACAAAGGTTCAAATTTGATTTAGGACAGGGTCGTATAAGTTATTTTTTAAATTGAAGGGAAACCCAATAATTCCGCCACTGGTTGTTCGTGGGCTTTCATTTTTTCGCACACTATAAAAGATAATCGATAATTTTTCAAACGTTTAACACCTTTTATCTCTAAAACAAAGCGTTTCAAATAAAAATTTTCTATCGACTGTTAAAATACTGCTTTAAAAAAGTGGAATTTAATAATTTTGGAAAAAAATTCAAAGAACAAACAGAACACTTCACTTTTCTGCGTTCACCTATGATTTAAATGAATCAATTCCTAGATCCAAAGTTTTTTACACTTGTTAACATTTTTATTTAATATTATTTGGTTTAGAACATAGTGCAAATTATTTGGTTATTATTGGATTTTTTGTTTATTCTAGTCTTGGCAACAATAATTTAAACGAAAAAGTAATAAGAAAAAGATTTGTAGAAAAAAAATTGTCTGTGACTACACATTAATTTTCCACCTAACGGATATCCTATGGAGACTGGTTTTCTTTGCCTAAAGAAGGTGGGGGTACAGTGAAGTACTCTGTCAAAATTCCCACACATTTCAAGAACCCCATATGGTTCGCCGGCTACCTACATCTTCATTATGCACCCCTATATTCTCACATCGATTTTTTTCTTCCTTCCTTTTCAGACGTCTTCGAAATAAAAAATCCTCAACCGATAACTATTGAAACAGTATGCACTTGCGCTTGCTAGTACCCTCATAAGAAACATATCTAACTACACTTATTCAAAACCTATCGGCGCTGCGACCCACTTACCGACCCGCTCCAAAAAGTTTCTTTGACCCCCTGACAGTTCAAGCCCGCATTGCAAGACGCGCTTCGCATTCTGAAACCACCTGCATGGCTTTGCGCGACCAAGACTCGCTGTTTACCTCCCGGGGGTCAAATCAGGTTCGCAGACGGCCCCCCTCGTCCTTGAGATAATTATAGGTGCGTTCCCACGGCCGCCAATAAGTCACAACGGTTTTCTTGGGCGGCCAGAAAGACGTTGAGAGCGCACAAAGGAAGGGCAGGCAGCTGGTTGGCGGTCCTTTATGGGGTCTCGAATGTAGAAGACGTTCGTCTTGGGGCCCGGGCACGCTTCTTAAGGCGGGCCCCGCGTTAAGGAATCAAACAGCTGTGTGGATTCGGCGATATATCGCTCTTAAAGAAGGTCTTTGTGTTGGGAAGACGGCGCGTGCCTCGTAAGGGAGAGATTGTAACGGTTTTCTTAAGGAATCTGTGACGACTGTGACAGAAACATTTAGCGCGGGAAATTGCTGTGATTCAGAAAATGTTAAAACTTTTTCAGAAGAATATTTTGATAAGGTTTCTAGGCATTGGCCAAAGTAGCTATGTATACCTACTTCTACTTGATCAGTAATATTCACGGTTATAAATTTCTATAAAAAGTATTTTTCCTATAAGTAACTAAACAACAGGCTTTTGTTCCTTCATATCTGGAAATTGACTAGATAATTCAGTTCGAATAGAATATTTTCGTTCATTGTTTTCCTAAAGGTCTCATATTATTTGCAGTGTCCCTGTTAGTAGGTGTACGGATGCATTATTTTTAGCATAGTTACCAATTTTATTTTCGATACGTTGACTGTAGGCAACTGTAGGCTTCCCATAGCGATCTGATACAGGAATACAGGATGGTCAAATACATTTCCTTATTTCCAATGGAGCATCTGCAATATACCGTGTGGCAAATAAAGTCTGCATCATAGAGGAAAATTTTTTGTTAGCAGAAGCACAGAATAAATAGCTTCACAACAGAAGCGTCCATAAAGACATGTGTCAAAAGGATACTCGCTTTGACGCAAAATATCTTCTAAAGGGATAAACATTGTTCATTTTATTTGATTTTACATTAATCCACAATGCAAAGAGATTGTATTAGGACCAAATTTATCTATAAGTTATTGGTTATTTTTCTGTAAATTGAAATGGAGGCTCGCTTATTTTTGACACGTCTTTATGGACGCTTCTGTTGTGAAGCTATTTATTCTGTGGCAGAAGTATTTAAAATTTGACTTTGCCAACAGTTTGTGCGTGTGTAATGTTTAAAAATGACGTATTCAAAATCGGTCACGTCACATATCTGTTAAATTTGATACCTATCAGAAACACTTCAAACATATACCATTTATTTGTCGAATTATCAAAAAAAAACTAGAAGAATAAGTGTCGTTTGCAACTCTTTAGTCAATATTATGATTTATTCAAAATGCTTACCGATCCAAGATGGCGGTTTACCTTTTATCTTCACAACCCCCTTGACATGGATAACAAATGATAGAGTTTGACGAGTAGAAGACGAGTGACGTCATACTAAATCCAATATGGCGGACGCCCCAAGATGGAGGATTGCCATTTTTTTCACAACCTCGTTGACATGGGTCAAATGAAAGGATTTGACGATAAAATAAAATAAAGTAAGTGACGTCAAACTAAATCCGATATGGAGGATGTCCCAAGGTGGCGTACTAAATTGCTTTACCAGCCTAGTGGGGGAATCAAATATTAAAAAGCAACCAATTAATTGAAAATGGAAAAAAACCTTTAAAAAAAAAGTTTTTATGTACTGATTCATGTACCTACTGTAACAGATAAAATAAGTTTAGGTTTCATTAAAGTAATTTAATCCCAACTTGCAACAAGTTTTTTGAAACAAAGAAGTTTGTCGCGTAAATTGTACTTGCTTATCAACCAATTGTTCAATAAATTTAATTGGTAGGTACCTACTTTTTATGAACATTTCGTGAGACATGCTTTTTGTTTTAAATTCTTTTATATTCGAATTAAACAAAGCAAAATTCTCTCATAAACTCCACAAGCAGTTTTTAATTAAAATTGTACATGCTTCGAACCGCTAGGGGTTCATCTTCAGCAGTAAATATTCTTCTGGTAAGAGAAACTTACAAAGCTACATATTTGATTACAAAAAGCTTGCCACAATTTGATTAAATTACCTTAACGAAACCCTAAATTCATTTTATTCGTTTGTTGTTAAAAAGTTTTTTTTTACTTGTTATATGATGTAAATGTTTTTAAATTAATTTTTTTCGATATTGTTTTTGTCCTCAGGTTCGATCTAAATAATTAGAAAATTTTATTAAATTACAGGAATTACATTAACTTTGCATTTAATACGAACATTTTTTTAAGCATGAGACGATAATACTTCGGAAAGAAAAAATATTTAAACTTTTAGTTTTTTTTACAATAAAGGAATATTTATGTAGGTAGAACCTGTGGAAAAAATGGAAATAAAATAATGAAAAAATTGCAACAAATTAATGTCATGGTAAGTCCATGAGCATTGGTATATGGATGAAGAATTACAAAGTGAACAACTTTTTCTAATAAATTTCCTCATGATAATTGTTTTTAAAATGTTTTTCGATACTGTGATATTGAAGTTTCTTTGGTAAATAGAAGCCAAATTTGACCGTTACTGCAAAACACGTGACCATTTTGGCATACATCATTATTTTTTACCATTATTATACAAAGTGCCGGCAAAGTCAAATTTTAAATAATAGTCCTGCAAACAGCAATTTTTCTCTTGTGATGCAGACTTTATAATAATTGTCATGTTTAAACAGTCCTTTCTCATGGCAAACCCATCGATATAAGGTCTTGAGTGTTAGGTCAGAACTTTAATTGACTGGCAATGTAAACGCTACTCCTACTTACTCGTACTTTGTACTTTGTTCTATACATTGCCCAAATGCTATGCCAACACAATGTAGACACGTTATCTTGTAGGTGTGGCCGTTCCTATCATGTTTCTTGAGGATATAAGTTACCTAAGAAAAATAGAAGAGTGCAAACCCCTCTTTTTTTGAATTTGTCCCAACTATTTAGTTTTCTCCTCTACCAAAGCTATAAGTTCACCATCGGTTTGACAAAGACTGACTACACAGCGCATTCCCGTTCATCTGCCCGATAGTAAAAGGTAAATGCAAACATCCCTCCAAATTAAAACTTTTCTCCCGCCTCTATAATTAACGATTTATAATTAGCCGAGCTCTAACGTTAGGTGCATGCACCTTACAAGTAAAATATTAAACTCCACAGCGACACTGCTCAATTAAAAATAACTTAATTAAGGTCTTGAGACTAATTAACGGGCATTTTTCTTTGGCGGGGTGTCTTTTTTCCTGGGTTCGCTTTATGCGATTTTCCCTCTCGGTCTGGAACGTTCGGCGACGCGTTTGGCCTCTCCCTCGCCCTCATTAGCTTTGCAGGGGTTGGCCGGATGGAGTTAATGACGACAATCGCAGGAATGGCGTTTGGGGGCGACTAATTTGCCTTTGGAGGATATTCATATCAAGCCCGGCGACAACCTACGTCGATTAAAATTATTAGAAAGTTAGTCGGCAACGTAAACAAACTACAAAAGTAGGTAGCAAGTCGGTCACGTCAAGATAATATTTAATTATTTTAAAGAACAAAGTTGAAAACTCCAGAATCGAAAATGTACATAAATATTTTCGAGCTTCCATTGTTCCTCCGATGAAGAAGGTTTTTGCAAACTACTAACATACTAACAGCAATGTGTGACTCAGCTCTCCTTATACCTCTGTACATCTCAACAAACAGGGCTAGTCAAGTTCACCAACGTTTGGGTGAGAATTACCTACGTCGGTAAAATATTACCAATTTTTTCCTTTAGAAAATCGTTTAAAGTTTGAAAAAACCTAAGAAGAAATTGTTGTTATGTTAAACTACCAATTTCTAACCTAATTAAAAACTACATAGACGTTCAACTTTTAGAAAACTTTATTTGGTCCTAATTTAGTTTATTATTACCTAAAATCAGACATTGAAGACAAGGAAAAATTTTACCATAAATTTTTTGGTCAATATTTACTTATTTTTAACTTTTTAGATGCCCTTATAGTCAAAGATAACTTACCTAAGAAATGCTGAAGGTCATAAAGAAGTAAATTTTCTCTTAATATTTGTCCCTGTCGGTTAGGTCAAAAATAGGTTAGACAGTTAAGTAACTTAATCTCTATATTCGACCTGTTATATCCCTATAGGTTTTTGGTCGTTTTTAGGTTTGTACAGTACCTAACCTAATAAATACTGTGAAATTCAAAAAAACTAGTTTTTCGGACTTGAAAGCAAAAAGGGCTTAAAGAAGGTCAAAATTTCTTATAAAAATTACCATGCAGTAAAATTGTTCCAAAACAGTTTTTAAAGTAGAAAAATCGTTTGAATCGTGAACACTGAAAATGTAAAGATTGTTTTGTAAGGAAGGTATATAATCTGTTATTTAAAATTTGGATTTTGCATTATTTTCTATAAAGCATTGTAGGAACGTGCCTAAGTAACACAATCGGCCATAAGGAAGATAAAAAAAGGAAGCCTTTGAAAATGGCGAGATAGATAAGTCTGCGAGTGTTCCAGAAGTGCAAACAGTTACCAATACGATATTAGAAGCCTCATATAATGATAATAATTTGGAAGAGTGCGCAGAAGAAACTGATGAATCTCTCCAGAGGCAGCTTGAAATGAAAAAGTCTATTTATAGACGAATGGATACCTATTCTTGATATTTGTCCAAGAATCTCGTAAAATACCTAATATTATTAGCTAGTAATAATGTCTTTATCACCTAATCTCGTGTTTACCGTTGTCTACTAAAAGGGTTGTAAAATTCAAACAAAGCAGTAGGTCTGTTTTAGCACAACGAAACAGCTGTCAGAAGCATGCGCGCTTTTGTTTTTGGAACGACAAAATGAAACTGCGCATGCTCCTGGCACTTTCAAACTTGTTTGAAGTTCTGACTAACTTGTTGGTGGCGTTGTCTTTTAATAGCGAAAATGTAACTATAAATATGGAAAAAATCCTTATTTATTGCCAAAAAATAACCCTAATTGTAACTTTAACTTCTTGGTCGCGTTTTCCTTTAATAGGGAAAATGTAACTATATTATAGTCAAAATTGTTTGTTATATTTTCCCCGATTTAAGAAATTATGACTTCAAAGTCAAAAAATACGTAAAATGGAACTTCACAGTTAATAATTTATTTTCTATCCAACAAACAACGATGTCCTCCATTTTGAAATCAAAATGATTAAAAGTTTATCTATGCAATTATGTTTCAAAATATGATAAAGTCACACATTGGGACCCCGAATTAACTCCTGAAAGGTTTGTTTAGCATATTTTCTTGCCCTGTTCGAATTTTGTTAATAAACATTTTTGAAGATGAGATAGAAAATAATTTTTTTTTGTAAATACACAATATAATAATATATGAGGCGCACGAGTTTTTCCTAAGTATTTCACCTATAATATACAGAAATATTTTAGACGCAAGGAAATTTTTGCAGAGACAACAAAATCCAAACACCTTTAATAATTCCATACCTCTCCGCATATCTATTAGATATTTTGATTATTATAGGGTCAACGGCAGAAACGACATTTATTGCATCGGCCGTTTATAGAATATATTTACCGTATTAATAGAGAAAACTGCTGTTCTTCATAGTCAGATTTAAGTCCAAGTATAGACATACATTACCTAATTATTACCTAATTTTTACTACTTCAGTGATAAATTTTACTAAATCCCATAAAGTTATATTACCTATTTTTAACTTAAAAATAACTTTCAGTTCATTCCGCACTTTCCACTTTCCACTTTTTTACCTCATATAGAGGTAAACTGGTTTGGTCAAAATAAATTTCTAACTAGTTGGGTAATAAAAATTAGGTAATTTTAACTTTCATTGTTTGTTGAGATCTTTCACTATACCAAGTGCTTTTGGGAATGACATATATTCTCTTTTCCATCTACAAACACATTAAAGTCAAGGGTTGAAAAAGGAACATTTTTATCCTTAATGTGTTTTTCTATATAAATTTACCTCTACGTTATATCGACAGAAGTACACACGTATATATAGACAGACGTTCCTTTTATTTGATGGAAAATTGCTGTGCCAGAATCTGATAAGCCGCACAAAACGCGAAGTAATTTTCATATTCTTTTATTACCGGAATCGGTAATATTGGTGCAGACGTGGTATTGATTATTTTATCTTATCTTCGAAGGCCCATCTGTCTAAATAAGCAACAATAAACTTACCTCCATTGTCTGCTTCGTCAAGTAATTATTATATTGTGCGGATATGAAGGAAATTACCTAGCCTAGCCGCGTAGGGATTATGAATGTTCTGGAACGTTATAAGCTTTATACCTATATTCTTATTTATTTTTTTCCTTAGGTAGGAAGTTGAAATTTAGTGGAGCAGTTGCACTCATGGTATGACATTTTGTGACATTTTTTCAACCCTAAAGTAGGAGTGGATGGGGCTGAAAGAACCAACCCCTAAACTATTTTTCGCCGGAATTTTTTAAAGTGTCAAAATTTCAAAACAAAAAAAAATTGGTTTGTAATGACAAATGCGTTTAAAAACTCAACTTCAACTCTTGTCTTTTTGTCCTAAACTTGACAGATTTTTCATAAAAAAATGAAACTTGTTGACACCCGGGCGACTTACGCATGGTTAATGATTAATAATAATTTTTTTATGAATCAGATAATCTAGTAGGCTAATGTCAAACATGCTAATTGCTATTCTTAGGTGTTGTGTCCGTTATAACAAAAAAATGGTGAACTTCACAAATGAAGAAATGCGGGATATGCATTTTGTTATGGGCTCATGCGAAACTATTAGAAATACTCCCGGAATATTTCAAAAAATTCTGAAATTTATAGCTCGAAGAATAGAGTCGTGCATTTTAGCAGACGGGAGACATTTCGAGCATTTGTTGTGATTTTTAGAATTCATATTATTTATAAGTTGTTGTTATTATTTATAGTTGATAAAGTTTTTTTTATTTACTTAGTTTTTTAGGTCTGTAGCATCTCTCCCTAATAATTGTAATTGAAGTATTTTTGATACCTACCTACTTGTAAAATTATTATTAGTACTACAAAGAATTACTACTTATTATTAATACTATGTTTTCTTTTCACTTAAATTATGTCAAATTTTGAACAAAAACAAAAGTGACCTAAAAGTTTTTAAACGCAGTAATTATTAGATGTTTGATATTACCCTACTAGATTACCTGATTCATAAAATAATTTTTAACCATGCGCAGGGACCCTTTAAAGTAAGGTATTATACTTTCCAAAGTGAGGCCGTTTCTTTCCCCATTCTAATGGTCTCAATGATGCCAAGTATGCAATTTTATTGGAGAATCTATGGATATAACAGGTACTTTGATTGTTAGTAAAAATTAATATGATTTCTAAAAATTAGACTTGACAATGTTCTGTCAACAAACGCAGAATATGGCAAGTGCCAAATGAATCAAATTTATTTTATATTTGAATTTGGTTTCCTGCAATTATTTCCAGGAATTTAAGTAATATAGGTAAGTATGGTAAGTCAGTGCCGATTTTGCTTATTTGAGAATTTGTCGCTATTGCACCTTGTTACCAAGTTCCTCAAACCATTTGTAATATTATGTAGGTATAATAGGTACGTACTTGAACTTTCTTCCCTTGTTAAATGTATATACCCAAAGAACTTTCACAGATTTCGGGATGGACTAATAAGATTAGGTCTTGTACTTATAGTAAAATCAAGCAACTCTTACGCCTGGCGTAAACAAGAGCACGTGAGTTGAAATATTCGCCAGGGCCGCACCGAGGCACGACCTTTATTTAATTTTAATTTTACAATGGTTTACATCAAAATATTTGGAAAAAGAATTATTGGCTTAATTAAAAAGGTTCAAAACATCGATAAAATTATTTGTGGCAGTGTCTAAATAGCTGAAAACAACAAAGTAAAACCGCGTAACTAAACTTTTGCGATCGAGTACGTCCCTGGTGCCGACTCGGGTGAACTGTTATAGCCTACCGACCAATCGCCGATTGGCATTGAACACGTGGTTTTATTTACGCCAGGCGTACGGATTGCTCGATTTTAGTATAGTTATAATCATGTAGTTTTTCTCGGTGCCCATTTTTGTAATTTTATTTCTCTCCCAAGGTACCTACCTCACAAACGTAAAATAAACTTATAGTTGTAGATAAAAACTGTTTAAAAAAAGACCTGACTGAAGCTACCTGCTTAATAATTTAATATTTAGGAAATACCATTTTTGTTTTGAACTAGTTACTTATACGTAATGCCCACGTAATGGGTATTGTAGGATTAATAAAGGTGAGACAAGAAAAATCTGGTTGCAATTATTGGGACTACTACAACAGGCGGCCGCATTACCTTTAATCGACTATCTGGAAGTTAGAAAATTTATAAATTGTGAATTATGATGGGAAATATTTTGCCTCCTTTGGAATCTATGGCACTGGCATGTCACATAAAACCTGATGGCAGTTGGACACTGACATAAAACATAACCTTGTACCAGCCCACTTATGTGGTCTCCTTGGAGATATACAGAAAACAAGGCTTCACATTTCCTATGTGATAGACTGTTACATGCTGGGTCCCCTTATTTTAAAGAGTCCCTGACCATGCGTAAGTCGCATGGGTGTCAACAAGTTTTATTTTTTTCTGAAAAAGTTTAGGACAAAAAGGCAAGAGTTGATAAAGTTTTCAAACGCATTTGTGATTATAAACCATTTTTTTTTGTTTTAAAATTTTGGCACGTTAAAAAATTCTGGCGAAAAATAATTTAGGGATTGTTTCTTTCATCCCCATCATACTTTTGGGTTGAAACAATGTGACAAAATGTCATTCCATGAGTGCA
The DNA here is from genome assembly GCA_963920635.1 of Pseudeuparius sepicola. Classification (NCBI taxonomy): domain Eukaryota; kingdom Metazoa; phylum Arthropoda; class Insecta; order Coleoptera; family Anthribidae; genus Pseudeuparius; species Pseudeuparius sepicola. The sequence goes on along the minus strand of OY987298.1, from coordinate 134,264,540 downwards.
ACTGGTCCACCAAATTTCAACTTTCTAGCTACCTCTTTCCATAGTGGAGAAAATAAATAAAAATAATTTTTTACCCTCATAATTGGAGGGGTGTAACTCGGAAGGGGAGAGGTTTTGAGGAAGAATTTATATGAAAGACCGCCCTCAATTTTATCGGGAGAATCGCCCTGTAAAATATTTTGGTGCAATTTAGAAACACCCTGTATAATCTTGCTGGCAGACCCAATGACGTATGTGCTGTGATTGGTCCGATAGAAGTATTCTACGGCAAATGTCCAATGATCTGTTGCACGCTATGCGTTATCTTCTTAACCAAAAAAAGGCCAGCGAAGTTTTTAACAAACTTCTTTAATTATGAAGTTTATAACAACATAACACGACCAGGTTCATTATAACTTATCTATTCTGAATCTTAACAATTGAAAAAACTTCTTCCCAATCGCGGCGGGAGAAGATCGTCATACCTAGAAGTGCTTGGTGGCAACAAAGAGGACAATCCGCATTGTCGAATGCCGGAACCGCCGCCTCAACTTGGTTAACGCTAATTAGCTGCAATGCTAATTAAAAAAAGTACGGTATTGAACGCCGGCCGGGAGTTGGCGGATGACAAAAAAAACTACAAATTAACCCGAAGCAGGGCGGACGAATCATCAGGAGATTGCGGGACTTGCTCCAGTTAAGACAGGGCACTTTTGTTCGGGAGTAATTAGAAGGTTGGTTTCACATAAAAATAGGGGCAGAATGTTAGAGCAGCTTTTACGTTTGACAAATGCATTCGAAGAGTTCGAAGATACATGATAGAGCCAAACAAAAGGTTCCCCGCATCGAGTCCCTGACGAAAGTTCTATGGGTGAATTCCAGAAATTTCACGGATTGCTGGAACTTTATGCCCTATCCATGGACAGATCTGTAAAACGTACGAATATTAGGTTTTTCAAGTCATCAGTGATGAAGATTCGAAGATGGTAAAAAATTTAGTACGGCTCACAAAATCAGAATTAGTTGCTCTACCGTTTTTAATTTAAAACGAAAACTTTCTCTTGGTAAAATTTCCTATCTATCATGGTTTCATGGCTAATTTCAATTTTTATATTATTTCAGGGTACCTATATTTATGAAAAATGAATTGAAATATTGAAACTAAGGTTCAAAGAAAACGTTAGGTTATTATTTTAAGTTCTATTATATACAGTGAGCACGTAAAGGTTGGAATCAATTCGGTAAAATGTTGTACCGACTGTGCGATAAAAAAAAAAGCTTCGACACGTCCAACATAATTTTGAAAGGCGCCATATTTTGACATATTTGTCGTTCTTTTGACGTCATTACTAACCAAGCTATGACGTCATCTATATATTTTTTAAAGTGGCAACCACTATTTTTGATAGCGTCATTTAAGAGAACGCACTTTCTTGTATCGATATACGCAAATAATAATAGGTAATACATTACATAACAATTTTTTTCATAGATTTTAAATTTCATTTATAAATAACAAGGAGCAAACTCAATCGAATTAAATGTTCAAATTAACTGCCGTTGACTGCTTGGCAATGAGCAAGCCGATATTCAAATTCTCGCAATACATTACTGATTATTTCAGCACCAATCTGTTCGATTTTTTGTGTATACTCACGTTTGAATTTTTACTTTGCTATGAAACAAGAAGAAAAAATTAAGCCTGCTTAAAAATGGAACTGAGCAAAAAATAAGCACTACAATGTAGGTACAGTCGGCTAATAAAAAAATGTCTAAAAACTTAATAATTTATATAAATTTAGAATTTATGAAAAAAAATTGTTATGTAATGTATTATTATTATTTGCTTCCCGATACAAGAAAAGTGCGTTCTTTTAAATGACGCTATCAAAAATAGTGGTTGCCATTTAAAAAATATATAGATGACGTCATGGCTTGGTTACTAATGACGTCACAAGAACGACAAATATGACAAAATATGCGCCTTTCAAAATTATGTTGGACGTATCGAAGCGTTTTTTTTTAATCGCACAGTACAACATTTTACCGAATTTATTCCAACCTTTACGTGCTCGCTGTATTTCTAAGAAAAAGAGTCTCTTGTAAAATTTTTATGTGTTTTCTCTTTGTTAAATTTGGAAAAAAATATTATCGTGCATATATTTATAAGTAGTATAGCGGAAAATCTTAAAATCTTTTTAGCGTTTCTCTACTTTTTGTTGCGCACACCACTGGTTAATTCTAAACATTTTTAATTTTTCATTTATTTTTTTTTACATTTTATTTAAAAATTCAGGAAGAAAAAATGCTGGCTATACGACACATAAGATATGACATTTTATTGGTTGATAAAACAAAGAACTTAAATATTTGGTTATGTATTTAATTTTTATTTTATAACTGATAAAGGTGAAAATAAGTATAATCATATTTAAATAGTCAATTGGCAATAATTTATTTACTATTGTTCCAACCAAGTGCCAGCACACATTTTTTCCTAATGACTTTTTAGTTGCATCTACGAGTATAATAATCTGCCAAGATTTAGTTTGATTCTACTATATTAGTAGCTTCGCCTTATATGATTTCCAAGTATGTGTCCTTATCCAATACAAGAGGAATTATTTGTAATTATAAATTTAAAATTAAATTTGAACCCACTGGGAAACTTAGTATAATATATCATACTTTGGTTATGTATCTGCACAAACATAATTATACCTATAGGTATTGTATCAAATAAACTTTAAAAGAAGTTCGGAGCATGTAGGAAGGCGTAGTAATGAGACAGTTTTGTATGTTATTGAGAACTGTTGCTTGTACAAGATATCACTACCAAGTAAAATGACAGAGTGACTGTACTACTTATAAATCCCATTCCAAATATTGCTCACACCGACCCCCCGATCGCATCGATCCCATATCTATCTATTATATCGGCTGTCAAGGGGTGAGAGCGAAAGCTACACTGGATTTTTTGCAATTCCTAAGAAACCTTGGGGTGAGTGAATGCGAAAACGGGCCGCGTAATCCCGAGCATAGTTCCGTAACGGTTATTTTCCAACGAGCCGAACATCTGCCCCTCCGGTATTGTTCCGTTCTGCGGAGCGCACCAACTGTGCGGTTCGGCGCAAGCGGAATTAAGGGCCGAGATCGGTGCGTTTCTTTTATTTGGCACGTTTCTCGCCCTAATGAAATTTGCGCCGATCGAGTATGAATTGGTAAGTCACAGAGTTATTGGGATTTAGGAACTAATCACTTTCATACAACAACACTTATAGTCAATTTAAAAACGTAAACATGGATAAGCACTGTTGTTTGTCATAGTATGAGATAGAAGTGGCGAAGAGTTAGGTATATAATTTCCTAGGACGCATCGACCAAATCAGACCAACAATTAAATTCACAATGGAGACAGCAATTTGCCATTCCTGGACATATTATTATATAAGACAAGATTCAAACTACAGTGTATAGGAAGCAAACACATACTACGATTAGAATCACATGGACAAATAAATAAACCATCAAAACACTTTACCAAAGAGTAACTACAATATGTGACACAGAAGGAACAGTAAACATCAGGTAATTGCTTCTCACTGAAAACCACAGAAGATTCAGTTGCCAAATGGACTACTACAAAGGGTACCCAAGAACAAGAGGGACAACAAAAAAGATGGTCATACCATACTTCAGGAGCGTTTCCTAGAGTTACTAGCCAATACAACGTTCGAACATTCTTCTAGAGCCATCTTCCAGCCTCCGATCCACTCTTAGAAAGCCAGAGTCAAGTAGTCAAATCAGTGATAAAGAATCGGAGAAACAAAGAGACCTATGGAAGTAAGACTCACCGAACATGTAACTCCCACAAAGGAGATACCTTATGATGGCGAATAGCCGAACATACAGTGTGTTTTCGTGTTAACACTCCTAAAAACATAACTAAAATGCGGGAGTTGAACGGGAAAACTGAGATTTTTTAAGGGATGCGTTTTTCGAAAACAATATAAGGCATCTTCGATCGAAAAACTAACGCAGGATTATTGGATGTCACTCACTTTATTTGACAGCTCCTACAGAAATTCAAGTGTAAACTTTAATAAAACTGTAAAGTATTACAATAGAAAATCAAAATTATCAGACTGAGTTTGACAATTATTCTATAAGTTTCAGTGAAGTGGTGAAGTGGACCGCATATTTAATGAGCAATAAATTTGCTATAAATCCTCTTTGATATAATATTTTTTGTTGATATTGTGAGCTTCATTTGTTTTTCATTTCACAGTAGAGACTGGTTTCATATCGCCTTTTTTTGACAACGCAAGGCAAGAAATATTAATATCATAGTCTTACAATTACATTCATTGACAATGTCTTGTCCAATTCCAAAGTATAGACCGTCAGATAGTGACAGATTTAGGTGCCCCATTTTCGCATACAAGCCTCGAAGAGTACATCGATGTTGAGTAGAATGAAGGGAAATTTACGAGTGGCTCCTGGGGATAACGTAATTGAAAATTCAATTATCCCATATACAGTGTGTCCCAGAATATATGGGCAATCTCTCGGATTTGCACAGGGCACGTTAAAATAACATGACAAGTTCCTATAAAAAAAATTCCCAGAGGGCCCCCTACGGAGATACAGGGTGTTGAAGTTCTTTTTTTTAATTGAATTATGGCTATATTTCTCAAAATAACCATGCTACTAAACTGAAATTTGGCAATGTTGTGTTTTTGGGGTTGGAGATTAAGTTGAAGGCATCAATTTTTATGTATCTCACAGAGGATCGTGTTATTGCTCGTAACTTTTTTGAGATTATCCTTTTGGTCTTGCAGGTCCATCAATTTAGTGCATCTTTCATTTTGCAACAAAAGTGGACTTTTGTTTCATAACGATAAAATTAACCGTTTGCGTTGAAATTGGCGACACGTTTCCTAAAACACCTGTTAACTTCAACATTCGAAACATTTCTCCTACCGCTTTCAAATGTTACAGATCAACTATACATTCAAAATTAAGAAAAAAATATCAAATGGGCATTGGACAAAACACCATTGCTTTTCTTGAAATAGGATATTCAAATTCTGTCAAATTCAATCTTCTCCATTTTGAAAGCTAATAAGTTTTGGTATACATTGTTCATAGGAATTTTTTTGTCAGTTTAAATGGTACAGTTTGAAAGCGGTAGGTAAAAATGTTATGTTTCGAATGTTGAGGTTAACAGGTGTTTTGGGGCAAGTTTTGCCAATTTCAACGCAAAAGGTTGATTTTATCGTTATGAAACAAGAGTACACTATTGTTGCAAAATGAAAAGGTGCACTAAAATGATGGACCTGCAAGACCAAAAACATAACCTCAAAAAAGTTACGAGTAAAAGCACGATCAAAAAACATCACAAGTGGCGCCCCCTCTGAAATACGTAAAAATTGATACCTTCAGTTTATTCTCCATCCCCAAAAACGCAACAGTGCCAAATTTTAGTTCAGTGGCTTGATTATTTTGGGAGATATAGCCCTAATTTAATTTCAAAAAAAGAACTTCAACACCCTGTATCTCCGTAGGGGAGCCCTCTGGGAATTTTTTTTATAGGAACTTGTCATGTTATTTTAACGTCCCCTGTATGTGTGTATGTATGCTAGTGGCACACTTTCGATAGGCTTGTGTGGAAAATTCGGTCAAAATCTCTATTTTTCCTTACTCCAATCCTTTAGCCACCTGCAACTCTCAAGTCTTTGGTTTTCCGAAGCCGGGTTCTATTATTTAGTGAACACGGCGCTTGCGTGGAAATATGGGCAACAGACACCTTTTATTTCTGTTAGGGAAAATCGAAATTTCCATATGTTATCCCCAGATGCCACTCGTAAATTTTTCTACATTCTACTCAACATCGATGTACTTTTCAACCCTCTTCGAGGCTTGTTTGCGAAAATGGGGCACATAAATCTGTCACTATCTGTCGGTCTAGTAGGTACACAAGACGCAAAACAACGTGTAGCGTAAGACATAATGAAGAAACTTTTTTGTACCGCATTGACACAATATTAAAAATGTCTACCTACTCTTTTACCTACCAGACTTCTGAGTATGTGTCTCCATGGTCGCATCACCCGAAATTCGATGGGCTTCGAGCAATTAACCGTCGTGCCGGCTGACTATAATAATATAAATGTTTGCGTTCGAACGGTATTAATATTACCTAAACATGGCAGTGTCATGTCATTGAATTCAAACGCCAATTATGGGCCAATTGGGCATGCATAATTAATATGCTTGTATTAGCGGTGGTAGAATATTATAGCTTGGCAACTGTTGCTCTCTCATAGGTCTTCAGTGCGCAGACTCCGCACGCGATTAGAACTTCGGCAAAGACTATTAAATCCGCTTGGGACATTCCAGAGAATTAGACAGCTATCCCTCATAGTTTTTCTTTTCGATATTTCTTATATTACTTTATCATTTTGATCAGAAGACAAGTTTCATTCGATAGGAATACCTATTATAGGTATACTGTTTGACTACAGTTTATTCCTCTGTATAAAGTTGCATATTAGCCTCAGCCGAAAATGGCTTAATTTTACATTCGCACGCATTGGGTTTGCAAATACGCTAATATTACTCCAGTGTTTTGGCGACATTTGATTATTAAACATCATAGAAAAATATCTTGCATGCAACAAATCTCAGCTAGCTACAACTGCAAGAGTGTGTGAAGCTGGGGCTTAAGAGTTAACAATGTTTTAAGGTATTACGTGCAATTATTCTAATTGCTTCATAAATTTCAGTTGTTTTACTTTTTTCCAATTTCAAAAAGCACCTATGCGAAACCGAATGAAATATTATGAGATCCTACTTTCATTGACCAGAAGGTGTTTCAAGTCATCAGAAATTATTAGAGCAAAGTGTTTTAACCAGGCCAAAAATGCATTATATAGCAAGTCTTTATTGAAAGGATCGCAGATTGAAACACAATCTAAGCAGTCCAGATGGACAGAAAATACGAAGACACTCAAAATGACTAGAATGCTTGGCTGCTTGTTGGACGTAAGCTACAGAGGTTCTGCATAACATGAAGAAGATAAATAGTCTATTTACGAACATCTATATGGTCGTGAAGAGATTGGATAAGGAGAGAAAAGGCCACGTGATGTGACAATGTGTGAATTTCATTTAACCTCATCTAATCTCATTTTAGACACTTGGGACCGCAAACAGACATTCTGTGTTGTCAGGAATCTACCTCCACAGTATGATCAAACCCATCCCGCGTATAATGGCAAGTGTAACGTAAGTTAGCACGTACGTAGTGCTAATTGCCACTTAGTTCAACCAACTAGACGCGATTGTGTACGTACGCAACTGTAAGCAACCTGTCGGGCGACGGTATTATTCTTGACAGTTCTTGAATTATAACTGCAAGGATTGTTCCTGCCTGCGCGCCGTTTCCTGAGGCGAGCACGCCGCAATGTTGTTTTTTCCCGGGCTGGAAGAGTTGCTCAACCTGAAAATCCGATTCGTGGAAACTGGGATTTTTTCGCGTTCTGGATTATTGTTGTTGTATAGGTTTGCGCGCAAATGATTTTGCAATTCGACTGCACTTGAACCCACTATCGCCGATAACAGTCTTGATGTATTTATTATTGCATCTTCCATAACCAAATTTATGCTTTAATCTTGATTTTTTTTCTTGCAGAGAGTTCTACTACATCCAAATGGAGAAGTATGCTCGTCAGGCGGTGTCCGAAGGCGTAAAGAACGCCGACGACCTCCACGTTGGAGCCGACTCAGAGCTCTACAGGGTGCTGAATCTGCACTACAACAGAAATAATCACATCGAGGTATGGGGTCCACAGGTTCGTGACTAGTAGGTCGCTTGTGTGACATCCACTGCGAGTCTTTGCTTGAGAACTGAAAGAGTTTACAACTGCAACCTTTTGAATCGATAATGCTCATACTAGTGTTTTGTTCCAAGCAAAAATCCGCTAGAATGTCATGTGGGCGGTCTTCAACAACCGAGACATCATATTTATCAGCTTTACCATTTTATTTGCTCACCTTAGTTTTTAAATAACAATTTGTACTTTTATTTGGGAACTAAATCGATGGATGTCTTGGCCGTTGTAAACTATTGCAAGTCAAAGCATTTTGTGTCGTTCGTAATGAATATACAGGGTGGAGACTTTAACTGGAATAAATTCGCTAGCGAGAAGCTGAGAAAATTTTTAAAAAATTCCCGAAACATGTCAACGTTTTAATGTATTTACCCACATTTTCCAAGCAATATGAAAAATATAGCCCTTCAGGGGGAGCTGAAACCACCCTCAACTTTTTTTTTTTCAAATACAACCCTATCGGTTGTGACCTCTCACTGGAAAGGTGACGGAAAGGCGAATCCAGAGCACTAGTCATATTAATTTTTTGAGAAGGTTGAAGGTTGCAAAAAATTAAAATGCATTTTTTTAATTTATTTTATTTTCAACGCAAAAATTGCTCAAAATGTGCACCATTTACGTATTGGCAAAATTCTAATCTGTGATAGGTTTCATCCCTTAGAATACGTAACATTTCCGGAGATAATTTCGTGGATTCAACTCTTATTCGTTCCTTCAGCTCATCAATGTTGTATGGTTTTTGTATACCCTTTAGATGTCAAAAAAAAAAAGAAATCTAGTGGTGTAAGAACTGGAGACCTTGCGGGCCACTCAATGGTACCTCGTCTTCCAATCCATCTACCAGGGAAAATTGTATCCAGATATTGGCGAACAACAACATCGTAGTGTGGCGGGGCTCCATCTTGTTGAAAGCACAGCCTCTCGTCGGACATATTATGATCCAAGGTATTTGGGAAGAGTTGACATAGAATTGGCATTAGTTCGTTTTGAAGAAAACGAATGTGTCTTGCTCCATTTGTATTGTCATCGAAGAAAAATGGACATATGACTCTAGCTTTTATTATGCCGCCCCACACATTTGTTTTCTGAGGGCGCTGGGTATGAATTTCCCTTATCTAATAGGGGTTCTCTTCGGCCCAATAACAACAATTTTGACGATTTACGTTTCCATTTAACATAAAAGTAGCCTCGTCTGAAAAAAGTATCCACTCTAGAGATAAATGTTTTGATCAATATGGATCTTCAACTAACTCTTGAACAACTTGCATTTTATATGACCTTTTTTTCTCGTGTTTAAGTACTTTCAAAACTGTTTTGTGATTAAGATCATTATCGCGAGCCAGTTGACGAGCTGAAGTGACTGGATTTTCTTCAATAGCAACTAGCATATTTAACTTCGTGTCGTCATCAACAACATCACGCCTCTGCCTTGGTGCATTTCTGACATGACCCATTTCTCGATATCGTTTCTCTATCTCACTAACAGTACCTTGATTTATTGGTGGCAAATCGGGATGAGTTTCTCGGAAGAGACGAACAAAGTCGCATTGAGTTCTCGTTCTATCACCATATTCACCATATCCAATCATAATCAAAATTGCGATTTTCAGAGATTCGCTTAAATAAGGCATTTTCTGTAGTTTACAACAATTTGTTTCTTTGAATACGGCATTCAAACTAAATTCCACTAGCTGTGTAAAGCACCAACAAAAAGTAAAATTATCAGTTGTGGCAAAAAATTTGGTTGGATTTTTTTGAGGGAACGTCTCAAAAGTAAAATCTACATTAAATAGTGCACATTTTGAACAATCGTTGCGTTGAAAATAAAATAAATTTAAAAAATACATTTTAATTTTTTTGCAAACTTCCACCTTCTCAAAAAATTAATGTGACTAGTGCGCTGGATTCGCCTTTCCGTCGGCTTTTTAATGAGGGGTCACAAGCCATAGGGTTGTATTTGAAAAAAAAAGTTGAGGATGCTTTCGGGATTTTTTTTTTTGAAAAATTGCTAAGCTCCTCGCTAGCGAATGTATTCCAGTTAAAGTCTCCACCCTGTATAATAAGTAAAGCATTTAAGGAGACATTCTCCAAAATATATGGAGTTTGATGTTTCTGGAACAGCTGACAGAGTTTCTCTATCAATCCTAGACTAAGACTCCACATTAAATGCCAACACGACGGAGCTTTGTTATTAGTAGAAACAAGTTTTTAATTTTTGGTTACACACAACACACTTAGCTCTTTCATGATGGAAATGCTGATGTCCCGCCTCGCCTTCCAGGTTCCTTCGAACTTCCGGTTCGTGGTGGAGCAAACGCTGCGGGAGTTCTTCAAGGCGATCCAGGAGGGACGCGACGCGGAACAGTCCTGGAAGAAGTCGATCTACAAGATCATCTCGCGGCTGGACGACCCCGTGCCGGAGTACTTCAAGTCGCCCAACTTCCTCGAGCAACTCGAGTGACCTGGCGACGCGGCTGGTCTCCAGATGGTACCGCCCCCCAGCCACTGGTACCTCTGAATACAACCCGATCGGATCGGTGACGTCTACGAAGGCTTCCGCGGGACACTTAGTGTCGGACAATTGCCATCGCCTGCACAAGTTTGCGTCCGTCCTGCAACCGGGACGGACAGTGAATACTAATCAATCAATCTCACAGTGAATACCTGAATGTTTACCGGATAGAAGTCAAGTATTATGTTTTTATCGAACCAGCAGTTAGCAAGTTCAAAATCTGCACTGTGTTTGAACCAATTTTATTACGCGTCTGGCATAATTTGTCGGTTTGTGCCACTGTAGACTCTCGCTGCGTTCGCAGACATGCCTGTACATAACCCCTATGTCCCATCCCCCCGCCCCTGTACATAGTATTTATGACGTATGTTTTAATTTATATATTTTGTTTATTCGATGCATTCCTAACCAAAGTTATATTTTTACTAGTCGTTGACGTAAAGGTATCAAGGGAACTTCTAAACCACGACCGTTCAAAATTGCAAAACATTCCACATTTTTCGGTCTCATTCGACTGAGTCGTAAGTTAGAAGTTCTGCAATATTATTCTATGTTGGTAGTAAATGTTTTAATGGCTGTCCACATTGATTATATTTCGTTCTGTATCAAATACAGGAAGGTATAATAATAATGGTGATAGTAGTATTAAGTAGATATGCCTCATTTTTTTGTTATGTATGCCGCTTTTTATAAGCATCATTTTGAATTTTCCATTCCCACGTAATAATGTTTAATCGTCTCGAATATACTACAACATTTTGCATTAACGATTACTAAATTCAAGGTAGCCAATTTCATAGTATTATAGCGTCAATAATTCTGAGGAATGGGGAATTCAAATTAATAAAATCACTTTTTCTTTAATTTCACTTTGTAAGCAATAGTTTTTTTTATTTTATATTATTTTTATTTTGTACTTAGACTAGTTGTTAGGTTTCATTTGCATATCTGCTTGATATTAACAAAATTTATTATTTAAATAATTTTATTTCACGTGCACATTTTTATTGTAGATAGTTATACAACACGATCTCTACCACGTGTGAGGCAACTAGTCAATTAAATAAATATAGGTATATAATTTACTTTTCGTTTTGTTTATTTTTTTATTTTTGGTCCAGTTGGAGTTTACAGTGGGATTAAGCAACGGAAAATAAATGTCTAAAATCGTAAAATCGCAAATTGTACATAAAAATTTTTCAAAAAAATTCAGTATTCCTTCACATCCCGCAATAGTCTAGTCACATTTCTCGCAGACGGTCCCGAGATGAAAATTATCTTAGCCTACAGCTAGGCTATGAAATCGTGATTTGCTGTTCCTAAAGAGTTCTTATTCGAAACTGCCGAAATTCGAAAGACTGCCGTTCACTTAAGGTTTATTTCAAACTTGGTTGTCGTTAAAAGATTTCGTTGGTTTTCAAAATTGATGTTTTGGGTATTAATAAACGTTTATTTCGAATTTAAGTTTATTCTCGGGGCTGAGAGACGAAGTCAGGTACGTTACACTAGAAACGTTTCTTTGGAATTAAATATTAATATAGTTATTTATTAGAAATATAATATAACGTTGTAAATTGTAAAGTACCCCAAAATTTAATGTAATCAGTTCTCAAACCCTAAACGCTCGGTTCTTCAAAACCATACTGTAATTAAATGTTCAATTAGAACGAGATCTCACACGTACCTTTACTACATCTTAGTAAATTATGTAAAATAATCACTAAATACTGAAACATCATTTGAATCAGTCGCAACATGATCCATGCAATAGGAAGATACAAAATGAAGAAAAGAATTAAGACACAATGTATGAAAAAAAAAATCTCTTCAGTCAAAATTACATATGCGGTGTGTGTGAGATCTCGGACCTCAGAAAAAATGTAAATATTTTACATTTTGTAAATATATGCTTACCTCCAATACAATAGTTGACGATAATATATCTGGTATAGTAGTTGCACATATTCGGTGTTTATTTCTGAAATGATATAAAATAGCAGAATCGGGTATAAACCTGAGTACAAAAGTTTGGGAACTGTCTACATGTGACAATAGGGATCAGAAGAGAATACCCAAGTGCTTTAATTTTTAAATGTTGTTTAGAGCATGTCCTGCAGATTTTTACTTGGCTATGGGCTAACCTTAATTGTAAACAAGAGAACACATCTAAAATTAAGACCGAGGTGCCAAGGGGACAGCGCAGGCATTTTGGAGTATTCGCCGGGCGTTGTCCCGCTGGCGCGCCGGTAAAGCAAAGTTTACCCGCCAGGGTAAACGTCTTACAAAACAAAAGTCCTCGCGAAAAACCCGTGCTTCTTGTCTACGATTATCGCGCGTCCGTCAACTTGACAACTAAGACCTCAAAAAGTTACTGTTGGTTTTAACAATTCACCCAACGCTAACTGAAACCGATCCTTACCGATGACGATGACTTTTTAATAATACGAAAACCAAGCGGGCACCGAGCGGGCCCGCCTCAATTCGCGCGCAGCCGCACACGGACGCGTCGTCGGCTGCAGCCCCGAATTGTTGAAGACAAGTCGAACAGATGAATTCAGAAAAGGCCTGGACAAGGTCCCGGAGGAGTTACACACATCTTTCTGGATGAGACTGTATAAGTAATTTTTGAGGTCGTATGCACCCTCGGCACCGCGCGGCGCGGCCAGGGCCGTAGTGTAGATTCCCTTCTTTATAGGTAGGACCCCGAGCTTAGCTCCTCTTTTCGTTGACTGATAATATGTCTTAGTCCGTACGCTGCACACAAAACCGTCATGCTCGTGGATGGCGGCGTTCCCAAATTCCCATTAGTGAGATCCAAATCAAACAAATTAACGTTTAGGCTAAATTTAGACTGTTGAGATTATCATATATTTTATGTGCATTTCGAAACCGGCACCCCGCCCGTACTCCCGGTAGCGTTCCACCGCTCCGGCGGTGGGAACCCTGTGTATATTTTTTTCGCGTAACTACGTGCCCTGTACAATTTGAAACTGTGCGTACTTACCGGCAACCTGTCGGCTAGCGGCGGTCCACGGCGCGGGGCCGTTTCAAACGCCCCGGAGACACGAGCATGGCCATTTTGCTGTTGAGGGTACGGTCTGGAAGTTTTTGCAACTTTTGGCCGTTTAAAGGAACTTTATTTGATGGCGTTTGCGTTTATAGCGCCCTTTCGTTCCCATCTATGCACACACATTCCGATGATGTATCTTTGGCGGTTCAAAAGCAGCCTCTTTCGGGCATTTCAAAGGAGAAGAAGTATAGCTGCAAATGTAGCCACGATATGCGTGTGGAGGTTGACCCTGTCCTGTTTTCGGTTTTACGGTGGTCGCCGTTACGGACTCGGCTCGCAGTTTTGAATAAAATCAACAAATTTACAACACACAGTCTTCTTCACTTGATATTGTAATGAGAACAACTTAAACAAGATCAAAATCATCTTTAGTTGGTTTTATATTCTATACAGATATATTATTTAGCTCTTGTCAGGTCAGATTTTAGAATTAGAGATGAATTTGTAAGAAAATAATTAAAGTTAAATGAAATTTTATAAATAACAGCTTCTAATTAATCATGTTATTATCTAACTGTATTCCCCTTCATTCCTTAATAATTCATTTGATGAAAACGCCGGAGAAACTCCTATTTGTGATTGGTATAACTGTTGAGTAAATTGCGTAAACAAGGCTGTGTGTCATTGATTTGTCACATGAACTTCTTTTGGCTGCGTCGAGACCGTACGAGTGACCACACATTTTTCATTTTTACAGGTTCCAAGCACTGTTCGATAAAATAAAAACGTTTAGGTCACCGGTTCTAAAAGTAATACATAAAAATATCACGAAAAAAGTACAAGCTTATTTTAAGCACCTCTGCGCCTTAAAATTATTAAAGTTTCGAAGCAAAAATGATATGAGTGTGTATAACCAAAATCTGCCTTATTCTATATTTTCTTATGACGAAAAAAAACTCCTACCGTTATATAGCGCTATTATTTGCTAGTGTGTATATCGTTCTTCACTCACCTGACACTGACAAGTTTTTAACCATATTTCCATAACAAATTTATTATCAAACTAATCTAGTCCAATATGTAATACATAGAATTTTGTGTGGGTTGTAGTATACATGTACAATTGTTGGTAAACCACCGGGTGTCTCCCGTTCGATTCTTATTCTTTCGTATCGTTTCGACAGCGATCAGTTCCGTTCCCGTTATTTCGGTTGCAGCGTAGCCACTAGTCAAGTCACGGGTATCGTTTCGTAAGTTCCGTTTCAGCTCACTAGGATATCGGCAACCGCGACGTACACTTACCCATTTTATTCACAGCATCAGGCGTTAGGGCTAGGACCAGTCGGGTGGCCGATCTTATCGACAGGATAGAACCGAGGACATAGTTACCAGAATGACTTTGTTTTGTCTACGAGTAGGTGCCCAAACCGGCGGCAGGTACCAATGCCACTAAATCGCGATTGAATCTGTCCAAGTGTCGGTTTGGAAGCGCCCATATTAGTACACTAAAACTAACACAAAATTAGGCCAAACCCAAACATAAAAAAAGTCCTTTCTAGCGTGAAATAGTTCCATACCTACCCTCCTAAGAGTTAGTACTAAAAAGTTACACCACCACCAGCGTCGGGTTTCGGGGGGAGGGGTTGAAACGGGCAGGAAATTCTTATTTTTCACAGTTTTGCGTTAATATCTAGTAAACTATGAGGTTTAGCGCAAACGTCATTCTATACGCAAATGATATACATTAAATTACGAACAAGAATTGTTATATACAGAATTATGGTAAAGTGAACGGTTTCCAGAATATGGAGGGGTAAAGATTTATTTGTTTTTATTTCACGTAGTTTTTGTTGAAAAAACTTAAAATGATTACAGTATAAATTAGGAACTGAATAATGTAGGTATTTAGAATATATATAGATATATCTATGCATATATAGATACATATTACACCCATAGATTGTAAGTTTTTTCACAACATAACCTCATAAGGATATGACTGTAAATATGTCCAATACAAGTTAGTAGCCTTAGTTAATTTGTACTCACTTTTTGCCCTCCTTCATTATAGCGTTCTGATCTCCATTCGTTCTTTTATGTCAAATCATTCCCATATCTAATTTGTCCTTAGCCTGTAAAAACGAGAAAGTCATGAATAGGAAGCTTATGTGAAAAACAAGAAAATATATATTAAACAATCCTCATCGTATACTTCTGCAGACATGGATGCGTCCAAAACTGCGAGTGTCGAAGAAGTGGTCTCAATTGTTCAAGTAGGACTTGCATGTCTCAATAGAGATACTGTAATCATCGACGACGATTTAAATGATGATTCTCAAGTGGACGAAGAACACGAAGATTTGTTTCCTCTCACCAGCCCGAGTCAACTATTTGGTGCTGACTGATAACGCAATTAATGATTCACCTAAAACTTGTAACCTTTTGTATTATTTTGATTTCCCTCCCATTTTTTCAATATAGATTGATTAATATATTTTCTTGTTTTTCACATGAGCTTCCTATTCATGACTCTCTCATTTTTACAAGCTAAGGACAAATTATGGAGATGATTTGACATAAAAGAACGAATGGAAATCAGAACGCTATAATGAATGAGGGCAAAAAGTGAGTACAAATTAACTAAGGCTACTAACTTGTATTAGACATATTTACAGTCATGTATTTATGAGGTTATGTTGTGACAAAAAATAACAATCTATGGTTGTAATATGTATCTATATATGCATAGATATCTCTATACCTATATATTCTACATACATTATTCAGTTACTAATTTATACTGTAATCATTTTAAGTTTTTTCAACAAAAACTACGTCAAATAAAAACAAAGAAATCTTTACCCCTCCATATCATGGAAACCGTTCACTTTACCATAATTCTGTATATAACAATTCTTGTTCGGAATTTAATGTATATCATTTGCGTATAGGACGACGTTTGCGCTAAACCTCATAGTTTACTAGATATTCACGCAAAACTGTGGAAAATAAGAATTTCCTGCCCTTTTCACCCCTGCCCCCGAAACCCGACGCTAGTGCTGGTGTAACTTTCTAGTACTGACTCTTAGGAGGGGCTAGAAAGAACTTTTTTTTATGTTTGGATTTTGGTCCAATTTTACTGTACTATATGCACGGCGATCCAAACGGCATACACAAAACACGATCCCCGGCAATCTATCATGTTCGGAGCGCTCTTGCTTTGCATACGCGACGTGGTGTAACGAGTAAAGGAACGTCCTCACTATGGGTCAAGACAAGGGACCTCCGCTGTGCTCGCGCAGCCTTGGACATATCAATGGAATTTAGTTGCGGTGGGACGTTTTGCGTTGGTTTCGGTACGAAGCAAAAGTTGTTTTGCGGCAGGGCTAGTTTTCAGGGGCGTTCTCAACATGAAAATAGTCACTCAAAATCCACACAAAATCTGAAGCAATAGCGAATGAAGGCAACCAACCGAAAACCACAGTCTCACAATAAAAATTTAAAAAACCGGCAATTTACTCACTCAAGAAATTCACTGGGCCAATTCGTCCGTCAAAAAAGTGCCTTCAAAGTTGTTTTTACGAAGAAAAATTACAAAATAAGGGCCCTAAATAGACACAACGCCCAACCAAAGCGCGCCTAAAAACTCATCCTGTCAACTGTATCTTCTAATGAGTTCACCCAAGAGACACTCGGTTACATAACATTAAGATTATTTCATAAAAATATTATATTGTTATATGCTAAGGTGGCTAAGAGAAATTACCCCTTCTCTGGCTATACTATTTGTGGTATATAGTAACTTTGATTAGAGGTAGATAATAAACATACAGAATCAATGGTTTCAGTTATTAACCCATGTTATGTACACAGGTTTTGTTAGCTGTTGTTTATATTGTTATTTGTTGGAGGCTTTCGCAACACGGCGACCGTTTTTCCCGCCCTATGGAAAACGTGGAAACTTACAGACTCGCAGTAGGCTCATCCGGGGTACAGGGCAGGTGACGCGGGGCGGGGGTGTGCTGTCCTTGGCCAATAACACTTTAACAATTTAACCGTAGGAGTATATAGGCGTATATAGCACACTCCCAACCGCTGTCACCGCCTGTACTGTACATATACACTGTACATACACACAAATGCACAACTCTTGTATATTTTTGCATCCACTTACCTCATAAGGAATTCAAAATTCGACAGGTTACCCAAATGTTTCCATACACGTGCAATAACAGGAAAAGGCGCCCTGTTGCGGTAGCTGGCTACCCCCCTACCCCCCCCCCCCAATTTATAAGTTTTAAGTTTTCGCCACCAGGTGACATTTTGGTCTTCCTTTTCGAGACTCGACAACGACATTGGAAATGGCAATCTTGTCATTGCGGCCACTGATGTGTCAATATTCGGCTTCTAAATTTCCGGAAATGCAGCTGGACAAGTTGCATGGATACGAATAAATCAAATTTACCATTCATTTGGCTAATGTTCACAAACGTATTTAGGATAAAATTTTTGCATAACCCAACGCGAACCGTGCGGAATTTATTTGCCCGACGCCCGCCCGTGATTGTATTTTGTAATTTTGTTTGTGAGCGGATGCTTAGCTGAGCTTTAATTCGAAGTACAATAAAATTTATTATAGATTATTCTAAAGAAATTATATGTTGATATGGGTTTAAGCGTCCGAGTACTGAGTTTGTATATAATTTAGAATTAAGGATTGAGGCTACCAAAAATGTTTAAAATTATGTTTTTGTTCTTCGGGCGCGGCGTTGTGGCAAATGTTGGGTTATGCCGAATCATGAAAAATAATGGTGGTGGCTAAGTTGTCGGGAATGGGTCAATAATAAAAGTCACTGGTGTCACGCCACGAGGCTCCGTACTACAGTAACTTTAAGGCTAGGAATTTCGCGTCGATAGAATCGAACTAAAATTGTATATTTAGTACAAAAAATGATGAAGAAAAATTCGAGATAGCTCAAAATTTAATTTTCGCTCCCACCCTCGCGCTCATCCGCCAAGTTTATATGTGTAAAAAATTCGAGAGTATTTTTATATTTATATTGGTGTAAATCAAAATTTGGTATCGACAAAATTGATGTAGAGTTTTTAGGTTGATAAATTTAATAAAATTAAGGTTTAGGAATTTTTAAATGAATTTGTATATAAAAAAATTTATATGATATATATAGAGGGATGGCTCGAGGGTGGGACATTGTGGTGGAATATGCGTTTGCAAGGAGGCGTGGCGACGTATACTATACTATATACGTACAAAGTACTCATAGTCGTGCGTAACGCACTTTCCTACGTTGCTTTTGGTTTATTTAGCGTGTGCCGTATCCATGTTACATTAGAGAATTTTACTATTTGGTGTACAGCAATCTCCCCGGAAGCTGGCGGCCGGCGCCGCAGCCTGGTTCCGAGACCAGGGCGCAGGCGCCGCGCCGGCCCGCCAGGCCCGCCGGGGCGTTGTGACTGTGTTTTCATTGAGCAGTATAATAAATATATACATTTATTTGGACGCATCCGTCTTTCATTTGCACCCTTATGTCCAACTCCGTACCCAAACAATATTTTTTGTTTTATAAGTGTGGTGAAGAAGCAACCGTTAATAATATTATAAAACTTAAAGCTGCTTAAGAAGTTGCGAGAACTTTTCCGTAACTAGGAAACTCTTATATGCCTTAAATCAACCAATTCATAACTGCCTCATTAGTTCTTCTCGTTATTTAAGTTTCTTCTCAAGCGCATTCGGACACCCTTATAAAACTTCTCTTTTATTCGTACTGCCCACGTAGGTACTAGAACATTTTGATTTTGATCATGGAAAAAGAAGACTCGATCTCAGGAGAGCAGTAAATCCACATTCAACTTTTTCTGCATAAAGTGAAATTGGATTCTACCTCCAGGAAACTCACGGGCTCCGCAAATATGATATGTTAACAAATTTGTGATTATAAATTAGTAATTTTCGATTCTTATTTATTTTAATTAAACAGCTATATACGATACATACTTAATGATTAATTCATAAATTTATGTCGAGAAAAGTAACGAAATATATCATAAAATAACCTTTTAGTTAATTTTATTTGATGAATTATTTAAACCTAACCTATAACAGTAAAAACTTTGGTACCTAATAGATTTCACAATAAGTTTTATAATGTATCCCACAACTGTTATTAAAACGTGGTTGCTGAAAGTTAGCTACATAGTAATAACTTTAGGTAACTCTAATGACTGGAAACCTAAGAGTTCGAGCCATACTTCAATAAAACTAAAAGTAAATTTTGCAACTATTGATAATACAAGTAACCCTTATAAAACCCAGAATAGCAAGCGCACGCGCACATTCTGTAAAAACGAATATATGACATAACCTCTAATTTAGTTCTACTACCTGCATCAGAAGCATTATTACTAATTATTATGATTAGGTATTGTGTGTTTTACGAGCAAAATATCATTTAAAATTGTACAACCGCAAGAACCTGGCAAAAACCTTTCATGTAGTTTATCAGTTGTTTTTTATCGCCTGTTTTGTGTTTTTAATTAAGTTATTGTTACTTTGCTTTGTCGTATAAGTTTTTGAAGTTCTGTTATTTTATTTTTTGGTCTTATTATAAGAGACTAGGACTGCAGAAAAATTTACCTAATGTAGATGTAGAACAAGAGTATAGTCAGAATATATTCATAAGCTATAAATAACCACCATGTTATGGGACATATTATGCGTATGACATAAGTAATTCGGTTATAAAACTTTTGGTAACAGGAACTCGAGCTTTTATTAAATAGGATACAAACATTAGATCGTGACCTTATTATAAACCTATCAGTAACCGGTCATCTAGAAGACGCCTATAAAACTTTGTAAACTTGTAGTTGCTATTTTATTACTATTAAATAGCTCTTATAAAACTAGTGGTTACTAATAAAGGTAATCGGAAATGTCATTTGGGTATACCTATGCACCTTTAAGCATGCCCAATTCAATGCTATGTACTTCGCTATTTTAACAAACAGTTTAAATCCAATGAACCCGAAAGCCTATATATAATTTTCCCCAGTGGCGTAACCAGAATGTAAAGTTGGGGGGGGGGGGGGGGCTAATTATTTAAAAAAAAATTCTTCAGTAATATTTACGGCAAAACTATTGTTTTAAAATAAATTTTGTTTAGAAATAAATACCACGCGACAGATATTTGGGGGGGGGGCTAAAGCCCCCAAAGCCCCCCGCTGGTTACGCCACTGGAATGGCACTCTTGACTTGCCAGAAGATGCCTTTAAAATTCTTATTTTGCTCAAATTTGGCACTCTGTATAATGGAACTCCCGTACATTTTTTGTTCAAATTTATATGGGGATTTTGGAATGTCTTGATTAACGCTGTGGTGTCAGACTTTTGTGTTATTCAAATTAATTCTAATTTTGATCAACGGTTCATCAACTCTTTATGAATCACCTCTTTAAAAATAAATAAAATATATATCTACTAACCCGTTATGCGTATATATATATATATATAAAAAGTAAACCTAAATAAGGTGATTGGGCCATTGACTGCCGATGCTGATGTTATATGTTTGCTCACAGAAAAACAGCAAGCTTGCTTAGTTTGCTCTAGTAGTAGTTTCCACAATAACGACCTCTGAAATATTCAGTTTCAATCAAGATTAGTAGTTGTTATCGTTATTATAAACAGAGTTTAACAGTTTTTATTAACAATTGTTGTAGGTATTCCCCCAATGCCCTGTGAGTATTATGTTAATGATTAATAATGATTCTTAAACGATCAAAAGATAGCCATAATTCTGAAGGTAACAATTGAGAAGTTTAACCAATCTAGAAGGTTAGAATATTATTTAAAATATTGCATAATTAGTTAATTAAAATAAATTTAATTACATAAATAAATAAAATTAATTTAATATTTAAAAAGTATTACGTTCCATCCATACATACCTAATGCTTTTTAATGAAAAATAAATTCTTACTTATGGAAAACTTCCAAAGCCAGTATTGGTTTTATCGGATTTTCAATGTTTTTTGTATGTATTTGAAATAAGTTTCAACCCCTTGTATATATGGTATACACTTTTCTGTTTTAACTAACAATATAATAACTATAGAATATAGTGGGAATACATAATAATAATATATATTATTATTAATAATATAACATAATACATAATAATAATATATATTATTATTGTCAAACTCTGTTTATAATAATTATTACTGTTTTGAATTTCCCATGCCAGTCTTGATTTTGTCAAACATTCAATATTTCAAAGGTGTCCTATCTAAATAACCAAAAGTTTGGTCTATATCTCCGAAATCCGACATTAAATTGTTTTTCTGAATAAATATCTGCAATCGCAAGAAAACTTTCTACAACTCTCATATTTACAATTTTTTTGTAAATCCAAAAACAACAAAAAAGTTAACAGTTTTCTCTAGACATTGATAGAATATTATGTGCATACAACATTACAGACAAAATATTTTTGTCTGGGTTCTGTATACTTCCGACCAAAGAACCTAAGGCAGTTCCAACAATTTTGGTTCCAATAATAGGCAATACCAAATGTACACGCACCTCCACTTCACTTGATCCGAACGCCAGCGTAATCGTTAAATTATTATGAACACCTAACTGGTGGTATACCCACGCTATGGCACCGTACGTCGTGGGTTCAATTCCAACTACGGTAAGTGCCCAAGGTGTTGTGTGCTTGTCTTTGGGTTAAGATGTAACCATTGAGTAAAGGATATATATTTTATAGAATATATCCTTTACTCAATGGTGTAACATTTAAAAATAAAAACATAAAGCTGCCGAATCTGGGGAGTGGCCTAATGGCCAGATCCATAAAAAAATAAACACCTACCTCGGATGGCTAGCAACAAATATGCGTCACTTGTTTTTTTTATCCATAAGCAACTCGTTACCACTAACACCGAATACAAAATTGAGTTTTCGAAAAAAATTATTTGAAAAATTTGTTGGTTAAAATGTCACTTAATTCCGGGACACCCTGTAAATGACTCTTATTATCTGCCTAACAAATTTGACTGTGCCTCATGCCTCACATTACGCACGCATTTTCTAGAAGGTTACGTTACAGTGTGGTTTTGTTATCAACCAAAAGCCATTATGAAGCAACCGATTTTAAGACCTTGTAACATTTTTAATTTTTAGTTCTGCACAAAAGTAGATAAAAACACGTTTCCATTTCTGAGTAGGCAGTTCAGAGAACAGAGTGTGATGCCTTTGATCATTCTTAATTATGTAGGAGGCGTCTATTATATTGGGAATAATAGCTTATCTAAACCACAGATAACGTATCTGTGTCTAAACAGTCGGTTCAAATTAAAATTCAAATGTAAATTCGAAAACCGTACCAGTAGCGACATCTTCACGGGAGCGTCCTTATTTTAAAACTCACCCTGCAATGCAATAGACTCAAGCGCCATCTACGTTTCACGCCCTATAATTAACAGGCGAGAGTAGCTGGCGTGAACCTCCGAAATGCCACACTAAACGCATAACTTGAGGATTCCGGCTAACAGATGGCGCCCCATACAAAATAAATTGCCGCCAGAGTATTCCATATTGGCAGTCGTCTGTTAGATGGCGCTGCATTGTAAAATCAATGAATTATTAATTTGTTTCCAACTTATACAGTGTCCGCCAAAAATGATTTACCTAAATGTATATAACTGTGCCAAATGCCAAATCTTAATAGTGACATTTTCTACCAGCCTTCTACCATATTAGATACTATAATATACCGTGAAGTGATGTTTACCAACGCCGTTAATTAGAATAAGGGTTTTAATGCACATCCGAAAATATTTTTTTATTTTTGTCGGAAATTTCTTTGTGGCGCAACCCGTCCATTTAATTTTTAATTGTTTTTTTCGCCACATAAACATCAACCAAACTTTGAACGTTAACTAAAAAAATAAAACTTACTCTTTTCTCAAAGGTGTTGTCAAGTCATAGTGAAATGACAGAATTATCACTCTGTCATTTAATTTTTTTTTTGTTTGACCGATTTTAGTTTTTTTTTAATTTTGGATTCACTTTAAGTTATATTTTTTTCCCACCTTCCGTTCAAATTTTGTACAGGGTTATGCACATAACATTTTACCCCCTTACCTAACTCTTTTATTTTTCGTGATACAAAAAAAAATGGTAAATAGAAAAGTTGTAGGGAATTTTATTGTGAGTTTAAAGAGCATATCAGATCTGCCGATATACAGGGTGTTGTCAAGATACAAACCAAACCTATGTTTTTTTAAATAGAACACCCTGTATGTTATCAGTTTTTTTCAAATCTATTCTTCATTCCGATTCCAACGATATGTATATGTTATATGTTTGGTTCAATGGTTTACTCGCAATTTGCTTTTAAATACTGGATTATCATATAGGTACCTATTAGTTAAATATCCAGATTGCCATGAAAAATAATAAACTGCCATGATAACAAAAGTTTGACATTTGAAAGAACAAACGATATCAACCAATTAAAACAGAAGATAACTGAAGAAATCCGACTCCTCAATGAATCCGGCGCAGTAATAAATTTTAAGAAAAGCCTAGTTAAGCGATATAATCTTTGTCTTGCGCAGGATGGAGGCGTCATCGAACATCTTTTATAGTGTAGGTGCTAACTTCATAGTAGTTTAATATAGGTCTAATTCATCAATAAAGCTGGTTTGTTTTTAAGTTTTTTTTTTATTTTTTATTTATTCATTGCAAGAAACTACAAAACTAAACCTAATAGTTTACAACTATCAAATGTCAAACTTTTGTTATGACAGCAAATTCCGAGTAAACCATTGAACCAAACATATTACATATACAGGGTGTCCCGAAATTAGCCTGCCATAATTCAGCAGCGTGTTCTACGACCTAAAAAAATGAAAAAAGTTCCTATAAACATGGCCTTAAAAATGGCCCCTAATGGGGCTATAGCCCCCGAAAACGGGTTTCTATAAATATTTGCAGAACGAACAAAGATAAAATTCTGAAATTTGGTATGTGATGTACCTGTGAGATTTGACATGTATCGAGGTAGCGATAGTTAAACATTCTTAATCATAGGCGTCCCAAATGGGGGGAGTTAAAATTACCCCAAAATTTTTTTGTATACTTTTTTCCAGATTTGTTGCGAAATTATGAAAGTTGAAGGTATTCTGCGAAGAAAAGGTGCTCTCGTTAAACTTTGATAGCATGCATGGTTTTCGAGTAAACTCGTTTTGAAAATTTTTTGCAGTGCCATGAAAATGCCTATTAGAAATTAGCCTGCCATAATTTACCACCACCTTTTTTGGTACAAAAAAATTAAAAAAGTTCCTATAAACATGGCCTCAAAAAAGTCCCCTAAGGGGGCTATAGCCCCCGAAATGGACAGTTTAGCAAACGGTTTTTTCTAAATATTTCCAGAACGAACAACGATAAAATTATGAAATTTGGTGTGTGATATACCTGTGAGATTTGACGATTACCGAGGTAGAGATAGTTTGACATTCTTCATCATAGGCGTCCCAAATAAGGGGGGTCAAGGGGTTAAAAATATCCAAAAAAATTTTTGTGCGGTTTTTTCATGATTTATTCTCCCAAGTATGTCACATACCAAATTTCAGAATTTTATCTTCGCTCGTTCTGGAAATATTTAGAAAAAACCGTTTGCTAATGTGTCCATTTCGGGAGCTATAACCCTCTTAGAGGGCATTTTTGAGGCCATGTTTATAGGAACTTTTTCATTTTTTTGGGTCGCAGAACACGCTGGTAAAATATCGCAGGCTAATTTTTAATACGCATTTTCATGGCTCTCTGCAAAAAATTTCAA
The DNA here is from genome assembly GCA_963920635.1 of Pseudeuparius sepicola. NCBI lineage: Eukaryota > Metazoa > Arthropoda > Insecta > Coleoptera > Anthribidae > Pseudeuparius > Pseudeuparius sepicola. Next base: position 134,239,275 of record OY987298.1, on the reverse strand, counting down.
TACGATTTTACTTGAAAACGGTGCACGCTATCAAAGTTTAACAAGAGCACCAGTTTTTCGTAGAATACCCTGAAATGTTATAATTTCGCAATAAATTTCGGGAAAAAACACACACAAAAAATTTAGGGCATTTTTAACCCCTTAACCCCCCATTTAGGACGCCCATGATTAAAAAATTTCTAACTATCGCTACCACGGCAAATATCAAATCTCACAGGTACATCACATACCAAATTTCAGAAAGTTATCTTTGTTCGTTCTGGAAATATTTAGAAAAAACCGTTTGTGAAACTGGCTTTTTCGGGGGTTATGGCCCCATTAGGGAGCATTTTTGAGGCCATGTTTATAGGAACTTTTTTCATTTTTTTAGGTCGTGGAATACGCTGGTAAATTATAGCAGGCTAATTTCGGGACACCCTGTATATATCGTTGGAATCGGAATGAAGAATAGATTTGAAAAAAACCAATAATATACAGGGTGTTCTATTTAAAAAAACATAGGTTTGGTTTGTATCTTGACAACACCTTGTATATCGGCAGATCTGATATGCTCTTTAAACTCGCAAGAAAATTCCTTACAACTTTTCTATTTACCATTATTTTCTATCACGAAAAATAAAAGAGTTAAGGGGGGTAAAATGTTATGTACATAACCCGGTACAGAGTGTGATTCAAGTATACTATATTTCATATATACAGTGTGTCCCAGGATAAGTGAAACGAGAGGTGTAAAAGGCCAAAAATTTTCGAGTTCAAATTTGGCCATTTAGGCTCCAGGCCTGCTTGCCTAGAAAATAATTTTCACCATATTTTTAATTTTCAAAAATAAAGTAGGCCTTGACAGGAACGATTTATTTATTTTCTGTGTAGGTTAAGTGCCCTTTCTCGACAAGATATCGAAAAATGTCATTGGAAGAAGTTGCTGAGAATTGAAAATTATGTCCTTGTGCCAATTTTCAAAATAATTGGCCTACTTTGATTTTCGTCCATTTTATTTCCTATAGGTTGGTGAACTATCCTTGTCGTTTAAAATATGGAAACATTTCATTAGAAAAAGTTGCTTAGAATTGAAAGCTATGACCCTGTGTCAATTTTCAAAATAATTGGCCTACTTTGATTTTCTTTTTCTTAAAGACATTATTTCAAACTAATCATAGTAGGCCGATTGAGTCCAAATTTCGCATTCTTGCATACCTTTTTATACTGAATAACTTCTAATGAAATTTTTCGATATTTTAAACAAGGATAGTTAACCTACTTATAGGAAATAAAGTGGACAAAAATCAAAGTGGGCCAATTATTTTGAAAATTGGCATAGGGACATAATTTTCAATTCTCAGCAACTTCTTCTAATGAAATTTTACGATATATTGTCGAGAAAGGGCACTTAACTTACACAGAAAATAATTAAGTCGTCCCTATCAGGGCCTACTTTATTTTTCAAAATTAAAAATATATTGAAAATTATTTTCTAGGCAAGCAGGCCTGGGCCCCAAATGGCCAAATTCGAACTCGAAAATTTTTGGTCTTTTACACCTCTCGTTTCACTTATCCTGGGACCCACTGTAGATAATCGCCTTTATGTTTTAAAAGATTTCATGACGATATAAACCTTAGGTATTTTTCTGCCAGATAATAATTATTATTCAATTTATACCTAGACCACTGGCCTACTTTAGTCGCGTACCGCCCGATCGCCCGATGGCCCAGTCCGCCCCTGTGTATGTAAACAATTTAAACTGTAGGTGGAAAAAAATGGCTTATTATAAATCTGAAGTTATACAAATTCTAGTCATCAAAAAAATAAAAACATATTTACAGAACTGTATCTATTATACCCCTTATTAACGGTTCTCGGACTAGTCCATATAGTTGCCAGTTGCACAACAATATCGTAAATATACTTTTCTTAACTTTCTGATTCTCAATGTAAAACATCAGTAGGTACTATTAGCAGTGACTATAGTTCTATAGTCACTGCTATTAGGATGTGTATTTTGTAGGGGTAGGGAGCTCTTGTTGGCTTCCGTCATGATACACGTTGTTTGCGGGGACTGCAGAAGCAAACAAAACACAAAACTATAAGCACAAAATGTGGAAATATTCACTAAAAATTAAAAGCTCTATAGCACCGTTTAAGTGTGTTTCCTAGCACTTCAACTAGCATAAAAGTTTATGGCATCGCAAATCGCGAAACGCTCTATGATATGCTCCAGAGATTCATACCCACAGAACAATAATTTAGCCTGTACCAACTCAGACTCAAGAATGTCAAGACTCAATATACTCCACTCTCGGAAACAATTGAATTACTGGCTTCTGCCATCTGATGAACAGTCAACGCGGCCAGCGCCCAGCGGCCGGCCGGCCTGTCACTATAAACAATCGTGTTATAGTAACTACTGTCAGGCTCATTTGTTGCTTAGAAAAAACAATAAAACAGTGAAATCGTGCAAAATGGATTTCGTGCGATTAAAAAATTGTGATACAATATATGTAATGAAATTCAAGCAAACACTGGTGCTTATGAAGTGAATATAAATTTTCTTCTTTGATTTTCAAGTGTTATAACGCCTGCCCGTTGTAGAATCATGATTGAAAACACCAACAACACCTTAGACAAAAAGATTGATTGAAATGTGGCAACAAAGCTCTCCAGAGCCAACCTGGACCGTATACTTTAAAGCAGGAGCGTCGAGTGCTAAGTTTCGTTTGAGTCATCTTTTAAACTTCGACAAAAAAATTCTTTCGTATTTCCCTTTTTAGTAGTCCTCCCCAACTGCGTGGTTAAATATTTTTTTTTGTATCATGCCTGAATCACCCCGTATTCGAGCAGTAAAGGTTTACTCCGGGTCGCACATATTAAATGCCGTAAATTTAATATATAAATAAGACAATGGAAAATTTTGTGCGGCCATAATACCGGCCGTAAACAACAATGCACACGGGAATATAACAAATAGGACACAGTATATCGCCGGCCGTAAACCTGCCTCACCGTTTGCCCGACGATTGCAGCCGGGGCCATCAAAACTCACTTCTACGTCGATATTGCCGGCGCTTAACTGCGCCACTGCGCCGTGTTGCCGATTCTGCCGGTATACACGAGTTTTGGCATGCCGGTCAAATGGGGGAGTAAAAGGCAGAGGAGTTGAACCGCCGACCGTAACTGAAGGGTAACACCTAATCCTACACTGGTTCCACCCTCCACGGTTTAAGGACCTTTCGAAGGACCGATTTCGACATTTGAAACTGTGATGTAACCGCATCTGTTTTTGGTTAAAAGAGATCATAATCAAACTTGACATTTATTGAAAAAAATTATATAGAAAAGTTTACTACGTTCATACTCCACATGCCTTTCCATTGTTCAATGTCATTCTAAACCCCACTGTTTTAACGAAAAAGAAAAGATCTCAACTTAAAATTCTAGAAATTTGACAGTTATCTCCAAAACTCGCTTTATTTCGATATTTCTCCACGGCTATACACAACATTCATAACAAGTACCGACCTCGGAGCGCCACCAACTTGAGGGGTGCCAAGTTTTGGCCGTGCTGAAACCACGGCGGGCTTACAAACGCCTACGCACAATACTCCATTCATTAAAGCCTGTTTTACAACAGCAATTTTTGCTCAACAAATCACCCAATAAATCGTACAATTTATTGGTATAAATTGAAGAATTTATTGACAAGTATTTACCTACCTCAAATAAAAGTTGATGTGTTCTTACGATAATTTTCGCACGTATGAAGATGAAGATATTGGCTTCAAATTTGGTATACCAGATCAAACTCATATACAAAGGTCAGGAGCCTCCGGTAATACAAATATCTCAAGAATTTCTTTCTCAAGTTCTTTACGTCGTGTAAAAGTGCTTCAACTTCAACAAAAAGGAATTGTAATATTAGATACATAATTTAACGTTGGTAAAATTACGACCAACGTTATGTTGTGTAAAGATCCATAACTCTGTGTAAACAGATTTCCATAATAAAATATGTAATGAAATTTACATAAATTTTCCAGTAAAGGTTCTGTTTATGATTATGTCATTTTCCATACAAATTTCTGTACAATTAGGTATTTAAAAAAAATCGTGTAAACGAACATATGCTTTTATGTAATTTTCAATATTGTTACATGCATTTTCACATTTAAATTTACCATCTTTTTGTGGGCTTAAAGAAAACTACATAATTTTATAAATTAATATACCATAATATTTTATTATGTAACATTTCAGTATTTTTTGTTTGTTTTTTCATTGATTCTGTATTTTTTATGCTCTCCTATATAGGGTGTTCCGGAGCGAGCCTACAAAAATTATTACACGAAGTGACTTATACATACAACATTGTACAGGGTTTCAGGGTATAAAATTCAAACGAGGTAACTGATGTAATTTTTCTTTAGTTGACCATGATTCGCTATCTTTGGGATTAATTAAATTACATCATGAAGTAAGCATCTGTCACCAAATCACTTTAATTAGATATTGTTGAATGTGTTTTTTTTTTGTTGTTATTTGTGATTTTAAATGAATTATTAAGTCCAACAATATGGGCTGTGTGGAGATTTGCACGCATAGCCTATCGTGTTAATAAAAGTGTTTTGGTGACAGGTGCCTACCGTTGACAGTAATTTAACCTCAAATTTTATGCGCACATTGAAATGGGTACTTTAATATGGGGAAACCTCTATTTCCTTTAACTTATTTATTTTGCAGATTAGAAAAAAAGTTAAGAAATAAGATACTAAGGAATAGTTCTTACATTAGAAGTACAATTACGAATTTGAAATAAGTTTTCTTTTTCTTACTATTCTTATTATATCTTATTCTTATTATTTGCATTTTGAAATATATTGTTCATTTTTCCAAAAATATTATAACATATAATATAGTTGTTTTGGAAATTGAAATTTTTATTATACACAGCAGATTTAAAAAAAATCATAAAGTACCTATAGGGTATTTCATTAAAGTTTGGATCTTATCTGGAAATCGTCGTGTATAAGTTTTCTTCTAGGTTAAGCCCAGACAATTTCCTATAATTTTTGCATTTTTTCTTACTTGGAAAATAAAGAAATTATTCAAACAGGCACAGTACAAATCATATAGTGAACTACATTTAGTTTTTTTCGCAACATTTACAACTTCGAAAAAAATTTCTCTGTACCCTCCCTCCGGAACATTCAGAATTATTATAAATAAAAATACCGGTATATTTTTGAACGGTTCATTAGAAAAACCAAATTAAGGAACAACAAAAAAACATTATACCTACTGTTTTATAATAAGTATCTAGGTACATAAGTAGGTATATCATGATTTTGAAAACCGACCTTATTCTATCTGGATGCACGTATAAATAAACCGTATATACAGCACGTACACGTCGTACACCTACTTATAGATAGAGCAAATATTCATCCACAACACTGGCTTTTCACTTTTCTTCGTCCGTAAAGCTCAGCAGCGTAAGCATGTTTCCGCACTTGTTTCTAGAATTTTATAACTGAGTCTGAGGGTGATGACTGTGATGAGAAACAGACGAGACCCTTTGCCGTGTGATTCACGACGTTGGCGACGCGCTTGTAGTTGCTTGGAATCTTTCATTGTGACATTACAGACTTATATTTGGGATTTAAAATTCCACAATTTTTATGTATTATTTCCATTTTACATACGAACTTCTCAGTTTTTGTGGAAAATAGCATAAAATCGTGAAATTACATATTTTATAGTGCACGTACAGAATAAGTTATGTTATTTATTTCACGTAAGGTTATGTACTATTCAAGCATATTTAAGCTTCGAAAGGACATAAGAATAATCGTCATAGCTTTCAGGAGACTCCTTTTCACTGTTATTGTACCAGTCTTTGTAGCAATTGCTTTCTAAAAAATCTAGAGCGTGCTTCACACGTGAAACAAAATTTATGCATTCAGCTACAATTCTGCGACAATTGCAGAAATTGAAGGTAACATAACCTATACCGACAAATACCTAATTACTACAAAGTATTCCCTCATGTTAGACTTTCCAAAACCCATGTTAAAGTGCATTGTCTAAGGAACCCTTTCCTCGGCACAAATAGGTACTGATCAAGTTTAAACGGCAAATTAATATACTTAAAGTCCTCAGCCTCCCGCCATATTATTTCTTTTAACGTTGCATTGTCTTCGCTTCGATATTATATAGAGGGCAGCAAAGATCCCAGAGTATCTAAAAATCTTAAGATGAAGCAAATCGTATCTAAGAATGCTCGCCATACCTTTCTATACGGCTCAGTTTCTCATTCTTCCTGTTAAGCCTGAACGGGGCAGATCACTACAGGAGCAAGAGCACAGCCACATGTTCCTTCTAACTTGGAGATTTTACATAAAAACCTACACATAGCTAAGGGGGCCCGTACCTGGAAGTCACCCATGGAATAATAGATGGGCTTCTGAGCTCCCAAAGTCCCAAATTGCTAGGAAATCTTGAAATCCTCCACAACAAAACCAAGCGACAGCTGAATACACAATTTTGTTTCTGATGGATATCGCGCGTGCGCCTCCGCCACGATGTATTAAGTACGTTTACGGGGGCCTCGCCAAATCGCGAAGAAAGAATGGAAAAGCGGCCCAAGCGGCCAAACGGCTTTTTCGATCGGGAGGCATTCGAATCCCTAGCCCTTTTTGTATATATTTGGTTAGTACAGAAATTACAGAATGAAGTGGTAAATGTGATTACTATAAGTTATGGTGAGTGTTTCTATACCTACTAGGTGAGTCTGGATATTATTTATTGTTCTTTATGCGGTTCTTGCGACGGTGGCTCTCAAACTGTCTCTAAAATTCGGATTTTTTTGAAAGACCATAGGTCACCTTACTTTAGAATGGGTCAAGAAACTGGAAACTATTTTTCAGACTTTAAATAAAAAAAAATGCTAAATGATTTTCCTGAAAATCGGGCGTATAAAAAGTGGTAGAAAGACGGCCTTTGAACCAGAAATTTCAGGCGATTATCTCCAAAAATAAAGATTTTATGGATTTGTATATGTTTAAAGTAGACACTCTGTATATACGATAGAGAAGGTTCTTAGAAAAAGGAAATAGCCAATACTGGAAAAAGTAATATAGAATGTGGAAAATCGGTTGCTTCAACAACGCGTAGAATTATAATAGTTAAGAGAATATCTACTGTACAGAGATTATGTGTAAAATCTCTGGCATTTAAATTTACAGAACAATCCTATTTTAAAACACGTACCTGTTCATTTAGCGTTTTAAACGGCTTCCAAACTGTTTCCCCGGTAGAAACAGTTTGCATGTGTCTGTTTGCTCTATAGGTATACGGGGACCATCATCCATACAGAAAAATTAGGTAAGTTGATCTTGTCATTTTTTTAGTGGTTTTTGGAGCTTGGCCGGAGAATAGAAACCTATTCATATAATAAAGCACATCAGTTAAATCTTCAAGGCTTTAAAAAGTATACCATGAACTGTTCTGGGTTATTTATGGAATAATTTCCGAACCAAAACACATCACATTCCCCAGTATGACTCCCGCATTTGCGGCGTATTTGCTGGTATAGGTACCTACCCACGGTCTGGAGAATTCAAATTTGCGGGAACTAAGACCCTAAAATGTTTTACGCGTAAGCATAAAAGTAACTCCGCTGCTCGTATCCCACTTTAAATTGTAATAAAACAGACTAATTATAAAATTTCCTCGGTGAGATATTTCTTGCCAGACAGGAATAGAGGGCAATTCCAATGTCTATACGGGTTCACGGAGAAATGTTGACTTTCGTTGAAGCGCTTTAAAGCAGATACCTAAACACTAGACTCTAGACTTTGTCATAAAGATTTGTAGATAATTCATTTACATAATTAACTGGTTCCCCTTCTGTACAGACTACGTTTTAAAAGGGGGTTCCGGAATAAACATATACCTAGTATAAAAGTAAAACATATTTTTTTATTTTGAAGAATTCATGTTACGTATTACCTTCCCTGCTTATTTTAAAAAAATCGGTACTCGTGTTTTCATAAAATTTCGAATTCAGTTGCTTTTGAAGTACTCCTAGTTTGGAGTGAGGGTGAGAATTATTATTATACTATAATATCGGTCTTATATGTACACTGCCCGCCAAAAAGTTGGAATTTTTTTTTATTTTTGGGCTAAGATGAAACTACTCTGGAGCGATCATCGCTGCTTCCAAAAAAATTCGAAATGAAGTCATTACATGTCGTGACGTCATTTGACATACCTGTCAAAAATGACATTTAATTAAATAAATAGCCAAAATACGCTTTATTTGAGACTTTATCAAAAAAAGTTATTTGAAAAAGTTGCTTGGAATTTTATTATACCCATACGTGCCAATTTTCAGACAAAAATTCTGACAATGATAAATTTTCGATTTCTTAAAAAAATATAAAAATTGCATCATGTTAGTCCAGTTTTTCTTGAAACTAGCCGATTACGACCCAAAAAGAGTCCAACTAAAAAATATCACGTTTGGATGATAGGCAAACAATTCTAAAGTCAAATATGGTACACCAAAAATTTTTTTTTCAAAAAATCAGAAATGTATCATTGTCAGAATTTTTGTCTGACGTTTAATGATCTCATTTCGAATCTTTTTGGAAGCAGAGATGATCGCCTCAGAGTAGTTTCATCTTAGCCCAAAAATTAAAAAAAAATCCCTTATGGTTCCAACTTTTTGGCGGGCACTGTATAATATAAGATCTGATAGGTAGAAATATCTATGCACTCAATTTAGATTTCATTTATAACTCAATAAAGTGAATGTGAAGTAAATTTACTTCCCTTCTTCCTCTTCTGATTTATTTTCGTATTCAAGTTATGCTTTTTTTTTATTGAGTAATCATGCGTTAAGTTATTATGACCTCTGACATCCAGCAATCTGCAAAACAGTCGGGGGTGTCACCTCGATACCAAGCGCCTAGGTGGATTCTGGGTATCCACGTCGAGTTTGGATCCATGTTTATGAATATTATTTATGTAATTATGTAAATTGTGAATGAATGCTAATTTCCAAATCTGAATAAACTTAAACGGCACTTACTTCAGGTGCGTTCGTTAACTCGCGCGTCAAGTATGGTGACCCCAGAGCTCAGTTGCCCAGTTGCACAACATATCGTAAATTTACTTATTTTGCGAAAACTCCCGGAAAGTCCCCAAACAAATGATGCAGCTTGCAGCTTTTAGTGTGCCATTTTGTAGAATCAAGACTGACAACACCTATCAAATGCAGATAAGATATAAGAGATAAGTATTTCTTATTTCTTTATAACCTTCAACCATAATATTGAACGATGAAATGTAACATTAGCGCAAATCTTGCAACCACGAGCGTCGAGTAACTCTGGTACTAAAGTTGATTTTCCCCACATTTTAAACTTCAAAACACACAAAACTGTAGGTACCAGTACATGCGTTGCCAAAAGATTTCCTGTAGATTATATTGCCAATAACTGCTCTTCGTCATGACTAACAATAATTTCTTATTATGGGAAAGAGTTCATTAAATGTTTGTGTTTTATGTCGCACAGTCTAGTGAGATGATCTAACAGAAATTACGGGAAGTATTCTTGTAATTCTGAGCCAGGGCTAAATTTAGTTATGCGAACGGCGTAATGATTCGAAAGATGCAAGCTGGAAAAAGAGACTAAAAAACAGGAAAGAACAGGCAGCGTGTTACGATGTAGGTACACCAACCGATAGAAACCTGTAAATTGTGTCACAAGTATTTTATATCAGATGGCTTTAGGCTTCTGAAATTGCCAGAAGACAATGGATCCTCCAGTCTAACGGATCAACCAAAAATATGTCCTTAATTTGTTTTTTTGACAAATGCTGGGACTCAATAAGATTTTGTTTGGTATACTCCGAATTTTTAAAAACTTGGCCTTTTACATGAAACCATATACTAATCGTCAGTATGTATAGGTATAGGTACAGTTTTTCGAATTAGGAATAACTTTAATTTCCAAAACAGTCGAGTTTCGTGAAAAATACTAAAATTTTGATTATTTTTTGTGGGTGCCGAAAATTTACTATATTCGCATCTTGTTGTTTTTATATTATAATAGTCACATCACATACTAAAGAAGAAGCCCTAGAACTCAGTATATATGGGGTAGTGTGAACTTCATTAAGAAAACGTATTATTTCCCACTAAGTAGGTACATGAAAAAGGAAACCACCTATATCCCAAGTAGCATTTTTAGTGGGCGCCACGTAACGACCACTACCGTAGAAACGTTGAAGTGTTTATCACTAGTGGCCGACACGTTATAGGAACCTTTCTATAACGTGGCTGCCACCAAAATGGGAAACAATTTTTGGGTGGCTGCCATGTTTACACCGCGTTTTTGCAACTTATACCGTTACCTTCCAGCCACGTGGCACTTACGTGGCAAAAACGTGGGCGCGTAGTGGCAGCCACCTATGAGGCCACCTATATACGTGAAACTTGGCTACTTGCCTCTTTCTTTTCCATGTCACTCGGTCTCTCTCGTTCAACTTATTTAGGTAGGTACATACATTATTATGTCCTGCTGCCTTTCTCCCACCAACTCGAAATTACTGAGATTGATGGTGTCAATCGGGAATGTAACTGCTATGAGTATTTATTTTATTTTAATATAATTAGGAGATGAGGAAAAAACAAAACGATTTTTTAATAATATTTTTAAAAAATAAGATAAAAAGTGAGGAGCACACTTTTTTAAACATATCTACCTACATACTGCAAACAATTTTTTTATTATTTCTGGTTACGTAAAACCAATAATTACTTACTTATTACTATACTATATTTTAATGAAGAATTGACGAGAAATTAATTTGTAGTCTAAAATAGAACTTTAAAGTGATTTCCACATACATTTGCGTATTTGAGGTGTTTCTTGATCTTAGTGGCCGTATAGTGGCGGAAACTGTGTTATTCCACTTCATAGTTACTTTCACTATTTAAAAGTGGCGGCCACGTCACAGACACCACTGCAGCCACTATCATCTCTACACGCGCGAGTGTCAATTTCCATAACCTCAAAATGTAGGGAACAAAGCATTCACAACAACTATTAAAATTCAAATTCTTTATTTCGTGTTAATAAGATACTTGCATAGTACATATTTCACATTTAGTTAAAATCTCGAAATAAATTTACAATAATAAATCCGCAATAACAAACACTTATTTAGGCGAATGTTTTATCCAAGAATTTGTCCACATAGTAAAAAGCATTGAGAAGCAAAAATTACTAATAGTTTTTAAATTTTGGAAGTGACAGCTCAGAGTAGGTACTGTGGTAGCTTGTTAAAGATTCTTATCTCTTACACCACTGTGACACCTCTTCAAGCGACAATATTCTGGAAGCAGGTCCTGCTTTACCAGAGTATAATATGCACATAATCATGTTGTTCACATCGTACACATCGAATAATTAATTCAAAGAATGAACACTAAATCTCACTGCACATACAATCACCACATTGACACCGCGTTAGGAGAAAAATATGCACGTGCACGCGCATACAGCAAAACAGCAAGGAAGCCTCACTTGATAGTGACTATCACTACAGAGTGAATTTTGATGGTAATGATAACTTTGTAGTGGCTTTGATGTCATACGCGAACGTGAAAATCTACACTACAAGTGGCAAAAACTTGGCGATGACCACTAGTTATCACCAACAAGCTTCGCCACTTTCAAGGTTTAGTAGAGGTGATCAAAACGTGGCCGCCACTATCATCCGCATGCTAAAGTTGTCGCCACTTCTAAGATATATTTTAGTGATACTGTTTCGTCGCCGCCACTTCCATTTTCCACTTTGAAAGTATAAGAACTTTAAGGTGATTCTCGGTAGTAGGTAATCACGACGTTCCAAACACCTTAAGCACCACTAAAAAGTTATGAAACTATGTAGTGACTACTAGCGGAGAAATTCACGTGATTACCACTATTTCCGTAGAAAATAAAGTAAATCTTACTGCAAAGTTGTAGATTTAGTGGTGATTACGTAATGGCCATTCGGTAGAAGTGGCGATATAACTTTTCATCACTACGATGCCATACTTTGGATAGGATCCCGTTCTCTAAAGCATTGTACCTACCTAATTTTTCAAAATTTTAACGATTTTTTTTTCGTTTTGTCTTCTGGGGCGCGCCATCATGTTTCGTTCATTTCCCTAATCTACAACAACCCCAAATTTATAATATTGAATGGAGCAATACTCGCGACACATAATTATAAAGACTTTTTAATTGCGAATTAGTGTATCGCTTTCGTTAAATGCGAGGAAGTTATGAACAAAAAAAAATAAAAATAATCATTATGAACAAAAAAAATCATCACGGAAATCTTTAACGTACACTAAAGAAAAGTCCTCTCAAATGATGTGACACTGACCCCCGTTCTCGTTGCTTTATAGGTTTTGAGAGGGAGCTGTTCTTTTCTTCTAAGTGGAAAAGCTTTTCCTTAATTAAAGGGTTAACGTTATCAAGAAAATTGTGGGACATGTTTTTTTTTTTCAATTATTAGTTTTCAGCTTACTCCGAAGCATTTAGGTAATATCAGAAACGAGGGCGTTTCTATTATAAGACCAAAAAAGAGAAGGAGAGAAGGAAGAAAAGGAAAAGGGGTAGGTGAAGGACAAACAGAAAATGGGAGAATACGTCGAACGAAGAAGTCGAATAAGTTTGTTTTTTAGCGACCATGCAAATTCCCGAATTGCGCCGCGTACGGCCCTGGCCGCTCCACCGAAGCATGCCCTAGACGGGGATTTATTAGCGGACGAGACCACACGTGTTTTATGAAGCCGTAAAATGGCGGAATGGCCCTTTCGACCACCGGCGCACTGCGGTCCCGCATCGGGCCGCTCGGTCACGGAGGCGGGTTTTTCGAAAAACGGGGGGCGGGGGGTGGCCCCGACAATGTCGGCTCGTTTACCGTCCGCATAATGATCGCATCAGGGCAGTCTACAGAATTCATGTGATGGTTGCTCCGAATTTCTACAATTTTTGGAGTTTCCGTTTGCTGCGGAAGGGTGAAATAAAACGGGCTCTGATTGTTGGTCGCCAGATAATTATACTTTTTTTTATATAACAGAAACTTAGTACAGAAGATGGATTTCAAATAAAACAAGACAATTAAAAAAATTACAAGATTTAATGATAACTTTTTGAGTTACGTCTTACAAGTCTGTAGGAAATCGCTCAGCTTTTTACAACAACTATTAAATTAAAAGTTAGTTAAACTTATCGTTAGAAAGTTCTTTATATAAAATTCAACTTGTTATAGAACAGTCGACACGTTAAATGTTCTTTGGAATTTTCGACTAGCACTGTTTTTGGGGGATACCTCGACTTAGTTGACGATAGGCAGCTGTACAGCCACACGTCACCCAGACTCCTTTGGATACGGTGTGCACTTCCACAGCTAGCTCTCGCTGGAAGCAGGTCGTGAGTTTTGAGTGGGGTTCCGTAGTGTGCTGCGGCTGGTACCAATTTGGTCCGATCGTGGTTGGTTGGTGCGGTGGTGCTGCAATGCTTAGTCCTTCCCTTGTTGGTGTGGTTACATGTAACGAGAAATCAAAACCACAGTGTCCGTTCTAACACGCAGAAAATAAGTCAGTGACTTTTAAAAGATCAACTATTATAGCTAGGTTAATAATTGTTAAGTTTTATACTATAATAACTACTGTGCACAGTGACAGCCTAAGTAATTTCCAATAAATTATTAAATATAGGTAAAAATCAACAATCAAATTGTGATGTTCTTGAATTGAGAAAAAAAGTTAAAACGTGGTGCAATATAAGAGCTTGTACTGCTGTACTGTAATATAAGAGCTTTAATAAAATACAATTGAAATCAATTTTAAATATTAACCAAAAATTACTGAAATTTTATCAGCAGATAACGGAAAAAAATTTGGGCTTCTTCTCTACTCAAGACTTTAATATGAATATAAAAAACCAATTGGTCATTTAACCAACAAGGCAACGGTACTCAAAAACCGGCTGATTTAGTGCAAAAGAATAATTCGAAACGAGATGGTAAATACTCCGACCTAATGAATTATTATTATCCCGTGTGCTAATGAATTGAAATCGGTGAGTTCTTTTAACCACCACATTTAATATAAAATAACAATAAAAACGGGTCTAATAAGGCGATCAGCCGATAGCTAGTGGTCCCCAAAAGTACAGCCAACCTGGGTGGTGAGATATTTTTCGCAGAGACGGCAAAGCCAATATTCAAAAATGAAAAATCGAAAAATACTCACCCCAAATTGCTATGTAGCCGCAGCCAGAACTAAAACCCATCAACCTTCGCTACTCAGCCTCCAAGGGTGTCCTCAAGACCGCTTGGTCCGTGGAAAACCTTACACGACCGACGATACTCCGGCGTGGTCACATGAAAAATTAAAGAAAAACCAAAATATCAGCCTAGCACGGTAAACTTAATTATAACAGTCTTTTTACACTAAATCACGCTATTAAAAGATGAAACCTATGCACGATGAACAAAGATTGAAAAATTCCGAAGGACAAATCAAACGTGCATAAGCTAAATCAGTACCGCACCTGTTGTCTCGACGACGAGCAGAGAGGAAAAGCCCGGCGGAAATTGCCTGCCACTCCCACCCATCCTTGGTCTCCTGAGACCACCAAAACATAAAGGTTAGGTTTCTTCTTCTTCAAACAACCAACATATTATTTTAGGCCTTTGTTCTTATACATACCTCATTAATCTTAATTTGTTAATTATATGAATTTGTTTAATGCTAAATTGGAAAGGCAAAGAAACAACGTACCTGTATATGAATAAACTATTGCGAAATTTGTAGATTCCAGGTATCTGTAGTTCATTCACTGTGCATGACTGGTTGCCTAATGATGGCGCTAATTTGTAGTTGAAAATCCGAGGTAAGTATATCGAGAGAGTCAAAAGGTTATTACCGTAGTAACGAAAGTTGGCATAAATTTCGTTACAAGGGTGGAACAAAAAGCAATAGTGATTTGCCAAACAGAATCAGACGAGTCCCCTAGTTACGGTTGAACGAGTCTTTTTGAATAATCGCGAAAGTGACAGCTTCGACTGAGGCGTCAGTGTAAACAATCAACAAAGTGGTATAAAAGATAATTATTGTCAGTTCGAACTGTACCGATACTATATTAAAGACCCGAGCATGACGTCATATTTCATTGTTGTTTACGGACTGGGGTGGCGCCACTCGACGAAAAAAATGGAGACTTACTATAGGTTATAGGGAGGTACCTATTCTGTGGTTATTGGTAGGTATGTCAGTTACTGACGTCTAAAATGTCCCAAATTTTAAATATCCAGCTTTATTACGATTTACCTTCTTTTTACGGTAACGAATTGTCTTTGCGTCCAGTATTTGGCAGTTTTATCCTATTAACACAGCTTTTATAGGTAGACTTGTTTGCGATATCATGAAATTTCCGTGCACATGAAGAAAATGGTATGCACACTTCACAGACCGTTAGGTGAATTGCAGAAGAATAAACACTATTTTGGAATTATGGGATGATCTGATCGACCAGCTGAGTATTTTGTAACATATTATATGCAAGAATGAAAATAGAAAATTTTGTTTATAGCACCAAAGCGAACCAATAGCCCTCCGTATAAATAAGAAGAAACTGAAAAATCTAATGCGTTTTATGCTTACTTACACTACAACTAGCCATGGACTTCATTTCAAACCAAAATGTACCAAATACTCTTGCTTGCTTTTTAGACTCGTTTTTCTTAAAAAAAAATATGTATGGAAATATGGCATGTGAACTTGTCAAATTAGAGGAACTTAACAAACAAATATTTTATTTTATTTTGGATATTCGTTGTAAAAGACATGTTTGCATGTTATTATTTTATAAAAGATTCTGCAACAATGGTGTTTTAACATTAAACCACCGTGTAAATTGGTTTCGTCGTGTGGCGCCAGTGGCGATCGCTATGCACAGGTCTGTAATATAGTGGTGGTCCAGGTTCGAATTTGCAATTTGGGTACCCAACAAATTACCATTTTTATGCAGGGTGTTTCGGTAAATAGGTTTAAATAATAAAACTGCCTAATCCTTGACATATATTTTATTTGGGAAATTTTTCGATCCAATTCCTCCATATGGAGAAGTTACAGCCAATATTAAAGATAAGGATCAAAATCAAGTTTAATAGATTTTCTCCAAGCAAATAGCTAAACTGACCAAGAACAACTATACACTGTTGATAACAACGCTAACTAACAGGCCTGGCTCGGGAGTTATTGTAGAGGTGGGTCAAATTGTGGTGGATAGTGCCGTATAGGCACTGGCCCGCACTCGAAAATTTTTTTGGAATGCTACGCACAAACTAACTTTTATGTAGGTATTTTTTTATGTTTTTTCATGTTTTTATGATATTATTTCCATTATGTTTTTGTTTTTATTCGTTTTTTATGATATTATATCTCTTATAATATTATATACCTATCCATTATACAATTATTTCGAAAAGTGATACCTAATTACAAGCTTTTATTTAACTTGCAATGTATATGTATGTTTAGGTCAAATCTTGCAAGCTGGATTAAGAACCACTTCCTGACATCCGATTGAGCTGAAGTTTTGCATACACTTTTAGTTCCGGTGACAATACAATATACAATACTCAATATTGTAATACTTTCAAAATGGCCGTCGCCACAAAATGGCGGATGATGTATTTTTTGTCAAGCCCCTTAATATGGGTATCAAATAAAAGGGCTTGAAGAATAGAAAACGATAGAGTTAGTGACATCACACTAAATTCAATATGGCCGTCGCTCCAAGATGGCGGATGATGTAGATATTTTTT
The DNA here is from genome assembly GCA_963920635.1 of Pseudeuparius sepicola. Classification (NCBI taxonomy): domain Eukaryota; kingdom Metazoa; phylum Arthropoda; class Insecta; order Coleoptera; family Anthribidae; genus Pseudeuparius; species Pseudeuparius sepicola. The sequence continues at coordinate 134,222,381 of OY987298.1, read as the reverse complement.
TGTCAACCCCCTTAATATGGGTATCAAACGAAAGGGTTTGAAGAGTAGAAAACGATAAAGTTAGTGACATCACACAAAATTCAATCTGGCCGAACCTCTAAGATGGCGGATAATGTATTTTTTGTCAACCCCCTTAATATGGGTATCAATAGAAAGGGCTTAAACGATAGAGTTAGTGAAATCACACTAAATTCAATATGGCCGTCGCTCCAAGATGGCGGATGATGTAGATATTTTTTTGTCAACCCCCTTAATATGGGTATCAAACGAAAGGGCTTGAAGAGTAGAAAACGATAAAGTTAGTGACATTACACTAAATTCAATATGGCCGTCGCTCCAAGATGGCGGATGATTTAGATATTTTTTTGTCAACCCCCTTAACATGGGTATCAAATGAAAGGGTTTGAAGAGTAGAAAACCATAAAGTTAGTAACATCACACTAAATTCAATATGGCCGCCGCTCCAACACGGCGGATTACATTTTCTTTTCCCTTAATATGGGCATTAAATGAAAGGGCTTGAAGAGTAGAACTAAAAAGTTGAAAATAAAATTATTAATAAAAAAATATTTTTAAAAACCAGCTTTTATTTACCTAAATGCTCTAAAAAGAAGAAAATAATCAAAAAATTCAAACCAAAGCAAACCCATAATTTTGTTACATTATAAAATTGTATAAAATATAATGTAAAATCTCGCGACAAGCTTTTATATCATATACAATTTTATAATGTAACAAAATTATGGGTTTGCTTTGGTTTGAATTTTTTGATTATTTTCTTCTTTTTAGAGCATTTAGGTAAATAAAAGCTTGTTTTTAAAAATATTTTTTTATTAATAATAGAAATCACTGGTGTTTAGAGTTGAAATACACCGCGGAATTTTACACAGTCAATAATTTTGCTAAAAATGTAACTATTTTGGGTTACTTTATCATTATAGTCCTTTATAGATTTACGATAAGCACTACTTAATTGAGTTCTTACATCATTGCTTCTAAGGCTACCGAAATTCATAGCATTAGGTATTCGTATGCGGTAGAAGAAGCATGTTTTGCCCCTTTTTTTTAATTTTTTTTATAACGCCAGTTACAGTCCATAACGAATCATTAGTACAAAACAAAGTACAGGGAAAAAATTGCGCATTACATCAACAAATCCAGTCACAAATGTTGTACATAGTTGGCTTAAAGTACCCCTCTGTTAATTTCTTGCCTTCTGGTTTATTTCTAGAAGAGGTTTTGGGCGTCCTTTTTCTTTTATTACTAAACGTTTTTCTTAAGTCAATGTGCCGCTTATTTTAGTATTTCGTATTTCTTGCAGTCACTACAGAAGCGGAAGCCATATTGGTAAATTTTTGATGACTACAAACAATATACGATTACACAGTCCACAAACGGAATAATGTTTTAATGTGCATGGTCAAAAAAGAAAATTTCGAAAATCTATACACCGAAACAGAAGAAGACACAATTAAAAAACGTAAATAACTTGAACCGAACCGACAAACTATACGTGCCGAACTGTTTGTTTGGGTTTGTTTTTATTCAACTATTGGTTGACGCGACGCTCTACTAATCTAATGCACGCGTTATGAGTGGTCGGCCGTCGACGACAGCGACTTGTCTCTTTTCAGCTTCAGAGCGGGCGCGTATTATGCTATTGGGCTGCGCGATATGAATTAATTAGACATCAGTACATTATTAAACATTAAAAAAATCGAAACAAATTATTAGGCGGGTCATTGACAGATCATCGCAATCTAAGACTGCAATGGTATAGGAAAAGGCTTTGTGGGATTTGGAATGGAATACAGTGGTGCTCAGTGACGAATCACGGTTCGGTTTGGCAATGCACGACGGTCGCACATAAGGGTAAAGCGGGGACGTGACCAAAGACGAGATCTGCAATATCATGTGGAAAGACGCGTATGCACCGCACTGTGGATAGTATGGGAAGCTATTGCTTACGTTAACAGGTCACTTCTGGTAGTATGACAGCTCGTCGCTATATCGATATGACTTATAGTGGAACCATATAATGTACCTGCGAGGACTTTATGGAATCCACTAAATCAACAGGATAATGCACGTCCACATATCGCTCGTGTTACTTTACAGCACTTTGAGGCATCCCAAGTGAATATGCTTCTATGGCCCCCAAAATCTCCTTATCTGTTCCATATAGATAGAACATGTGCTTTTTGCTTAGAATTACTACCCTGCCTCAGCCTCCACGTACCCTACACGCATGAAATTCAGGTTTTATGGAACGACATACCCCAAAATGGCATCAATCACCTTATAAGATCCTTGCCTAGAAGGGTTAACGAATGTATTGCAAATAGGGGAGGACCCACACACGATTAACTTTTTTATACTTTATTTGTAATTTAATTATTAACTCTTGGAATTTTTACCAAAAGTTGATTAGTACACAACTATCATATAAAATTATTATTTGGTATTGTGTGTTGCGTTCTCTGTCAGTCAGTATATTTGACAAAATCTAAAAAGAAATACTATACCCAGTAGTTCCAATACTCTCGTAGTAAACTAGAAAAACAAAAACAACAAAATTAATTTGTGGTTTTCAAGAAGATCAAGTAAAACTTAATGTTTTAGATTATTCATTTTTAGAACTATTTCCGGAATATAGCCCTGTTTGTTGAGGCTGTTCTTTTCTTCTAAGTGGAAAAGATTTTCCTTACTTAAAAGGTTGACGTTATCAAGAAAATTGTGGGAAATAGTTTTTATTTCACAACTATCATATAAAATTATTATTGGGTGTAGCGTTTTCTATGTCAGTCAGTATATTTGACAAAATCTAAAAAGGAATTCTATACCTAGTAGTTCATTAATACTCTCGTAGTAAACTAGAAAAACAAAAAAAAAACAAAATTAATTTGTTAAACTTAAGTGGTTTTCAAGAAGATCAAGTAAAACTTAATGTTTTAGATTAATCATTTTTAGACCCATTCCCGGAATATATAGTGTATAATGACAGTGACTATAGAAAGAATATAGTCACTGATAATAATTACTCATAGTCATAATTTAAAGAAAAATCTTTTGAAATATACAGAGTTTCTCACATAAGAGTGAAACAACCCTATAACTTCTTTAATTTTTTATCGACCAGAACGAAATTTTTACCAAAGGTAGATGACATTGTTGCCTACTTATTTCCAAAAAAAAATAGTTGCCTACTCCAAAGTCGAAGCCACCTGCGATGCCACAATCGAGGCTAAAAATTCGAAAGTCATATTACCTAGGCATTTTTTTTTCAAAAAAATTAACTATAAAAAGTTATTCAGAATCGATTCAGAACAGTAAATCCAAAATTTTGTCAAAATCAAAAAATATTAATTTAAAAAAATTAAATTCCGAAAACAGCAATTTAAAAATTTTCTGCGCTTAGAAAAGTGTGCCATGAAAGTTTTGAAGGCAAGTTGTTTTCAAAAAGTAATTATTTAAAAAAAAACTACAAAACAAATTTTAAAAATTTGAATTTTAAATTTTTACTTGAATTTTATTTATTTAATATTTTTTGATTTTGACAAAATTTTGTATTTAGGGTTCTGAATCGATTCTGAACAACTTTTTCTAGTAAATTTTTTTGAAAAAAAAAAGCCTAATATGACTTTCGGATTTTTAGCCTGGTTTGTGGCATCGCAGGTGGCTTTAACTTTGGAGTAGGCAACTGATTTTTTGGAAATAAGTAGGCAACAATACCATCTACCTTTGGTAAAAATTTAGTTCTGGTCGGTTACAAATTAAAGAAATTATAGGGTTGTTTCACTCTTAAGTGAGACACTCTGTATAAGTAGGTACATTGTATTTCACATTGAGTCGAAGCAATTCCGTATTTTTCAAAAAATGGGCCAATTTTTTTAAAAAATTCAACTTCTAGTAAGTGCTCCAAGAGTTCTAACATTATGGGTTAAATTTTTTTTAAATAGTCCTACTCCATAATAGCTACTGTTATTAAAGGAAGACACCCAAATATTCCAAAACTATATAGGCCATTTTGAAGAATGAAATGAATATTGCTCTCGAATTGTCCATAGTTCAAAACCCTTTGTAAAATTATAACTTATTTTTTAAAACACAAATTATGTCACAAAAAAGTAGGTACTCTGGTTGTTCAATGTGGCCAAATAGTACCGTTCTTTTTAGAATTTGCAACATTCGGGCACCTATAACGAGAAAGATGCTGGAAATCAAGAATGCGGAATATGGAGCATCATTTGTCCTAGCAGCCACGAAGGCTTTGGTATAGCAAAGTCTAGAGAATAAGTATGTCGTCATGAAATTCAATAAATGTTATTATTTTGTTGTTGTGGAAATAAATGGACAATCTGGGTAAGAATTTGAGAGAGATGGTCAAAATTGTTTTTTTCCAATAAAAATAACGCGTTTGCGCATTGCTGAGGATGTCCCGTGCAATGGGCCTATGAGCTCCCAAAGTCCAAAATCGCTACGAAATTTGGAAATCCTCCACACTAAAACAAAACCAAATGACAGCCGATCCATTTTGTCCCCGCGCGTGCCCCTCGGCCACGACGTATGCAGTAGGTACGTTCTCGTTGGCCCCGCTAAATCGCGAAAAAAAATGGAAAAGGGGCCCAAACGGCCGAACGGCTTTTTCGATCGGGTGACCCTCTCGCAGGCGGGAGGCCCATATCCCTCAGCGGCCCCACGCAAAAATTGAACTCGACCGGCGCTCTCCGTTCAAATCCCTAACCACTTTTTCCGTAAAAAATCGAAAAAAAAAAAAAATTCTGGGGCCGAACGGGTCTTCCGATTCGGACGCCCATCAAATGCCTTGTTGCCCATGTAGTACAGTAAAATTGGGCCAAAACCCAAACATCCAAAAAAAAAAGTTCTTTCTAGCGCGAAATAATTCCATGCCCTCCTAAGAGTTAGTACCAAAAAGTTACACCACCACCAGCGTCGGGTTTCGGGGGGAGGGGGTGAAAAGGGCAGGAAATTCTTATTTTTCACAGTTTTGCGTGAATATCTAGTAAACTATGAGGTTTAGCGCAAACGTCATCCTATACGCAAATGCAGGCGCGGTCATATTCATTTGCGAATGGGGGGGGGGGCATACCTGGATATGTTCTCCTTTAAGCGGTTTCTAAGTACCTACTATAACAATAAAACTTCTTCAACTTATAACAAAAAAAAATATTCCTTACAAAAATAACAACAATTTAAAAAAAATATTTTAAATAAAAATTATGTAAATAAATTGTGTTACATATGCGTTGGTTATATACAGTGTATCCACAGATTGAGTTCATAGTGTAAATAACAACAAATTTTCGAGTTGAAATTTGAGCTTCTGGGGATTAGCCCTGCTTGATTTTAACCTAATTTGTGACATAATTTTACTTTCGAAAAATCACGTATGCCTAAAGTAAAGTGCCCTTTTTGTAGGTTTTACGGCAAAATGTTATTGAAGAATGAATGAAAAGCTGAGTAGGTTTGCGAAATTTCGAAAGTCTAGGCCTATACTTTGATTTTTTGGCATTTTCACACTTTTTTAGAAAAGTGCATTTTGTGTAGTTTCTACATCAAAGTGTTATTAAGAAAACATGTTGACAATGAAAAACTGGATAGATGTGAAAAATTTCAAAAGCCTAAGTCGAATTTGATTTTTTCTGCTAAAAAATTAAAACTCACAAAAATCAAAGTAGACCTAGGCTGTTGGAATTTTTCACACCTATCCAACTACACAAAATGCACTTTTCTATCAAAAGTCGGAAAAATGCCAAAAAAGCAAAGTATAGGCCTAGACTTTCAAAATTTCGCAAACATACTCAGTTTTTCATTCTGAACAAGTTTCCTTAATAACATTTTGCCGTAAAACCTACAAAAAGGGCACTTTACTGATGTGAAAAATTAGTTTTTTCATAACTTCCAAGGGGATTTTTCAAAAGTAAAATTATGTCACAAATTAGTTTTAAACCAAGGAGCGCTGATCTCTAGATTTTTTTTTGTTATTTACACTTTATGTGAACTCAATCCGTGGACACTGTAGGTTAGATAATATTAGGATATTAGTAATATTATTCGTATCTATTTTTTATTTATTATTATTTTTTCATTTTGTTAGGGGGGGGCATGCCCCCCCCCCTAAGACCGCGCCTGCGCAAATGATATACATTAAATTCCGAACAAGAATTGATATACAGAATTATGGTAAAGTGAACGGTTTCCATGATATGGAGGGGTAAAGATTTCTTTGATTTTATTTCACGTAGTTTTTGTTGAAAAAACTTAAAATGATTACAGTATAAATTGGTAACTGAATAATATATGTATAATATATATAGACATATCTATGCATATATAGATACATATTACACCCATAGATTGTTATTTTTTGTCACAACATAACCTCATAAGTATATGACTGTAAATATGTCCAATACAAGTTAGTAGCCTTAGTTAATTTGTACTCACTTTATGTCAAATCATCAGCATAATTTGTCCTTAGCTTGTAAAAATGAGAAAGTCATGAATAGGAAGCTCATGTGAAAAACAAGAAAATATATTAAACAATCTATATTGAAAAAATGGGAGGGAAATCAAAATGATACAAAAGGTTATAAGTTTTAGGTGAATCATTAATTGCTTTATCAGTCAGCACCAAATAGTTCTCTCGGGTTGGTGAGAGGAAACAAATCTTCGTGTTCTTCTTCCACTTGAGAATCATCATTTAAATCGTCGTCGATGATTACAGTATCTCTATTGAGACATGCAAGTCCTACTTGAACAATTGAGACCACTTCTTCGACACTCGCAGTTTTGGACGCATCCATCTCTGCAGAAGCATACGATGAGGATTGTTTAATATATATTTTCTTGTCTTGACTTTCTCATTTTTACAAGCTAAGGACAAATTAGATATGGGAATGATTTGACATAAAAGAACGAATGGAAATCAGAACGCTATAATGAATGAGGGCAAAAAGTGAGTACAAATTAACTAAGGCTACTAACTTGTATTGGACATATTTACACTCATATACTTATGAGGTTATGTTGTGACAAAAAATAACAATCTATGGGTGTAATATGTTTCTATATATGCATAGATATATCTATATATATTCTACATACATTATTCAGTTACTAATTTATATTGTAATCATTTTAAGTTTTTTCATGGAAACCGTTCACTTTACCATAATTCTGTATACATATAACAATTCTTGTTCGGAATTCAATGTATATCATTTGCGTATAGGTTGACGTTTGCGCTAAACCTCATAGTTTACTAAGATATTCACTCAAAACGGTGAAAAATAAGAATTTCCTGCCCTTTTCACCCCCTCCGCCCGAAACCCGACGCTGGTGGTGGTGTAACTTTTTAGTACTAACCCTTAGGAGGGTATGGACCTATTTCGCGCAAGAAAGGACTTTTTTTGGATGTTTGGGTTTGGCCTAATTTTATGTTAGTTTTACTGTACTAATGAGCTCGGTCGGCCGTGCCCCAAATTTGTATGTACACCTATTACTACACAACAGTGGGGGCCAAAACAAGCACCTATGGTCCGGCAGGGCCGGTAGGCGCTTGTTAACAAGTGCGGATATTTCGAAGGCACTGGCCGATTTTCGTCACATTTTTGATAGACTATAAGCACAGACCTATATAGCTAGCGAAGCTATATAGGTCTGTGCTATAAGGAAGTTTTACGTGACGCGACGGGTAGGAGGCGCGTCCGCGACGCGACGCGGTGCAAAGTCGCCGCCTCTTCGGCTGCACATACGCTGCACGCCGCCGCCGCATTCGCATTCAGTCGATCCGCGCCTTGGCCCGTGTGCAACTCGCGACCCCCCGCTCCCGACCGTCCGACCTGTTGAGCGCGCGGTCGAACCGCCGCCGCCGCGCGGTTTCCCGGTCACTTGTCACCCCACTTCGTTGGCGACTGACACCGAAATATTATAGTGGAGTTGGATTAAGAGTGTGCGCGATAAAAGAGGCATCGAAGGTGAGACAAAGTCGATATTTTTTGTTGCGAATATATTGATGGATAGTGAGCCTTTTGAGACACGGAATACGGTGCAGAATTCCATACACAATCAGTAAAAGTTAGGCGATAGTTCTTAATTATAAGCACAATAATTTATGTCACAGTAATAAATGAAAAGATACACAAATTAAAGTCATCACTCCAGAATGAACTTCACATATATTTTTTTATGCAAACAAAATTTTGTAAAAATGGTATCGCGAAATTTCAGGTGGATAGCCAAAATTACTGGCGACAGAGGAAATAGTTGAAAACAACTTCATTTTTGATTTTTTGGTTTTATTTTGCATTTTCTTTTAATTCGGAATTTTAAAAAAATGCGCTCATTTGGCCAGTTTTGAGACATTTTAAAGCTTTTTTGGCTTTCGGATCAAAAGTTCTCTATAAAAAAAGAGAAAATAAATAGTTTCTCAATCCGAAATTAATTTTTATCGAGAGTCTATAAAGGTATCCATTTAGACCATGGACGTAGGTATTCACATTAAAGTTGCAGGGGTATAAGTGACCCGCCTTTTGTTATACCGCTTGTTTTCCGAATTTTGACTAAAACGACACGAACAAAATATTACAAAGAAATTCCTGCCAAATTTTAAATAAATAAATATCTTAAAAACATAGACTTTATTATTTATTAATAAAATTCGGTTTTTAAAATAGTGCGAAAATTGTTTTTCATAACTGCCAGAATTGAAAATTGTTTTTCTACAGGCGGGCGGAAAATCCAATTTTCCGAACGGGTTTTAGTGCGGAAAATATTTTCGCGCTAGTGTGAAAAATATTTCCGCAATCAAAATTACTTTCGTTTTCAATTAGGTATTAATAACAGAACCACCTAGCACATCAGCAGAAACCATTATTGTCAGCTCAAAAATAACAAACAAAACATTGAACGCCAAATGAAATCTTTTATTAACATAAGCTATGCTACAAATTGTAATTTTACTATTAACTATGTATAAAATTAAAATTAGTTCCAAAGGGTGGTTTATTTTCCACCATTTTCAGAAAATTCATGCCTTTTCTTCTCTATTCATTCGAAAAAAGCTAATTCAAAAGAGCCAAAATTGAATTTTTTGTTTTGAAACATCGAATATAGGTATCTAGGTATAATATGTATGGGTTTAATTTTTGGTTCCCATGGAAACCTAAATTATTACGTCAAGTTTAAATATTCTGTGGTACAAAAACTGTCTGTGGGATTTATTTTGCTAAATGTAATTTTTTATCAGAATTTCCTGATCTGCAAGATATGTAAAAACTAGCCAAATTACCTATAACAGCGTTCTAAAAAAAAAGGTTATTCAATCATATTTTTGTAGAAGATATCAAAAATAATATTGATACCTACCTACTATTTTCAGAATTTTAACGCACTGTATCTTGAAAACAAAACGTTTGAGGGCCAATATTGATATGAATTTTTTGTTTAAAAATTTTCTTATTTATATTTTTTAATATTTTTTCTATTCAATAATAAATACAATTTCTATCAAATTATAAAAAAAATTTCGGTACTTAGGTAAATTTACAATTTTGATGCAATATTAATTTGGTTAAAACAAACATGGGTCGTTTTTCGCGAGATACCAAAATGCCAGATAGTAAATTGTAATTTTTTTAAAATTTAAAATATTTAAAAGATGTAAGAAATACCTATGAATTTTTATATAATTCTAATCGACATGACAATAAAATTTCAAAAATGTAAATATATATATACATATAGGGTATTCAATTCAAAAATATAATTTTTGCAAGCATCTTAGTAACACCCCGTATAATGTGGACGCTGATGTGACACAGTAGACTCGCAGGACCTATAGAACTTTTTTGTATCTATTTTCTATTTTTCACAAGGTAAAACATAAAAATTACGGAAGAACTATTATGTGAATAACCCTGTACAGGGTGTGCCATTTTCGATACTTTTGCACGGAATCTCGGTTATTTTTAGAGATAGTGAGTTTGTGGTTTTTCTGGACGCTGGTCTACTTTTTCATAAAAAGTAGACCGTAAACAGAATTTTCATTGCCTCCTTAGTTTTTGAGTATATCCGTTACACACTAACTTGTTGAAGTGGTAGTGGCGTACACGGATTTTTTAAAAGTATCGAAAATGGGACAACCTGCCCAGTACACCCTACGGTACATCCCATTTTCTTTTATTTTTCATGGTAGCTGCGCACCTCTGGATCTGTAACAAGTGTTACAAGAAAAGCAGAGTTTCAACTCAACAATGACACTGTTTGGTACGGTGATTTGACTGACGATGAATGACTGTTGTTTCCTGTTGAATGGTAAAGTTACTATATTCCATTTACGTTAAACGGTTAACCAAAGCGTGACCATCTCGTCATCGGCAACGAACTACGCTCCTCTTCAGTGGCGCACCCATGGAGGGGGGGGGGCAGAAGGCCTCGGCCCCCCAGACCTCTCATATTTTAAAAAGTTCTCGAGGGTGGTATCGTAGATGTACTGTCCTCTGTGCGACTCTCGGCAATTATTTTCCCAATCCGAGACCTGGCCTGGAAATTTCTTTTAATCAGAAAATATTTTGTATGCAATACGTCACATTTTTTAAGTTGGGCCCCAGTCGTATTTTCTGGGTGCGCCACTGCTCCTCTTGGTCAGGCGGCCGTAAACTTGCTAAACACAGGGATGTACGCGGAAATGAATCGAAACGTAGTGGAATGCTTATATCAATAATTATATAATACATACTTCTTTGGACGTGGCTTAATTATAAAATGTCAAGCTCAAATAGAGGGGTTCAGATGAAACTTGTATTCTTCTCCCAGAAAATAAATTGAAATGGTATAATCTGCGCGCTTTCTAGTGCAACCCTGTGCAGTCCAGTCGTTCGCGTCATTATGCTTAAATACACTTAGGTACTGACACTTCAAAAATTGACTATCGTAATTTACATAATGCCGTCCAAAATCGGGCTTCTATACCCTTTGAGTTTCAAATTGAGGGCAGTCAACTTCAAATCGAGAATAAACTAATTCAAATTGTACACAAACAATTTCAAATTGAGAATAATATTATGTATAGCATAACAAATTGCCGGGTAAATTCTGAATTGCTATATTATTTATCCAGTTCCAAATTAGGAAATGTTTTAAATCGTAAAATAATTGCTTGTCTTCAAACTTTGAAATTTAGTTCTTTATAGAATTTCAAAAATTTATACAGAGCATATAACAGCATTGTTCCCACTGAAGATCTAAACCATTTCGGACCTGATTTGAATCAATCAAAACACAAGAAAAATTTTACAGAACTTTTTCCACGATGATTGATAGTTGATTTAAAAACTGTTTGCAATTTAGTTGGAATACACTTAAATATACTAGCTCTACTAAAATGTTGTTCATAATGAACAAGAGGTATTAAATTTGAGGCAAATTTCATCAAAACATTGCTTATTTATAGTTATAGAAAAATCTTTGGAAAAATTGTTGAAATTAATTTTTCTGCCATCATTGCAGCTTCTAAAATATGCAATAGTGTCAATTCAATCTTATTGCCGCTGGAACTGTCCACTTTTGTTATAAGTAACTAACTAATTTAATTTTTTCACTTTAAAAACATACCTATAGTCGCGTTTTTCATGGCCTCCTACTACTTCACTCAAATTTACATAATAGCAGACTCGTGCACAATGATATTCCCGCACAGTTTGCTGTGGCAACTCGTGCACGATAACATTCCCGCACCGGTTGATCAAAACCGTGGACAATGAAATACATTTCTCAATTAAAATTTGAAGGCGGAAGGCGACAATAGGTTGTTGTCTTCTAAAGTCTTCCAAGATTGGTCTCAGTTTTTGTTGTTTAATATTTACGAAGTATTTCTCTATATTCCTATGCTGAAATTGAATTTGTTAATTCTCAATTCGAAATTGACTATTCCCAGTTCGCTGTGGACTATTCTTAATATGAAATTGACTGTTGCCAGTTTGAAGTTTACCATTATTCCCCATATAAAGTTGACCGTCCCAATTAGAATTGACTATCCACAATTTGTTGATTATATTCCCAATTTAAAGTTGACTTTTCCAATTTGAAACTGACTATTCCAATTTAGTGTTTACTGTTCCCAGTATGAAGTTGACTTTCCCAATATAAAATTCACTATTCCCAATTTGCTGTTAACTACTCCTAATATGAGGTTTACTGCTCCAATTTTGCGTTGACTGTTCCCAGTTGACTATTGAATAATCAACTCACAATGTGAAGTTGACTGTTCTAATTTTAAGTCGACTATTTTTAATACGAAGTTGAATGTCAAAATTTGAAATTGACTATTGTTGAGTTTTAACATTTGAAATTGACTATTCCCAATTTGGTGTTGACTATTCCCAATATGAAGTTGACTGTTCCTAATTTACAGTTCACTATTACGAATAATACCAATATGAAATTGACTGTCCAAGATTGAAAATGACTATTCCCACTTTGGTGATGACTATATTCCCAATATAAGAAGTTGACTTTTTTAATTTGGAGTTGACTTTTCCCGATTTGGTGTTGATCTCGGTGTAGACTATTGCCAATATGAAGTTGACTGTTCCAATTTAGTGTTGACTATTTCCAATTTGGTGTTGGCTGTTCCCAATTTGCCGTTGACTATTCCCAAGTTGGTGGTGACTATTCCCAATTTGGCGTTGATCATTCCCAATCTGAAGTTGACTATTCCTAATTTGGTGTCAACTAGTTACTCCTAACATGAGGTTGACTATTCCCAATATGAAGTTGACTATTCCTAATTTACAGTTCACTATTACGAATAATACCAATATGAAATTGACTGTCCAAGATTGAAAATGACTATTCCCACTTTGGTGATGACTATATTCCCAATATAAGAAGTTGACTTTTTTAGCTTGAAGTTGACTTTTCCCGATTTGGTGTTGATCTCGGTGTAGACTATTGCCAATATGAAGTTGACTGTTCCAATTTAGTGTTGACTATTTCCAATTTGGTGTTGGCTGTTCCCAATTTGCCGTTGACTATTCCCAAGTTGGTGGTGACTATTCCCAATTTGGCGTTGATCATTCCCAATCTGAAGTTGACTATTCCTAATTTGGTGTCAACTAGTTACTCCTAACATGAGGTTGACTATTCCCAATATGAAGTTGACTATTCCTAATTTACAGTTCACTATTACGAATAATACCAATATGAAATTGACTGTCCAAGATTGAAAATGACTATTCCCACTTTGGTGATGACTATATTCCCAATATAAGAAGTTGACTTTTTTAATTTGGAGTTGACTTTTCCCGATTTGGTGTTGACCTCGGTGTAGACTATTGCCAATATGAAGTTGACTGTTCCAATTTAGTGTTGACTATTTCCAATTTGGTGTTGGCTGTTCCCAATTTGCCGTTGACTATTCCCAAGTTGGTGGTGACTATTCCCAATTTGGCGTTGATCATTCCCAATCTGAAGTTGACTATTCCTAGTTTGGTGTCAACTAGTTACTCCTAACATGAGGTTGACTATTCCCAATATGAAGTTGACTGCCTTCAATTTTAAATCGACATGAAGTTGCGACAATTCCTAATTTGAACTTGAAAAATTATGATAGTTCCCGGTCTCTAGTCCGCCACGCGCCCGCGACCTCCCGCGGGCGGCGGGGTCGGCGGCGGTGCATCGCCGCCGCCGCCGCCGCATGGCGCATCGCCGCATTCGCATTCGCATCGCGCCAGTCGATCCGCGCCTTGGCCCGTGTGCAATTCGCGACCTCGCGCCGTCCGCCCGGTGCACCGCCCGACCTGTTGAGCCGCGCGCGGCCGGTCGACGGACCACCGCGTCGCGTGGCACGGCCGACAGACTTTTGGGGTGGTCGGCGTTCTTGTGTTCTGCTCGGGATTACATTCTCGTGCGCCAAAACACCGATTATCGGCACGCGGGAAATTGCCATTAAGATCGGAGAAGGTGAGCGTTTTTCGACATTAATAGTCTTGCTTCTTTGCAGTATATATGAGGTACCGCGGAAAAATTTGTTGAAATCATACTTAAGTTCACTCTTCGGCAGTAACTTTCATTAGGGCATGCGCGTGCAAAGTCCAATACAAAATGCATGTTAATTGGGAATTGTAATCCCTCAATGTACAATGTGTAATCCATCCAGGTAAAATTAAAAGGAAAATACCTTGCATTTTCTCATGGTAATTTTATATGCAAACCGTAAAATTATGCAGTATTTAAACAAATAATATGTATTACTTTGTATAATTGAGTGACAGCATTTCGTGCACTAATTATTAAATATCTAAGCACCAAGTTTAGTGGTACCTATTAGTTTTCAACCTTATAATTTTATATTACCCAATATATGATATTTTTTATACTTTAAATTCATTGCGTAGGAATTCCTTAAATCAATTATTAGTTTCAAAATTGTCAAATAATTTAACAGAAAAAATAATAAAAAAAGAATTTACGTTATATATTATATATTATATATATTTTGATCATTTTGGATCAATCTAGGACTCGATAATATTTGATGGTAGCTACGTCTATTATACTCTATTAAATAACTAAAACTTTCTATAACTAGGTACGAATATCATTGGTGTCGAGCATTGGTGCATACCTACTCAAAATGATGAACAGTAATGAAATATTATACAAGTCATAAAATTTACAATTTTCAAAGATCAAATCCAGGATTGGCTACGATTTTTTTTATACCCCCGACTTTCATGAAACCCATTTAGAGATTTTTTATTTAAAAATTGACACAACAGTGTTAATCAGGACTCCCTAGAACCACTACATACCAAATTTGAACAAGAAACATACAGAGAGTTCAATTCCGCAGGGTGTCAAAATTGAACAAAATAGGAATTTTAAAGGCATCTGGCGAGTCAAGTTTGCCATGGAATCCTCTCAAAACAGTTGAATGGTCAACAGGACCACTCAAAGTATTGGTTGGAAAGATGCAAAACAAAAATGTACCGGGTATTTTTCTCTGGGTTATATCAAAATTCTGAATTTTTATGAAAATTTATACGGGTCAAGAGCGTGCTCTGGAATGATGATGATACATTTTCTGAGCGTTTCCTGTTGTGGCACACCAGCTACCTTAACTCTCTGACTGGCAGGCTTCTGTATTTTTTAGACTTAGTTCGTTTAAATTAGGTACCTGGGGTTGTTTTCATATACTCGATTTTTGACTCCAAAAAATTCAGTAGTTTGAGATGGCACAGAGAAAGACACACTGTATATTTTGTATTATATATCTTTGCACATCAAAACTTTAAGTGGTTCTGTTGACCATTCAACTGTTTTGAGAGAATTCACACTTGACCTGCAGGATAGTAAAATTTCTATTTTATATAATGGAACTCCATGTATATTTTTTGTTCAAATTTGGTAAATAAGGATGGGGTGTATCTACTGATTATTGCTGTAGGTCAGATTTTAATTAAAAAAAAAACACTAATTTCGTGAAAACTGGTATTATAAAAAATTTTTAGCCGGCCCTGGATTTGAATTTTGAAAATGGTAGGAAGGTGAAAAGGAGCGGATTTTGAAGATATTTTAAACAAAAAAGTTAGGGAGATTAGGTGTCTCCAAATATAAAATTTTAAGGATTTGTATATGTTTCAAAGTAGACACCCTGTTTATACAGGGTCTATCTGCCACCTACAGGGTGTCCAACTTTAAAACTGTACAAATCCGTAAAATCTTCATTTTTGGAGATATTCGCATAGCCTTTTTTTTTGTTTGAAAGGCCTTCAAAACCCGCTTCTTCTGACCTTCCTGCCATTTTCAAAATGCAAACCCAGAGCCGGCTGCGATTTTTTTATACACCCGATTTTCAATAAAACCATTTAGCGATTTTTTTATTTAAAATCTGACCCAACAACGTTAATCAGAACACCACAAAACTCCCATATACCAAATTTGAACAAAAAATATACAGGGAGTTCCATTCTGTAGGGTGTCAAAGTTGAACAAAATGGGAATTTTAGAGACATCTGGCGAGTCAAGTGTGCCATAGAATCCCTTCAAAACAGTTAAATGGCCAACAGGACCACTCAAAATGTTGGTGTGAAAAGATTTACTACAAAAATATACAGGGTATTTTTCTCTGCGCCATCTCAAAATTCTGAATTTTTATTAAACTTTCTACTAGTCAGGAGTGCTTTGGAATCATCGAAAAAATACTAATAAACACAAAAGTAATTAATTTCTTTATAAAATGCCAACCAGCAAATAAAAACAACTTAAATTATTGGACCTTTCTCAACAAAGTCACTGTCTAAGATAATACATTTTCTGTGCCTTTCCTGTTGTGGCACACCAGCCACCTTAACTGAGTGGCAGGCTTCTGTATTTTTTAGATTTAATGTGTGGAGCGGTTTTGATATACTGGATTTTTGACCCGTATAAAATTCGGTAATTTGAGATGACACAAATAAGAACACTCTGTATATTTTCTATTGGACCTTGAGTGGTCCTATTGACCATTCAACTGTTTTGAAGGGATTCCACGGCACACTTGACTTGACAGATACGTTTAAAATTCCTATTTTGCTCAACTTTGACACCCTGCAGAATGGAACTCCCTGTATATTATTTATTCAAATTTGGTAATTTAAAGGTTTTGGGGTGTTCTGATTAACGCTGTGGGGTCAGATTTTAAATAAAAAATCGAAAAATGAAGATTTTACGGATTTGAACAGTTTTAAAGTTGGACACCCTGTATATGGATTCCGAGACATATTCTTTCTTTGGGCTAAAATCGAGGGCTAAAATAGTAGATAGGGCTGTCGACTTTCCTTATTCGGTTTTTCATTTCGACGCATCAACTTCAACATGCCGGATGATAAGTCATTATTACCACATTTTTGTGTAATTTTAATCGAAAAATTCGAAACAAGATACGAAACAAAAAGGGGTGCATTTCTCAAACCACTTAGCTCGATATTAAAAAAATATATGATGCCAAGCATAAAATAAACAAAAAAAATCATGTACATACCAAATAGCCAAAAGTTACTGTATGACTTAAACCAACCAATCAGATTTTACATAAGTAAAAAGACTAAGGGAGTATCTACAAGTAATCAAAAGTTGGAAGGGAGTAAAAAAACCCAAAGAATTTGTAGTTAATAGATTGTCTTGAAAAATAGTTAAGTGATATACAAGATGATTCAGTCATAATTCAAAAAAAGGAAAATGCGAAAAATGTTTTTGTCGAAGTCTAAAACACTTAGGTGAATCAACCTTAGTATACCCGTAAATCAGCGCTCCGGTATCTTACGTTGCCGCAGTATCGCGCAGTTACGGCGTACCAATTACCAGCCCACTCGCCGCCGACAGCTGTTTGGGTGGTTTGCGCGCGGCGAGGCGCCAGTCCGACTAGCCCAGTCGCCAGTAATGCCGGGTCGCAGACAGAGGGAACAACTCGACTTCTCTCGCTGTTTCGCGCTGTGGGCCGTAGAAGCCGCTGTCGCCTGACCCTACCCACAGTTCATGCTCTATAGTATACATAGAATCGGCTTCCTACACGAGACAATTATTACCGGTACAAACTTATGGAAATATCTCATCATAGAGTCGCAATTTTATTGTACGCCACTCGTCAGTTGGCTTACTACCGTATCATAACAGACTTCTTATACGCGCTTAGGGGTGCTAAGTTCTGACGCTAACGACCATAATAAACTTGTGGGTGTAGTCAAGTTGCTGGTGGCGTTTTTGAAGAACTCGTCTAAACAATACTGACACGTAATGCGTTTGTACGGTTTGTGCCATGCGCTCAACATTTTTGGACATTAGGTACTAGGTACTTACATTGATATTTTTAGAAAATAAGAAAATGATTGACATTGGAAAAAACGAGTCAAAAAAGTAGTAAATTAGCCTTGAACTTAATTAATGAATATTTCTACGTTTTTTTTAGATTTCTGTAAAAACGTGAAAACCTACATTTAAGATACGTTGTGCAACTGGCAACTGCGTCTTGATGAGTGAGCTTACCAGCTTATATACGAGGCAAGCGCTGTTAGGTGGGGAGTTTAACGCACTTCGGATTTTTTTTGTTGACTTGCCCATGACTGGGCTTTTCCACATACCACTCTTTGAAAAATGAATATATTATATTATATAGTCTGTAAAATTAGCAACGTCCATTTTTTGCAAACGAGTATAACATACTCCTTCTGGTGAAAACATCTAGTGCGACCCTGTTCAATGCAAGCGTTCGCCTGATTGTCTTTACACTTATGATCCTTTGATAAAAATAGCTGAAAAAAAAAAGATATATAACCCAGCAAATATCTGGATACATCAAATGTGCTTGCACATCTTTTTTATTTGAGACTGGTATGATAGGGAGGCAAAATCTAAGTTCTTTTTTTATGAATGTGCAAAATAGACAAGTTACAAATAAATATTGAAAACTTCAATTTAAAATTTTAAGCTTTAAAATAGTATAAATTTTAAATTTTGAAACTAATTTGTGACATAATTTTACTTTTTAAAAATCACGTATGCCTTAAAAATTAGAAAAAAACTAATTTTCCACATGAGTAATGTGCCCTTTTTGTAGGTTTTACGACAAAATGTTATTAAGGAAACTTCAGAATGAAAAACTGGGTAGGTTTTTCGAAATTTCGAAAGTCTAGGCCTACTTTGATTTTTTTTTTAGAAAAGTGCACTTTGTGTAGCTTTCACATCAAAATGTTATTAAGAAAACTTGTTCACAATGAAAAACTGAATAGGTGTGAAAAAATTCAAAAGTCTAGGTCTACTTTGATTTTGTGCGTTTTAATTCAACCCAGGCTTTTGAAATCAATCCAGTTTTTCATTGTGAACAAGTTTTCTCAACAACATTTTGATGTAAAAGCTACACAATGTTCACTTTTCTAAAAAAGTAGGAAAATACCAAAAAATCAAAGTAGGCCTAGATTTTTAAAATTTCGCAAACCTATACTCAGTTTTTCATTCTGAACAAGTTTCCTTAATAACATTTTGTCGTAAAACCTACAAAAAAAAAGCACTTTCCTGATGTGGAAAATTAGTTTCTTCATAATTTCCAAGGCAGACGTCATTATGCGAAAGTAAAATTCTGCCACAAATCAGTTTCAAACCAAGCAGGGCTAAAGCCCAGAAACTCAAATTTCAACTCGATTTTTTTTGTTATATACACCTTATGTGGGTGCTTCTGGGGTACTCCTAGTTTGGAGTATTGTGAGGGTGAGAATTATTATTATTTATTATTATTATTATTATTATGTGAACTCAATCCGTGGACACACTGTAGTTGTTTTAGTATCAGTCACGCAGTGAAAATAAGTTTCTTATATCTACATATAGAGACGACGAGAAGTACCTATGGAACTAATACAAATTATGTCGTATCACCTAACCATTTTTTTTTCTTAACTATCTGGAAATATTAATTTCTCCTTTGAGAAGGCGAACAAGAGTCCTCACCTAATAATGTTAATAGTCAAGAAACGTTCTAACACCTGCTATGACCACGATATATGGAGCTATCTGTGTTTATATTGTGGTGTATCTATAGGTCCGGTTGGAGCAATTAAATTTCGTATTCCGACATTTTACCTTTTGCCAATATATTTCAGGCCTGAAGCTGATGATGGACGTAGGTAATAATAGGAATGTTCGCCCTATTGCCGTCTTACAGCCGCGCCAAATTCACTGTTTTACGATGAATGAGGAAGTCAATCCGAAACTGCAGTACCCAATCTTCTTATTGGAAATTGTCGGGGGCGGGACTGCTGTTCTGGATAGAATCATGTTTTAAATTCTGGACATAATAAAGTTGGAGCTAAAGTCGCTGTGTGTACGATTCTTTAGTGACGACTCTCGTTCCCTTCAGGCTCAATGTACAGCACGTGCGTGGTGTTTCAATATTTTGACCCATAAAACGGCTTTTTTCGATCTGTAGAGAGCAACACGCATAATTTTAAACTTTTGGTCAATACAAATTTTAATCTAAGTAATTACACATTTTGAGACAAAAATTATTTAAAAAGATTGATCACAATGGCCGTTATTAGCATTTACGCAATAAGCCTAATAACTGCCATTGTGATAAATATTTTTAAATAATTTTTGTCTCAAAATGTGAGTAATTATTTAGATTAAAATTTGTATTGACCAAAAGTTTAAAATGACATCACAATTTTCAAGAAATTCCTTGATATTGACTTGATCTTGACTTGAATTCAAGAAATTTTCAAGTCAAGAAATCTGAAACTGTTTCCAAAACAGGTCAAGATTTTCTATTTCAAAAAGCATCAAATAAGCAAATTAAGCAAAAATAAATGTTTAAAAATTACATACTTGAAAAAGTTCAAATAAGCACAAACAGAAAAAAGCATAAAACCTAAAAAAAAAACACAAAAACAGCTATCGCAATATACTTAGTTTTGGGTAATTCGTGATGCTTAAAATCCTGTATTTACTAGAGACTGGAGAAAAAAAATGCAAAAAATTGGAAAAAAGCACAAAAAAACTGTCGCAATATACTTAGAGTTTTGCATACCTAATTCGTGTAGAAATTAAATATATCATGGTTGCTAATAAAATTCAGCAATAAGCATAATGCTTAAAATCCGGTCCCTATTTATTAGTGACTATAAAATAATAATTGCTAAAGGTAAATCCCTATGATAATTTACTTAGATGCATATTTTAGATTTTAATATGAATAAAAAAACACGTCTATAAAGCATACAAACATGATAAACAAAACAATATTCTTTTTATAATACAAAAAATAAAAATGAACTTACAAATACAGCAAACAAAACATATTCATGTTATAACCCAAATAAAAAAAAATGAACTTAAAAATACTTACAACAAGCAAAACAATATTGCTTTTTGTTTATAACGCAAAACCAAGAAATAATAATAAACTTACAAAATAATAATAATAATAATACATAAAGATTTTTAGTACCTGCAATTATAAATAATAAAGGATGTTTAGTGGCATATCATATAAAGGATATCAATTGAAAAAAATGCACTCCAGCCGGGACTCGAACCCGGGACTCCTACTGTGGCCGTAGTCACTTTAACCAACTAAGCTACCGGAGATACGGGTTCCATCGGCTAGGTTTTATTTATTCCAATCGAGTCCCGGCTGGAGTGCATTTTTTTCAATTGATATCCTTAACCTGGTATGCCACTAAACATCCTTTATTAATAATAATAATACCTACTGTTTGGACGTATCCAAGTTGGATACGTAGGGATTTGAGAGCCATGAATTTAAACACACTAAACTCCGTGCGCCGCTCCTTTTCAAGCGATTTAAAGAAATCTTGAATTCAAGTCAAGACTTTTGCTTTCAAGAAACCGTCGGGTCAAGACATATTTAATTTCTTGATCTTGAATTTCAAGTAAAGTCAAGAAATTACGTTCAACTCAAGATTTCTAGACTTGATGAAACCCTAATCAACCGCCAGCAACCGCTCTTTCAATTTCAATGGTCTCCCTTTCTCCCCGCAGGCGCCGCAATGTCCGACACGGCCGACTACGACGCCAAGATGGACATAACGGCGGGCGGCGGCGTCGGCTCCGCCGCGTCGGGCGCCGCCTCCAGTAGCACTTCGGTGTCGCCGCGGACGCCGCCCAACTGCGCCCGCTGTCGCAACCACCGCAAGAAGATCGCCCTCAAGGGCCACAAGCGGTACTGCATGTACCGGGCGTGCAAGTGCGAGAAGTGCCGGCTGACGTCGGAGCGGCAGCGCGTCATGGCGATGCAGACGGCGCTGCGCAGGGCGCAGGCGCAGGACGAGGCGATGCTGCGCAGCGGCCGGATCGACATGCCGCTGATCAGTCCTCCGGTGAGTGAGCGGCACGTGCCGTGCAATGCCGTCACGCGATAATTATTGAAGCCTCAGACTAATTAATAAAGGGTACACCGCATTATAGCGTCGTTATACAGATGTAAACAGTAAGCTGAACCCTCTCACTTTATGAAAGAGATAAATGTATTTACAAACACTACCTATGGAACGAAATATTCTCTTTATTCACTTTAGAGGAAAGACACTTGCACATTATGCACCTTTTTACCATTTTTTAATATTTTAAACTTGGAACCGCACGAAAAACTCGATTTTAGCGTTTGTTCTCTGGTAAAACTAAGCAAATACCGAAGCACACACCAAAACAAACAAAATGGAAAACAAACAAGTTGAGCAAGCGCTAACTTTGGTCCCTGTCAAACTGCCGCAACGTTGCCGATTAGTGCGAAGAATAATGGGTGTTCTCTACTATATCCATTTTGTCAATAATAAAACAGCTAATACATAATCTTTCTTGAACACGAAAAGGTTGTTTTACTTTACTGTTCCGCCTGAATTTTATAAGTGGGGGCAATTTTACGTCCAATGCATCTACTAAAGAAATTGCCGGTTATATTTATGATATTCCTAGTTATTGTTTGGGGCAGGTCAGTAAGACCAATATTTGTAAACATGGGAATAGTAATAAACTACACAGATAAAACAAATCATTTCGATCAAAAAAAAATGGCATTCCACCAAACAAATATTTGTTTGGCATAAGCCAAACAAATATTTTTTTTGAATATGTGTGCTAATATGTTTAAGTTAAAGCTACAAGTTTTATTTAAGGCGATCAATTATTTTTCCAACCAATGAAAATATTAATTGGTTTTCAGGTTTGTACTCTTCCCGTAAACAAATATGTTATTTGATGGAATAATAATAAAAAATTGATTACAGATACCCCTTTACTTCTCTGAATTAACAATTTATTCATCTCGAATACATAATAATTAAAATCACTGACATAATTATTTGACCAGAACTATGTAATATTTGGTCGTTACTATATTACTGGCCTATAAATACCGTACTTAAATACTTACCGTATTTGGCTCAAATAAAACATCATTGGACTGGATATATATATTATCTTCCAATTTGCTATTTTATATTTTTGTTTCAATCATGCGTTTGTTCGACTAGAAATCTTATATTTATTTCCCGTCCATTTTAGCTATTATTTTTTTAAGATAGCAAAGATGCAATGAAACAGAAGCAGATCTTGAGATTAGGAACTGAAATATAAACTTTGCATCAAAGTATTATGTAGAGAGTTTTCTTTCCAAAAGCACTGCAATAAACGCTTTGATATTATAATATTGATAACTTTTAATATTTTAAAATCACCTGCTTAGGTAAAATAAGGATTCGTCGTGCCAACGCACAAAAAAACAACATATTTTTGAATAAAGCCTTTTATTGGCTTTATAAGTTTAACAAAAACACAAAATAAATTCTATAAAAAATTTAAAAAAAGTTTAAATTACATAACCAATCGTACTTTTCTTCTTTTAAAGCGTTGACTGACGTATTAATAAAACTGCTTACGGTTGTCAAGTCTGACACTTTTTTGGCTCACCATGCGCTTTCCGGACACAAAATACAATACAAAATAGGTACATTGTTAGCTATTAGCGCCGTCTGTTTTCCAGGACATGAAGCCATAGCCGTGGGAAGTCTTGTAAATATGTCAGTCAACGACTTTAGGTTATATAGTGTGAAACGAACTAACCAGGAATGAAATGGCAAAAATCTGAAATAAAAATGCTACAATATATAGAATATACATTTCGGCTACTTTTAGTTAATTTCGCCCCATAATATCCTAAATATCATCTATTAATTAATAGGTGTAACCACAGAAAATCTACTACATATAACAACTCTGTAAAAAAATTAAAAAGTTTTTGTGTAAACTAAATAAACAGTTTTTATACATGGTGTCCCAAAAGTAATGAGCCATAGAGCAAGGCATATATTTTGGGTCAAAATAGGTATTACGATTGAGTTTAACAACTATACGGATCAAATATCTCAATAGTTTACATACTGAGTTCATTTTTTGAAATTGGATTATGGCTACATCTCCCAAAATAATCAAGCTGCTGAACTGAAATGTGACACTGCTATGTTTTTGGAGATGGAGAATAAGCTGAAAATGTCAGTTTCTACGTATCTTACAGTGGGCCCCACTTACGCTGTTTTCGGATCGTGCTTTTACTCGTAACTTTTTTGAGGTTATCTTTTTGGTCTTGCAGGGTCATCATTTTAGTGCATCTTTTCGTTCTGCAACAAAGAGGTACTCTTGTTTCATAACGATAAAATCAACCGTTTGCGTTGAAATTGGCAGAATGTGCCCCAAAACAAATAATATTTTAACTATTATTATTAAATAAATATATTACGCATTAGAAAAGTAATAAGCATTTTTATGAATATCTTTAACAATTGACCTAATTGATTTTGACTTTTGAATCAAATAGCATTGCTTAAACTTAAATAATCATTTATTTGGAAATCTATGAGCGTCGGTGGACTCAAATGTCTATTGATTAAACCTAAACAAATTAGCCATTTGTTCCAAATGTCCGATTAAGAATAACGCTACAATGGAGTGAATAAATTCAATTTACATTTTATATGTATAGATGGCCAATTATTGGCACCAATATTTATTTTCTAAAGAGCAACCTGCGTTGCAAATCTATATTACCTATATAGATATAGTCTGCGGTATTATTATTATATATACATAATACCACCACCGATGCCACTATATACACGCTTGCTATGGTAATTTATAAAATAAACAAGTAATAATAAAGGACTAGATGCCTTACTTACCTTGGAATGAGGGACAAAGGTGGCTTAGTTTAATATTATCCAGCCAAGCTTGCATCTCCATTTTTATAAATACACCTAATTAATACACTCCAAAAAGTTCCCGATATTTGCGCGTTGTTGGTTCGGCACGGGTTCTGCAGCGACTGAGGCCGGAGCGAGTCGAGGCTCGTCGCTGGACTCTAAATGAAATAAAAATTTGTTTGGTACAAATATGTCAACGCTTGTACCAAATACTTTTTTTTTAATGAGCTAACCAAAGTAATAACCCCGAAAGAAATTAATATTTATTTTATTTAAATAATAAATCGCTCAAACAAATTTTGCAAAAATGTCAAACAACACGATGTCTTTAGAATACATATATTTTAATTGAACCAACCGATAATTATTTATTTATTTATTTATAAATAAAAAAAAGACAAATAAATGATTTATTTAGATATTTTTGAAAATTTTTATCTGTGTATGCATGTCAACAATTCACTTAAATTTGTAAACAAATTCGTCCCCTTTATTCATTAGTCTGAGATTGAGGCCGTCCAGTGGCTTATTCGGGGGGAGGGGGCAATTACCCCCCCCCCCCCTCCAGAGCTGTCGAGATAAACGAGATTTGTTATATCAAAATTAATAATACCAAAATTTATATACTCGTGGCCTAATCTGAAAATGCAGTGAACATCAAATATCTACAATTTGTTATTTGTTTCATCTTGTCTTCTCGAAATTAAAACCTGTGCACTGTGCAGTAGATTTGAGAACGCGCCGCCGCGCCGTATATTATGCACACTCCGTCGGTCGCGGCGCGTAACCGTAAATTAGGCAAAACAACTTTGTACTAAACATATTTTGCACAATTACAATTACAGTGTGCACGCAAGAACGAACATTTTCAAAACTGAAAATTTTAAAAATTTCTATTAGAAACAAGATTAGCGAAAACCGAATGAATGGGTTAACACTCCCTTTATGTGTAGCCTGAAATACCCATATCTCCAGAGGAGATATTTGGCGAACTCAAGACCAAAAAAGGAATACTCGATTTTGTGATATAGATTTTACTGGTTTGAAGAAGTATTATTTTTGTTATACAGGGTGTCCGGTAATAACTTAAAAAATTAAAAAGGAAAATGGAAAATATGACGAACAGTTCGAGATGCAGGGTGCATGTTGAAATTGAAATTTTATTTTCGATTTTCTTAAGTAACTTTTTGAGAAGACAAAATTTTCTTGCAAAAAAAACAACAAGTTAATTAAACTTGTCAAAACATAAATGTGCTTTGGCGTTATTCACCAAGTATACCTTTTCTGCTTAACGTGTGGGAAGAGGATACATTCACAAAATGTCGTAAAAGTTTACTGTCAAAAAAGTTAAGGCAAATAGTGTACGCAGCGCCCTCTACGGATTGCACCAAAAATAATACCACATTATGACTTCTCTTCCCCTAAAAAAAAAAACGGCTAACAAATTTTGCAAGAAAATTTTATCGTCTCAAAAAGTTACTTAAAAAAATCGAAAATCAAATTTTAATTTCAACACCCTGCATCTCGAAAACCAAACACCTGCGTACCCATGTTCATATGAACTTTTCGTCATATTTTCCTTTTTAATTTTTCTAGTTGGTGCATTTATTTCTGGACACCTTGTATTTATTTATTTTAGAAAACATGTTTTTGTTCTGTTTCTATTCATTAAAATTATCGACAGAGTTTTGTTATTTATAACTGATTGCCCCCCCCTCCAGACGTTAATCCTGGATACGCCACTGAGGCCGTCCTTAACTTCTTTCGTATAAAAATTGTTTACACTAAGAAGTATGAAGTTTTTACGTTGATTCCAAAATGTTATGTAGCCATAAAACTGTGACAAACCCTTTTAATTTAGATAAATACAGGGTGTCCAAAACTGTACAAATCCCTAAAATCTTCATTTTTGGAGATAATCGCCTAAACTTTTTTTGTTTGAAAGGCCTTCAAAACATCGCTTCTTTTGACCATCCTGCCATTTTGAAAATGCAAATCCAGGGCCGGCTGCAATTTTTTTATACCCCCGATTTTCACGAAAACCATTTAGCGATTTTTTTATTTACAATCTGACCCCAAGACGTTAATCAGAATACCCCAAAATCTCTATATACCAAATATGAATAAAAAAATATGCAGGAAGTTCTATTCGGCAGGGTGTCAAAGTTGAGCAACATAGGAATTTTAAAGGCATCTGCCAAGTCAAGTGTGCCATGGAATCCGCTCAAAATAGTTGAATGGTCAATAGGACCACTCAAGGTGTTGGTGTGCAAAGGTCCAATACAAAATATACAGAGTATTCTTATCTGTGCCATCTCAAAATGCTGAATTTTTATGAAACTTTATACGGGTCATGAGTGCTGTGGAATCATTGAAAAAATATTGATAAACACAAAAGTAATGTATTTCTTTACAAAATGCCAACTAACAAATAAAAACATTTTAAATTATTGGACCTTACTGAACAAAGTCACCGTCTAAGATGATACATTTTCTGTGCGTTTCCTGTTGTGGCACACCAGCCAGCTTAACTGATATATGGACTTACTGACTTTCAGACTTCTGTATTTTTTAGATTTAGTTCGTTTATAGTGTGTATAGTGTGGTTTTGATAATATACTCGATTTTTGACCCTATAAAGTTCCAAAAATTCAGTAATTTGAGATGGCACAGATAAGAACACTCTGTATATTTTGTATTGAATCTTTGCACACCATCACCTTGAGTGGTCCTATTGACCATTCAACTGTTTTGAGGGGATTCCATGGCACTCTTGACTTGGCAGATGCCTTTGCTCAAATTTGACACCCTGCAGAATGGAACTCCCTGTATATTTTTTTATTTAAATTTGGTATATAGAGGATTTGGGGTATTCTGATTAACGTCGTGGGGTCAGATTTTAAATAAAAAATCGCTAAATGGTTTTCCCGAAAATCCGGGGTATAAAAAAATCGCAGCAGGCCCTGGATTTGCATTTTGAAAATGGCAGGATGGTCAAAAGAAGCGGCTTTTGAAGGCCTTTCAAACAAACAAAAGTTTAGGCGATTATCTCCAAAAATGAAGATTTTACGGATTTGTACAGTTTTAAAGTTGGACACCCTGTATGTTGAGTTTGTGTATCTCATCCTATTTTATAACAAAAAAATGTTTCTTTTATCAAAGAAATATCGGACATTTTAGTTTAAGAGTAAGCAGAAAGGATTTTTAGAATTACAGGATTCTACTCGAACATTTTTTGTCACTCTATTTGTCAAACATCACTTACCTACAGGGACACAATGTGTTTTTACATGCTTAAATAAATGTGAAATTATATTAATCATCTTCGATAAGGTGACGATTTAGCAATAATATTTTCAGGGGTGTGCCTATTATTATATTATCTATTATTAGGCATACCACGAGTTGTATTTAAAAAGAGAATTTAATAACAACTGCAAATAGTTTAATAATGCAGTGTATGGAGCCATAATTTATCAACTCAACTTCTTAGGAATAAATTAACAACAAGAATTTTATAAATATTTATTTTTATAAAAATAAAATATAAAAATAAAAAAGCAGCGACAACCGGGATCGAACCCAGGACCACACGCACGCAAAGCGAGAATCGCATGCCGCTAGCTCATTGAGGTCAGGTGAATGTTTTAACTTAACTAGCCGTATAGGTACATAAATTTAATTGCCATGCTTAAAAGTTAAAGTCCATCTGACAGCTGTCATTTAGGTTGAGCTTTCGGTTCTGAATATGTTTTTGTGCTAATAGATATTTAACGATAACGATCAATGTGTTAACTGAAAACATATCTTTTACAATATTGGTTTAGCGTACCTAGGACGTAACTAAGAGAGTATGGTTTTAGCGAGAATTCAACGCCTGCCAACATGAACTAATGAAATGATATGATTTTTGAAATATTAACCAATCAGGTGATGATTTCAGCGATTATTTCCCTCATACTACTTGCATCCAAGAAGGTAGTTCCTTCCATAAAATTCCAACCAATCATATGCCTCTGCTAGCGATAATTGCACTTATGCAAATTATCGCGATAATTGCACTTGTGCAAATTATCACTGCGTTGCTTAGCAACCGCGAATCTGTTGGATACAAACACGTACCTACTTCTTAAAGTTTGTGTGTTTCACCCTGTTCTAAATTATGCAGCTTATAAATTATGTTGTGGTACTATTAAGCATTGTATATGTGTATGTATAATCGCATTTGCCTTGGATATCCAAGCGTCATGTTTGTTTACTCGAAAGCTACAGTCGAAGCTGTCAATAAACTCGTTCAAAATGAATCGTTTTGAAAATGTAAATATAGAAAAAATTAATACAGAAATTATTAAATCGTATTCGAGAAATAATCTCGGCAAATACCACTCGTGCCGGAAATTTTATCGATAATTTTTTCGAAAGCGCTATTTTCCCTAGAAAGATCACGAGTATAAATAATTGGTCTTTTATTTTATCCATGAAAATAAAAGACCAATTTGTACGAGTGGTTTTGCTAATGGGCAAAATAGGGCAAAATAGCACTTGTGATATTACATACGATAATACCACTAGTGGTATTTTCGCTGAAATCATACTCTATTAGTTACGTCCTAGTTACGCTAAACCAAAGAAAATGGTACTACGCTTCTTTGGTTTTGCGTAGTACCATTTTCTTTGGCTAAACCAATATCGTGGCAGCTAAAACTGATAACCCGATAACTTCTTCACTTTACCGAATTTAATACAGGACTAGAATATATGTTTTCAGTTAAGAGGCTACGATACTTGTGAAATCCGCCCAAAGTGCCCGACTCAATTCAGGACAAACGTCACTCGATTAGATATGCCTATCCTTTTCCTTCCTCTAGTCCCCACGACTCCCCACTCCAGCCTGCCCCTTCATAGTGCTACGATTGAGGGGCAGGCCGGCCGTGGGTACTACACTGAGAAAAATCTGTCACTTTGTAAAAAAACCCTGTTTAATTCAATATGAGATATTATTCCTCAAACTCAAGCAGAAGCTTTTTTGTAACTAACAATAATCAATTCAATTACAATTGATATTGAATTCTAATGAATAATTTAAATGTAATATTTTATTTCAATAAATAGCGTGTTCTGGAATTGATTCTATAATACTTCTTTTCTAAGCACATTCTTTTGTCAGAACAACATAACGTTTCATGGTGTTGAATTGAATAGGGATACATTTAACTGTTCATTATACTGAAATTACAACTATTGTCACTGAATTTTTGCTGGATTTGTAATACTTAATTGTGGGTACTAATATCAATTATAGCCATTCACTTGCAGTGTTCATTATGACTACGAACGATATAGAGTGTAGGGTTGATTCAAAACCTTTAATTTGCGATCACTGTGTGCACTCCTAAGTTAACCCCCAGTTAACCCTGAAAAAATCAGCTTGTTTTAAAGAATTTTTTTTTACCCTTATAAAGCACTTTAGATAGTGGTGATCTTTTACCTATATCTCGTGAAGTATTGAAGTTAAAAAAAAAACTTCATGAGGGAAAGTTGTAGAGAACGTAATAATGTATACATAAGAAGAAAAAAAATTGTACACATGAGAAGAAAAAAAATTGCAAAAAAATGTTTGCAAAACCACTCCTATTGCGGGGTTCGTAACACGACTTCGACGGTGATTTTTTGGGGTTATAGTCAGGACGCTACCCACAACCAACCCTGAAAATATCTACCTGTTAAGAATCATTTTTTTTCTACCTCTATAAAAAAATGACAATTTTCGTGGACTATGATTACTTACATTGATGAATATAAAAGTTGCAATTAAGTTAATTTGTTCATCCAATATATTATAATGTTTTTTCAGTTGCTTCTGGGGTACTCTTATATAGTTTGGAGTAGTCTGAGGGTGAGAATTATTATTATTCAAATAAAATAAATTTAATTGTTTAAATAAAACATGAGATAATTTAAAACCGAGGTTATGCTTTCATTGTAGTATGCCAATTTTAGTATCGAAGTGACAATACGTCTTCTTAACGGAAATTCAAACTATTTTAAACTTATTGGTTCATCTGCAATTACGTCAAAAGTATAGATTATATTGTTGGGACCACATGGATTTGCTTGTATATTTAAAGTAGGTAATGGAAAAGTGACTATATACACGAACTCACTAAAATCACAACAGTCTTTTTTTCCTGTGTAGACGTGTAGATAATATGAAATAATAACTCGTGCCGGCCGCCGCCGACGGCCGCCGGGGTCACACGAGTCTCGCCGATGCCGACGAAGAAGCGCGAATATATATTTAAAAAACGGCGGTGGCCTGTTTGCTTTATTACAAAAATGATATTTTTCAGGGCGTTCACTTTTCGTTGGCAACACACTGCATAGCTTTTTGGCGTCGAAGCAATTTTACTATTATTTTTCATATCAGCAAAGGTGCATGCTATGAAGGGTTCGTGTATAAAAAAAACTTCTGTAATTGCTCAATTATAAAATCTAAATTAACGATTCGATTACCGAATTCTTCTTGAACCACATTAGGGTCAGTTGAGTCAGTAGAGTCAAAATGTTTTATATAACTAGTAGGTATTCCATATTTACATTTGTGTAATAATAAATAAATCTAACTAAAAACTTTCTACACTGTAAGAGTTCACTTTAGAGGGATTAGAGTGAATAGGCCATATTATATCACAACGGTTTCGTTAATCTATAAAATTACATCCTCAAGGACTAATCTATAGAGTTACGAAACTGGTCTCCCTTTTTAAATAAAGTAATAGTTGTGAGATAATAGGAGCTATTAATTTCTAATCCCTTGTAAATGTTCCATTCAAAGCCCTGTTTTTCCCATAAAGTTTGTTTCCCAAACCCTATGCACCTGCAGTACTACTTATACCTAAATCCGAATAAGTGTGCAAAATGCAATGTAGGTACCCCTCTCTCAAATTCTGGAAACCATATTAGGTACCTACGGGAATAAAAGCATTCAAGCCCACAAATTACTCCTATTGGTTTCACTACATGTGACTGTTGTGACATCATTATCAAACATTATAGGTATTCTTGCCCTGACTGCCCCTTATTCTGACAAATCTGAATTATCGAACATCCTAGAAAATGTATTAAAATGTCATAAATTCGACAGACTGGAACAATAAAATATACTATTTTTATTTTGCCCGATTTTCAACTCCAATGACTTTCGAACAATCTTCTAACGAAGAAGTTTCTAAAACTGACTGGATGTCAGAATTATTATCGTTCCCTCTGTAAAGTATATAAATTAGCTTTTATCATGCAGCGATTTACATAGGAATTCGTTTTCAAAAAATGCTTCACATGACCCATTTATTTGGCAAAATTATTACTTGTACCTATCACATTTTTTCATTTTTAAAGTAAAAATCAAGCGCACAATTTGGTTTAGAATTTAAATTTACTCTTTTTGCACGACCAGGCCATTTCATGCCCTAGGGATTAAACCATTTTACACAAAAGCAAAAAGTAGGTACTTTGTGAATAATAATTATTTATTTTCTAAAATTTATTTGTGGCGCAATGGATTAATAATTATTTATTTATAATTCCTGGAGGAATAATAATAATGAGTATTATTAGGTATATGCCAGTCGACATACATAATGTCGCGGTAGAAAATATTTTCTTCGGGTACTCGGAAATATAAATATTTGCTAACATACTAACATTCAAAACAAGCGAAACACAAATAAGGGAGACTGAGACTAATAAAATGAAAAATGAACCATCTGATATCGATTGAAAGTTCCCCTGACGTGGTTTCCGAGCCCGGTGAGGTACGCCGAAGTAGGGGGAAGTAGGGGAACCACGAGTTCCAGCGAACGCCCGCCCGCCTATCTCCGTACGTCTAATTCCTGCTCGAATGGCCAATTCACGGATCATTTTATTGCCGGGCAATGGGTTCGTAGTTTTCAAATCATAGCCAAACGAACAAACGTATCGACTTGAAAGTAGTCTTAAAATAATGTTATAGAATGCCTCAATCGTCGTTGTGTCCTTCGAATTATTTTTGAGCGCTGGAAATACTCGAAATTCTTAACCGAATATAGTCGAATTTCGGGTATGTTTGGCATTTTTTTTCACAGTGTCGCATTAGTCCTGCACAGTTCGTGATACACAACGACGATTCTTCGTAGTTTTATCTAAGCCACAAAAAAAAATCAAGTGAAAATATTAAGAAATGCAAGTAGGAGATGTAAACTACGAAACCCTTGAAAATGGGGGGTATCGTAGCGCCTTAACACATTGATCTTTGAATATCTATTAGCGCAAAAAACATATTCAGAACTGAAGTTCAATCTAAATGACAGCTAGCTGTCAAACTAACTATTGGCAGTTGTTAATTTCTCTTTTTAAATATACAACTCGTGGTATGCCTAATAATAGATAATACCTTTCCTTAATTTATAACTCATTATAATCCCAATGCTAAGAAAATACCACTCTTCCTGCCCAGTCGTGGTATTTTCAGCTTTGGGATTATAATTCGTAAAATTAATGAAAGGTATTCTCGATAATAGGAACACCACTAGTTATATTACCCCTGAAAATACCACTAATTCCAATGCGTATAATGGCATTATCGCTGAAATCATCACCTGATTGGTTAATATTTCAAAAATTATGTCGTTTATAGGTAGCCTTAAACGTGAGATAATTCTTTAAACGCAAAAACTCAGTAAATATGAAGACAAACCACAATGATTAATTCCAATGCGTATAATGCAATTTGAAATTACTTACTTAAAAAACTATTTTTTCAAAAGTGCCCTTTCTGTACTAGATGCGACAAAACGTTTTAACTTGATTTTTTTGTCTTTTATAAGAGTCGTTTTACTTTCCGGGGATAAATATTATAATGAGGCTAATAATTTCCATTACAGTAACTTTGGAATGTTAATCCCTTAATAGCTATAGAATAATTGGGTACTAAAAGTATTAATTATAATAATCTAGATAGTAAAATTTATATGTGGTGCTTCCTCTATAGGTAGAAGGTACCTACTTTTTTATTTCGATTATAGCATTCTATATGAAAACATTTTTAAAGGTTATACACTCTTGCCGACACTCATAAATTACGGTGTGTTTATTAGGTATATACAGGATGATTTTTTTAGGTCTACCACCGCGATTTTCTCGCTCATTTTGCGGCCTACAAAAAAAACGTAAGAAACAAAAATGTGGCAATTTTGGACAGCTGAGTGGTGCTGCAAAAGAAATCGGCATCCATGGCCAACTTGTCGCGCAATATTAAAAAAACCTGAAATTGAGCAAAACTATTAATGGCCGTGGAATGTTTATTTTAAGAGACAGAGAAAAACTTTTATATTGAAAATTGATGGCACAAAGAAGCTTTATGCAAAAGGGTACTCAGATAGTTTCAGAAAATTACACAGGGTCTTCGGCTCTCTTGAGACTATGAATTTTTCTTTTGTTTATTTCTTGTTAAGCGATTTTCTCGCTTATTTTGGGCCGCATAGAAAATATGCAAGAAAAAAAAGTATGGCAATTTTGGTCAGCGAGGCGACATTAAAAAATGAATGGGCCTCCATACCCAACTTTTCTCGGTGTACTAAAAAAAACTAAAATCGACAAAAATTTTCATGGTCTTAAGAGAGCCGAAGACCCTTTCGTAATTTGCTGAAACTATCTGAGGACCTGGGTGGGTAAAGCTTCTCAGTGCCATCAATTTTCAATATAAAAGTTTTCCTCCATCTCTTAAAATAAACATTCCACGGCCATTATTAGTTTTGCTCAATTTGACGTTTTTTTAATATTGCGCGAAAAGTTGGCCATGGATGCCGATTTCTTTTGCAGCACCACTTAGCTGTCCAAAATTGCCACATTTTTGTTTCTTACGTTTTTTTTTGTAGGCCGCAAAATGAGCGAGAAAATCGCGGTGGTAGACCTAAAAAAATCATCCTGTATAGTATAGAGGCCTCTGTGTAGATATAGAGTGGCCACGAAGGTATACATACAGGAGTCTACTTTAAATAGGTATACATATTAGCTATATAAAGCCATAAAATCTTTTTTATTTTGTTTGAAAGACCTTCAAATACCGTTTTTAACCTTCCTACCATTTTCACAATGAAAATCCAGGACCGGCTACGATTTTTTATTTAAAATCTCATACACCAAAATTGACCAAAAATATACAGGGAGTTCCATTCGCATTCTCTACAGATTGCCAAAGTTTAGCAAAATAGGAATTTTTAAAACATCTGGCAAGTTAAAAGTGTGTCATGGAAAACAGTTGAAAACAAAATATAAGGTTGTTTTTCTCTGTGACGTTTCAAAGTACTGAATTTTCGGTGTCAAAAATCGAGTATATCAATACACTATAAATTAACTCTACGAAAGTCTAAAAAATACAGAAGCCTGCCAGTCAGTAAGTCCATATGGGTTAAGGAGGCTGGACTTTGTTGACCAATGTCCAATAATTTAAATTGTTGGTTAATATTCTGTACATTTTTCTACTATTGAATCTTGGCACACCAACAATTTGAGTGGTCCTCTTGGCCACATACGGGAGAGAGAGATGCAAAGAACACTTCACTCGTCAGATGCTTTTAAAATTCTTATTTTGCACAATTTCGACATCTTGATTAACGCTGTGGTGTCAAATTTTAATAGTAGATTATAACACGAGTCCTAGGGATATTTAGACAGTATCTGAAGGAAATAAAGAGTTTTTACATACATAAAATTTTACTTTAAAAATATAGGGCAATACATCATAGTTATTACATACCTACTTATGTATTACCTATATGCATATACAGGTGGAATAAGGAATTAGGAATTACAATAAGAATAATATAAACGTAACTTGTGTCAAAAATGTAACCGTTGTATGTACAAGGTGACTATTTAAATACGGGCTATTAATCCCGTATATAAGAGAAAAGAGAAACAAAATGAATCAAACAGAGAACTTACTATCTCACAAAATAATGAAAATATGGGTATTAGTGTCACATAACATAACCAACGCACTATACACCACGAACTAGTCGACCTCTTTGAACTGTCTGTTTTTTTTAATCACGATGGCCGGTGCGAAACCAGTGTCTGCTGCATGATGCGTAAAATAGAAACTACTGTATACGGAACGAAATCGCTTGCCCAATAATATGAACTTCAATGCGAGGTGTGGGGTGTAGTCGCGCGCTCTAACTAAAGTTATTGGTTGAATATTTCCATAATTTAATTTCCCTAATATATGAATGATCTACATAGTTGGGTAGAGTATAAACTAATAATAACAGTTTCTTTTAAGACAATGCCGTTATTATTTCAATTCTTGAAACTCTTTGATTCAAGAACTAGGTATACGCAGAATTTATTAATGCTATTTGAATATTATAATGTTAAAATAAATGGCTCGTGTTAGATATTGGAAACTAGTTTTGTGTTGCCAGTTGCCAAAGCATTTTGTCCCATATGCCACGAGCCATTTCTTTTAAAATTATAATGGGGATACAAAATATTCATTTTATTATAATGTTATTCTCGAATCTAGATTATGGATAATAATTTAATATAACCCTATTCTCAAATTTAGATGTTGGATGTTTTTCTTGAAGCTATAGGCATTTCAAAGTGTGATTAGAAAATTTATTCAAGAAAAGTAATATTCCGTGAAAATTTTATAATTTTTCAATGAGATGTTGTTTTGCTTTAGGTTGATATTATTAATTTTGAATTGAATATATATCTTTAAGATAATTTAAATTTTTATTTTGAAACTAGATTTTTCCGCCTGTTCTATTTAAAAAATATTATGGGCCTTAGGAGATTGAAACCTTAGTATTTGGTACTTTTATGTAGTA
Source organism: Pseudeuparius sepicola (assembly GCA_963920635.1). Lineage (NCBI taxonomy): Eukaryota > Metazoa > Arthropoda > Insecta > Coleoptera > Anthribidae > Pseudeuparius > Pseudeuparius sepicola. The sequence continues at coordinate 134,185,735 of OY987298.1, read as the reverse complement.
GTCTGATTTTTCATGGATATAGCACGTTTTTCGAAAAAGAAGAAGCAATAATTAATTTGATTAATTAATTTGATTTTAAAATTTAAGCATTCACTCCCAATATTTAAATCAGCTGTGTGCCATTTATTTAAAAATTGTAGGTTCTTTTAATTTCCAAATACTAAAGTTATCATGTGCACCCCACACCTGACATCATTTTTATCCCACGTCATTTTAACAAAAACAACACGATTGACGATTTTCAAATTTAGTGGCAGTGTATTCCCTTTGTCTTCAATACTATTGCAACAGGATTCCCTTGGTTGCTCATAAACCAAAGTGTTGTGAAAGTTGGTCAGGAGATATACATAAATGTTACTTCCAGGCTAATTTTCCCATAATTTGATGGTGGCAGCCTGAGTCCACACGTAAAATGTTCACTCTCCCCCAGGTGCCAGTGCCACAGGAGAGCCCTCCTCCCCCTATACACCCCGTGGAGCGCGGCAGCGTCGACTGCGACTCATCGGCGTCGTCGCAGTGCTCCAACCCAGGCGGCCAACCGCGAAAACTGACGCCGACGCTCGCCATCCCGACGTCCACGGCGGCGGTCGCCGCCGCCGCCGCCAGCGCTGTCGGCGATTGGACCACCTTCGACTATAAAGGTACGTAGTAAAGCACATACTGCACTTAACCTGGGCGCTGGGTATTTCCTTTTGAATTGGTCGACAATCGAAGTGGTTCATTAGGCATTTTCGTTGGATTCTTACCTAAAATTATCGCCGCTAGAAATACAATGACATGGCTCTGAATTATATTTGGAGCATCTGAATGAGCCTCTCTTCGTAAATTACCTACTATACAGGGTGTGCCGAAATTAGCCCGCTATAATTTACCAGGACGTTCTGCGAACCAAGAAAATGAATAGTTCCTATAATCATGGCTTCAAAACTGCCCCTCAAGGGGGCTCTAATCGAGGCTCTAAGAGTCCCCGAAATTGACTTTTTTCCAGATATTTCCAGAGCCAACAAAGATAAAATTCTGATATTTAGTATAGTATGTGATATGCATTTACTGAGATAGAGATAGTTTGACATTCTTCGTCATATGAAATTTCACAGTATTCCACGAAAAAAGGAGCTCTCATTGAACTTCGATATGCATCGTTTCCGAGTAAATTCGTTTTGAAAACTTTTTGCGGTGTACCGAAAAAACGCATATTAGAAATTACCGTGCAATAATAATTTTCCAGAACATACCGCGACTAAAAAGTGAAAAAAAGTTCTCCTAAGGGGGCTAAAACCCTCGACATTGTGGATAAAAGTTATAACACAAAATATTAAAGAAAATCAAAACTTTTGTGCGAGCTTAAATATGTAATTTTATAGTCAATTTGACTTTCGGTTTTAAAAGAAAAAAATAGGTAGCAAAATAATACAGTGTCCCAATTTGATACTGGACACCTCAGAAATATATGAAGGGCAAGGAAAACAAATGGTCTTTATTTTTTTATTGGTAGTACCAAGGGAGAGTATGTCATAGGCGGTGGTATTTGGATGGGGTAAATATCTCATGGCCTGCTATGATTTTTTAAAATAGCAAATTTTCAAGAAACTCCATTAGGTATTTTTTATGACAAAATGTTATTAAGAAAACTTGTTCAGAATAAAAAACTGAGTATATTCGCAAAATTTCAAAAGGCTAGGCCTACTTTGATTTTTAGATTTCTCTCCCACTTTTTTCTTAGAAAAGTGTCCTTTCTGGAGATTTCACGTTAAAATTTTATTTTTTCACGATGATCAAGTTTCCTTAATAATATTTTGATGTGAAAGCTCCAGAAAGGACACATTTCTAAGAAAAAAGTGGGAGAAAAAGGCGAAAAAGCTAAAAATAAAAGTAGGCCTAGACTTTTGAAATTTTGCAATTCTACTCAGTTTTTCATTCTGAACAAGTTTTCTTAATAACATTTTGTCGTAAAGAAATCCCTAATAGGGTTTCTTGAAAATTAGTTATTTTAAAAAATCATAGCAGGCCATGAAATAATTACCCCATCCAAATACCACCGCCTATGAGATACTCTCGCTTGGGACTACCAACAAAAAAATAGAGACCATTTGTTTTCCTTGACCTTCATATAGTTCTGAGGTGTCCAGTATCAAATTGGGACACACTGTATATCTGTCAGGAATTACATTCTTGTTTTGTTTAATACGAAATTTTGGTCTGTACTGGACAAATAGAAATTTAAACTCATCTTTTCAGATTAAATAATTTTATTTTTGTATTTAAAAAAAGGAATACACGATAAATTTTTTGTCATGTAAAATCTTGACAGATATAAAAAATACAGTTTTTGCTTTAAAAAAATGTCCAAGTACATAAAAGAAAATTCTGTACAGGGCCGTAGTACTTAGTATTTTTCTTGATAAAAACAAAAGTAAAAGTATACCCTCCACTCCGCCACTGGCTATACTGGGAGCATAGTATTATCACATTTTGTGACACTTGATCAATGTATGGAGTGTACGAAATTTCGTTTGAATATATTATTTATCGGTTGGATAAATAAAAAATAAAACGTTACAATTTTTGAGAAGTTAAACACCTTGTAACTCGAAAACGAGGCAGCTGTGGATAAAAAGTTATACTTACCATGAAAATAATCCTATTTTATGGTTTTCTATCACTTGTTGAAGTGTCCTAGAATAAAACTGAATAACCCTGTTTACTTGTGAACTGTTTTAACAAATAGTTCTTAATACTGATTTCTTAATATTTTTAACCCTTTGGGTGACATTGGCTTAATCTGTTGCTAAGAATTTTCGGAAAAAGACCCGCGCGCTGTTGCCGGCTATATAGACGCGCCCGCTATCGAAAGCCACGAGAAACCTCTTCTGGTCGTTCGGTTTCAACCGACCGCGACAGCTCTTTGATTATATTCATCCACTGTTTGGTCAAAACAGCATTTTCCTTTTATTTAAAGTGTAGGGCGATTGAAATTGAAATAGTGCTGTTTGTGTCTGCTGTAAAGCAAGAAAAAGAAAAAGTATACCTACATACGTACTATCGCTTAATTTGTAATAGTTGCTGACTCCTCGCAATTTTAATATACAAAAAGGCATATTTTTAAATTACAAAAATGTCTATTATTCAGTGTGTCCCAATTTGATGCTGGACACTTCAGAAATATATGAAGGGCAAGGAAAACAAATGGTCTCTATTTTTTTATTGGTAGTACCAAGGGAGAGTATCTTATAGGCGGTGGTATTTGGATGGGGTAATTATTTCATGGCCTGCTATGATTTTTTAAAATAGCAAATTTTCCAGGAAACCCCATTAGGGATTTTTTTACAACAAAATGTTATTAAGAAAACTTGTTCAGAATGAAAAACTGAGTAGATTCACAAAATTTCAAAAGGCTAGGCCTACTTTGATTTTTAGATTTATCTCCCACCTTTGTCTTAGAAAAGTGTCCTTTCTGTAGCTTTCACGTCAAAATTTTATTTTTTCAGAAAGGACACATTTCTAAGAAAAAAGTGGGAGGAAAATTAGCTATTTTAAAAAAATCATAGCAGGCCATGAAATAATTTCCCCATCCAAATACCACCGACTATGAGATACTCTCCCTTGGGACTACCAATAAAAAAATAGAGACCATTTGTTTTCCTTGTCCTTCATATAGTTCTGAAGTGTCCAGTATCAAATTGGGACGCACTGTAGTTCGGCAGCCAAGGGGGTAAAAAAAATAGTATATTTCCTAACAAGTGCGGAAAGTGCCAATTTTCCGCACCCGATTGCAGTTGGCTGAACGACGCGTAGCGGAGTTCAGCCAAGAAATCGAGTGTGGAAAAGACACTTTCCGCAAGAGTTAAGGAACAAACGGATTTGACATCTCTAAGGACTCCTAGTTCTGATATCCAAGTGATGACAAACTGTCATCGTTGAGCAATTTGGAGATACAGGGTGTCCTTTTAATAGGTACCATGTGATAATAATATTTTTACACCACCTTATTTTATATATTTTTGAGGTTAGGAAAAAAGTTTCAGATACAAGTTGTAGTAGCCAAAGCAGGCTTTTTTCAGCGTTTATTTATTTTTATACAGGATGTTCAAAAACGCGGTGCCAAACCAAACTTTTGTTTCTTTAAATCGAATACCCTTTATATTTTTAGATATTTGAAATTTGCTCATTGTCACAATTATTTCAATGATGTATACAAATGTAACATGTTTGTTTCAAGTGATTGTAAAGTATTCGACCTTGAAACTTTCAATTTTGTACTTTTGATGTTTATTTTTTCGAAAATGAACCTGGCGGGTATCGTTTTTATATTTAATTAATTTATTAAAACAGCTATAAAAAAACGAAAGACAGCTTTTTCTGCTCTACATGCTTTTTATAGGCATTTTAATATACAGGGTGCCCTAACAGATTCCTCTCGAGAAATTATGAAGATTTAGTAAAGCGGCCCCATGTGGAGCTACGATCCCTCAAAGGGGCTCCACGAAGGCACTTTTTCTTAACTTCAGAACCGTTTATCTGATCACCCTCAAATTTTGTACACACTACATACTCAATAATACCAACTAACCACCTTTAAATGGACCCCCTGGTATACAAAGTGTCTGTTTTTTAGGTGACAGCAACCCATCGTAATCGAACATCAGCACCCCAGGTATCATTCTGTTCCACACATGTTTGTAAAATAGCTTCCTTCACTGCTTTTTCATATTCGTCTTCCACGACTCTGAACGATCGCCATCGTTGAATATTTTTTTATTTTTTCTAAATCGCACTTTTGTCCACAGTACAAACCTTCATCTCTAAAATTAATAAAGTTTGTCACTTCTTAACGCCGCTGCAGTTTTACAGTTGGAGTTCCAGTATTGGTAACAATATTCTCCGGAGATAGGCATCTTTTAAGTGCCTTTTGGAAATATATGTGGATACGCAACTTCTATGACAAAATTAAAAAATCCTTACTAGTAGTGGTCGTTTCTTCCAATTCTCTAAACATGTTGTCCTCGTAAACTTTAGTACAATTTATATTGTTTTTATACGCTGAATACCTTAGCAATTATTGAAAGACTAATTTTTTTCACAACCATATTTTCTCTCAAAAAAGCACTTCTTATCACTCATGACTAATAACCTTTTATTAAAATTTAAAATCTGAGAAACAAAACACTATTATAGTTGTGCCACAAGACACGATAAAGGCTGTTTTAGTACGTTTTTGAGAATTGATGAAATTCCAAATCAGTGACGTTAATTCCGAAATAAACAACTAGACGCGAGCTGTTTTCCCAAGGCCTCCAACTACTACTCTTAAATCTGCATTGTACAATGACACTCCCGCACAGTTTGATGGGGCAACCTGTGCACATAATAACATTCCCGCACCGGTTGCTAAAATGAAATTATACACAATGACTTACAATTATCAATTAAAAACTAACATAAAATGCAATGAGGCAATTTCTTTAGAGTCTTAGAAAAAGCCCGTTTTTTGTTTCTTAATATAAATATAATAAATTAAAAAAGCATTCTTCTTAAGCACTAAAATTGAAATATATAAACGCAAACTGAGAAGTTGAGTTTTGGAAAGGGGATGAGGGACTAGTAATATAATACAGGAAATAAATGTTTAACAACCAATAAAAGGGTTTTATACATAGGCCTAATTGCTATTAGTCCTTCCCCATAATTCTCATCTCATTTCTGGATATGATAATATACCGAGTAGCGAATGCCATTAAATTAAGTACACTGAAGTAAAAAATCGTAATTTTTTTATTGTAGTAATGTCCATATTGGTGGCGAAGTTTACCTATAATTATACACAATGGACAAGTATACTTAGGAATGAAAAATAATTTTTTGCCTTGGAATTTGTAAAACATGTCTAGATAATCACGAAACCCAACCAACAGATTTTTTTTCCCATTAGTTTGCTCAAAAATTGAAAAAAACGGTCGCAAAAGTAGGGAATGTGACGTCACGATCCCTAATTTCAATAAGTACCTGCTATTTTCTTAGTACTTATTTCGTCTTTTTTTATATAACCAAGCATTCCCAGGCAAATTATTAGATTCAGTTTGTTATAAAATATGAGAGATGACATATTACTCAATGCTTTAAAGAAAATCGTCGGCAACGCCGCACTTTGCATATAACCTCACTTTCGCCGGCGGAACGCGGAAACCAAGGTTAATAACCTTAGTGAAAACTAAATAAATTCTATTCTCAGTTTTAAAAGAATCTTGCTGTGAATACTTTATTTTTTCGGTTTATAATGAAGACAAGATTTGTTAAAGCTTGTCCTGATAACTTGCCTTGCATAGATTTTGATATGGTGTGTCAATTTTATCAATAAAAACGGGGAGCAAAACATGGAGAAATGAAGAGGTATGTTTGTTATTTGATTTGTATATTGTTTTAATATTGCTTAATGATGATGATATAGCTTAAATTCTGGTTTTAGGTAGACTGGAGAATAAATATTATGGTAACAATGTTATTGGAGACACGCAGAGGAAAGAACATAGCAATGAATGCATAATGCCCGGTTAAGGCAAAAATTACCCCCGAGCACAAAATTAATAAGAAAAATGTTAATGACACTGTGGTTAAAAATGAAGAAATTCAACTGAATAGTTGTGGAAGTAGGTATATTATGTTGTAATTACCAAACATTAGCAGATTAGTCCTAAATTATGCACATACCACGATGTACGAGGATCATACATCGTGGCACATACGTAGATACAGCTTTTTGTGCTTCTAGTTTAGTTGCTAGTACAGTAAAGAAATACTTATTGTGTATATACCTATAGTTAAGATATGGGGGAGGGGGCATGGGGGTGTCGCACACCCCAATGTTGAAATCGATTATCAAAACAAGAAATCATGCGTTTATAAAAACGATCGTTGATATCTACATGTGAGAACCATGATTAAGAACTAATTTAAATAATCTAGTGCAAGTTCGACAGCAGAGTTTCATTCAATATCAAGTGCTTGACCGTCAATGACTAGTTTTTGCGGGTATTTTTTTCTTGTATGATCTAATGAATATTTAAGTAATTGATGCGGCAAGTTGTACTTTTCTGCACTAGTGACATTAACTTTGTCAACTAATAATAGAACTAAGTACGCTTGTAAAATTTTTGCAGGTAGGTACATATTAATGGAAAACTTATTTTAGATGAATGTAAGCAAGGTATTGCTTTTCTTTGCTGACTTCCTGGAAATAGCGAAGAATCATGGACAACATCAGTAGATTGTTATATTGGAAAAAGTCAACACAAGTGCAATAAAAAAATATGAAAGTCTACCTTACAGGATAGTTGACAAAGACATACCGACATACCTCAATAATTATTATACGTTGGAGTAGTATGAAGGAAGATTTTTTGCAAAAATCAAAACGTATTACAAGGAGGGATTGTCTGACATGTTAAAAAACGAAAAATGCCCTGTATCTCCGAAACGAATCGAGATTTTGAGATTCAACTGCTTTCCATTGCCCTCAAAAATCAAGAACAGTACACCTACCTACTCTTTGTCCATCTCTTCGCAGAATAGAAGAAACCCCCCCCAAAAAAATCCAGTTTGTTACACTCTGTGCATGCGACATGAAAACTGTATTATTTGATTTTGGAATATTTTCACTAAATTTAATAGATAACTTATTTCAGGTTTTGCCATAGAATGCAAAATAATGTTTTTTTTTTTCTTGCAAATTAAAGAAATCTTAATTTTTTGCTGGCTGCTGCATTATATTTTTTTATTTTTAACTTCTATTAACCACAATCACAAAATATGCTTATGAAAATTTATTTTCCAGAATGAATATAGGTATAATATGTATAGTGAAAAAATTCTAAAGAATTATGTCATTTTTTATGAGGATGCTTTGGCAATCACAATATAATTTACCTAAATGGGTCTAAAATAGTTCAAGCTATGACAATAAAGTTTTTCGACTGAAAACTTGGCTTTATTGCGTTTTACATGTTATATTTCTAACATCACCAAGAACTGGCACCTTCTCCAATATTCTAGCGTTACATTTTTGAACCGATGCAGGTCTAACTACTTCTTGTAAGTAAGGGCTCATGAAATTAAAGTAATAAATTTTTTATATTCGGACCAGGTAAGTGCTTGACGTCTATAGGATTAACTTTTCTCAGTTTAGTTTATAACCAATCAATGCTGTTGATTAACACTAGCACAGAATAAATAGGTGAAGCTATTTATTCTGTGACACTAGATATTGAGGCTAAAATATCATCAGTTTCTTCAAACAACTAGCAGTCGGTGGAATATACTTGATAACAAGTAAAAAATCGTTTGGCAGAGCCACTAATCTAAAATCGTCAGCTAAAATGTTACACCTGGTTGGTTCTTTATTGTCTTTAATATATCAGCAAGTCTAGATATCTAATTTATGCAAGTTCAGTTAGGTACTTACGAATTGTGTCGTTTTATAGATAAAATCGACTTGTTTCCAATAAAAAAAAGTTTTGTAAACCAACCAGCATAACGTCCGAATCATCAATACCAATACCTAGTGTTCCCAGCATTTTCCTCAGCAAAATAGAATGGTTCATTTCCGTCATGGATTATTAGAATGAACGGTGAAAATAGTTCAAATCATAAAAAATAAAAGCTTGTAAAACACGCGGGGCCGCGGGATCCGAGATCCGATATTCCGATTTGTGACGCCACAAAATAGGTTATGTTTATGTTTTCGCAGGCTGACAGCTTGGCATTGAGGTGCGGCGTTGCCAAACCTGGTGCCATGGCGGTAAATTTAGGGAAAAATAAAATCCAACAGTTAGTTACGTATATTGAACTTTAAAAATTAATTGCGGCAAAATGGGGGCGAAAAAAAAATTAAAAAAAATACAGCAAGTATATCTCACCCAATACTATCCGATGAGCAAATAAAAAAAAAGTGGTGTATTAGTCCATTAGGAAAAATTACCTAATTTATTGTACAACTTTGAGTTTAGACAAAATGCTCATTTGGCTGCAGAGTGGACAGAGCATCAAATTTAAGACGCCCTGGACCTGTCATGTAGCTTTATCTCTAAACATACCCATTTTTATAATTTTATTAGTTTTTTAACTTAGATCTCTAAAGATACCCATTTTTATAATTTTATTAGTTTTTTAACTTTAACTAAATTCATAACACATGTTTTTAAAACACCTTGTATATTAATGATAACTGTAACGTAATTAATTTATACAATAATATATTAATAACAACAATTTTTCAGCTAAATAGTAAGATTTAGAGTAGAAATTCCATATATTATCTAATATTGACGGTCTAATATTTGAGATACCCTGTATATGTATATCAAACTGCTCAATGATGCCAGCATGTCATCAGTCGGTTATGGTTAATGTTAATAGACATACAAATCTGCAAGAATCTGTTAAAAAAGAACTTCATTTCAAATTTCGCACCAGGCAAAAAAACCGGTTCCGCTGCCGGACTATTAAGAAATCAGGAAGGAACATACCAATCCGATTCCTGTATTCGGAAGATCAAAACAGTTGCTGAGATTATTAAAAAACTGTAACTCTGCTTCGGCACAAGCTTGTTTCTCTAAATGAATCGGTTTCATTGACTTATTAGCTATCTGTATATTCAGTCTTTAGAGGTTATGAACGGCGACGCCGGTAGAAATCGTCCGTTTATTTCCTGCCGAGTGCGGAGCCGCATTTCTCAACCGTCGCGAAAATAAAATGACATGCACGGCGGTCCGCGTGGTCGGTAACCGGATTCTCGAACTTGGTCTTCAACCTCTCCCGGCTCGTTACGGCCGGCCGGCCGCGGACGACAGATATCGATTTCGGGCATTATTTTTACTTTCGGCTCGTAAAAAAGCAGTTTCGAGGCCGGCAGTAACATTTTGTGATAAAATTCTTGTGAAAAATTGGACGCCGCCACCCGGGGCGCTTGCCAAGCGGCCGCGGCGTGCGTTTTTGATTTTTCAAGCGACTTATTTCTTGTCGGGATTTGCGAGTGAGAATTTCGCTGTCGGATTGCATTCCAGGCGCGTTGGTTTGATCATTTTTTGTGGGTTAATTTAGAGCATGGCCTGGTATCTGGTATTCTCAAGAAAAGCATTTTCGATTCATTGAGAGAGAGGTTCAAGTTTTTCAATTTAAGGATTTCGGCATTATCTTATTTAAGAGACTAATTCCCCATATTGCAAGATCGCACTATGGGATATTGCAACACCAAAACTAAAAGCACGTTCTAAAAATGGTCAATAGTACAATGAACAATTCGTTTTCAAAGTGATATTCAACAAAAAATCACTAAAATACTCACATATTTTATAAAACAAAAATTTCTTTTGATTCACTTCTTTGTACTTTTTTACTGTTAAGGATAAAATATTATATTAGAAAAACATTCCAGTTTTTTTATTTTGTGATACAATTTTTGAAAATACCTATCAACCTAATTTAAAGTTTTATTTCTATCCGATTTAACTCGAGTTTTAAGTTATGCAGGTATGCTATTCAAGCAAGGGGAGTCTTTAATAGTTATTTATGTACCAAGGCACTGAAGTTCAACTTTTTATGACTCATGTGGAGTTTAGTTGCTGAGGCCTCTGGCCGAGGCAAATAAACCACATGAGTCATAAAAAGAACTTCAGTGCCGAGGTACATATTATATTTTTCTTGAAATCGGAAAAAAAAAGTTTTATTAGGCAAGAAAATAATAATAAGGGATCACCCGTCCACGAACCGACTACGCGCGGCGTTGCTTGACTTTACCGATCGCTCTACCTAGGACAAGTATAATGATGTACGGCACCTTCTGACAGAAAAACCAAACTGCTGCTTCTTGTGCAGCCTACACAACAAATCTATTGATTTTCAAATTTACTAAAATATGTATACTGAAGGATTGCGCTTCTATAGGAAACAATTTCGCAATGTGTACGAAAAGTTAAATGAGCCTTTATCGGCCGGGTTTTGAATATTTGGTCACTTTTGACGGGCGATTTCTCCGCGTCTGACGTTTGATGTTTACATCTCGCCAAGGCCTACTTATTGAAAAAATCGTACAATAATGGGCTACATTATTGTACGATTTCTGTGCTTTTAATGACGATTTTGGGACATTTTAATGCCGATTTCAAGAAAAATGTATTTATTTTATTTACATGAATAGATAATAAAAATATTCAGTTAAAAAAAATTCTAATGAATAATTATATTAAATTGATCATTTACAGAAAAATCTGCGGAAAAATCTGCCTTCTTGCAAAAATTATAAAAAAATACGTATCTGCAAAAAGTTACATTTGTTTCTGTACTATGTAGTGTTTGTCCTTTGTCAACAAATTGCAATTGTATAGACGTCTGCGCGTTGTAAAGGCAAATATTAGAGTATCACTTTATGTCTATTAGCAGTAGCATCTGAGAGCATAAACTCTTTACTACTGACAATGAATCCCTATAATGTACGGCGTTTTGTACTTATGTATTGATGTTTAATTTGACATGTCACTATGGGGATCTCGGAAACTAGCAGAGCTAGAGCAAAGGTTAAATGGGGAAAGAATTGCAGTTTTGAATGCTCAGACTAATGCCTTTTTTGGATTATTAAAAAAGTTCACGGCTCACTAGATATTTTGAAAAAAGTGATTTTTTGCTATTTCTTCAGATCTCTGTAGCTCCGTTATTTCTGATTATACAGAAAAACTGCAGAGAGAAAAATTGTAGATATTAATTTTGGGCTTAACAAGATAATCTGATCCAATTTTTTATGTTGTTTGTGATTTTTGAGATATGATATAAAACTGCGTTTTTTTAAATGTAAATCATAGTTGGCTGTTGCCTTATAAAATCGACCATTTTTTGAGCTTTGCAAAGATATAATACTCGGCATAAATAAACAAAAAATAAACGAGGTATGGCTAATTTTCTGTTTTTTTTTTAATTTTCACATAGTCAGCCATGGAATATTTTCATAATTACGTTCTATTTTATAATTAGACATACTTAAAACTTTCTAATATTTTGTTTTTAGCTGGTAACAAAATGTAAGAAAATAAAACAAAAATTAAAAAACTCAAATTCAAATTATTATTATTTCAAAAGGTCACCTTTTAAAATAAAAAAGGTGTTCAAACAATCCACCATTATTATTTAGGCAAATATTGCATCTTTTTAAAGCTGAATTATTTTTCCCCTTTCTTAGAGAGCGCCTGTCAATACTGGCAATATTGGTTCTAAAACAGCTGCTCTTAATTTAACAATTGTCTCATACTTTATTTTGTACTGTTCCCCACAAAAAGAAATCCAAAAAAGACAAATCGGGGGATCGGGACTGCCAGGAAATAGGTCTATTTCTCCCTATCCAACTATTTGGATAGAGCTGATCTAGGTAATTTCTTACGGGCAAGTAATTATGTGGTAGAGCTCCATCATGATAATTTTTGTTTTATTTTGTTACATTTTGTCACCAGCTAAAAATAAAATATTCGAAAGTTTGAAGTATGTATTATTATACAATGGAACGTAATTATGAAAATATTCCATGGCTGACTATGTAAAAATTAAAAAAAAAAAACAGAAAATTAGCCATAGCTCTTTTATTTTTTGTAATAACTATGCCGAGTATTATATCTTTGGAAAGCTCAAAAAATGGCCGATTTTATAAGGCCACAGCCAACTATGATTTACATTTAAAAAAAAAAAACACAAATTTATGTCATATCTCAAAAATCACAAACAACATAAAAAATTGGATAAGATTATCTTATTAAGACCAAAATTATCTACAATTTTTGTCTCTACAGTTTTTCTGTATAATCAGAAAAAACGGAGCTACAGAGATCTGAAGAAATAGCAAAAAATCACTTTTTTCAAAATATCTAGTGAGCCGTGAACTTTTTTAAAAATCCAAAAGGGACATTAGACTGAGCATTCAAAACTGCAATTCTTTCCCTATTTAACCTTTGTTCGAGCTCTGATAGTTTCCGAGATCCCCATATAGTGGGCATCGAAAAAAACTCACCCTGTATAAAGCTATCGAACTTTAATGCCTAAAAGCTAAGAAGGCGCTGGAATTTTATATAGGAAAAGTTCCTTATTTTATGTTCCCCAGAACACGTGCAATTAATTAGTAGCGACCACTTGTAAATCCATTTTTTTCATATTTTTTTATTCTGCTGTGACATTTGGTAACGTCGAGCCTGTCGGCCGCTTCCCTTTATTGAATGGATATTGGGTATTGTTAATCTAATGGTATCAAGAAAATAGCTTTAAGTCGTTCGGTTTCATCTGATTTCAAGCTGTAGTAGATATATAATTCTTGCTCTTCAACGAACACCGGTCTGAAGAACAAAATTAATTCGTCCAGCTAATCCATTATTTAATACATTACAGTGTCTGTAATGCCTACAAATTTACTTTACCGTTTAAGATTAATGTGTTACTGCATCCCCGGCAGGTCCGTAATGTCCATTTATAAAGTTACTGCCACGGGCCAACGCTGCTACTTTATAAGTACACAGTCTCGCGAGCTGCCAGCAATGCAATAACTCCAAATAAATGCCACCAAGTTAACAGCATTGTAAAATTAAATTACCGTTGTTTTCGGCCACTTAAAATACAGTGAGCGCGATATTTTATCTCAGTGGCGTATACGATGCTTATATCGTTGATGAAGATATTTATTTAAGATACTTGGTTTCTTGTTTGTCTTGCCTGGGCCAACACTATATCAAAGACCTGTGCATAACGCTGTGAAAAACACCATTTAATATCCAAAATAAAATAAAATGTTTGTTACGTCCCTTTAAATAAAGGTTACATAATATCAAGGTCTATAGAGGATAGGTTGTCTCACTTTGCCGGGGGGAATGACGTCACGTAGTATGCTGGCGACCCAGGGGCGGCATGTAAACAGTATTCGAAGTGAAATTCGAACCACTTATTAACATTGAACCAGGAATGTTAGAAGTTACACAAATGGTAATATATTTTGCATCAATAAAACGAGGTATTTGTTTAAGGCTCTCATTCTGTTTTCAAATCAGCATACTAGCTGACGTCACTCACCAAAGTGAGGCAACCTATCCTCTATAGACCTTGACATAATATGGCATATTTCCCGTAAGAAAAGCGAGTCTAAAAAGCAAGCAAGGGCGCATTTTGGTACTTTTTTGGTTTGAAATGAAGTAGGTATATAGCTAGTTTGATTTTTCAGTTTCTTCTATATACTTCTCGCGCATTATTAAAAAAAAAACCTCCAATTGAGCAAAATTATTAAGGACCGTGGAATGTTTATTTTAAGAGACAGAGGAAAACTTTTATATTGAAAATTGATGGCACTGAGAAGCTTCATCCACCCAGGTGCTCAGATAATTTCAGCAAATTACACAGGGTTTTCGGTTCTCTTGAGACCATGAAAATTTTTGTCGATTTTAGGTTTTTTTAGTACACCGCGAAAAGTTGGGTATGGAGGCCCATTTCTTTTTTAATGTAGCCTCGCTGACCGAAATTGCCATATTTTGTTTTCTTACATATTTTCTGTGTGGCCCAAAATAAGCGCGAAAATCGCTTAATAAGAAATAAACAAAAAAATTCATAGCCTCGAGAGAGCCGAAGACCCTGTGTAATTTTCTGAAACTATCTGAGTACCCTTTTGCATAAAGCTTCTTAGTGCCATCAATTTTCAATATAAAAGTTTTTCTCTGTCTCTTAAAATAAACATTCCACGGCCATTAATAGTTTTGCTCAATTTGAGGTTTTTTTAATATTGTGCGACAAGTTGCCATGGATGCCGATTTCTTTTGCAGCACCACTTAGCTGTCCAAAATTGCCACATTTTTGTTTCTTACGTTTTTTTTGTAGGCCGCAAAATGAGCGAGAAAATCGCGGTGGTAGACCTAAAAAAATCATCCTGTATATAGTGGACCAGTGATTATTTTTGGGGCTTTAAACAAGTTTTTATATTTACATTTTTGCATAATACGTTACAAAATACTTTTCCTCTTCGCAACTGCTTGAATACAGTTTATTCCTTTGCAATTCATGTAATGGTCTTTCCCATACCATTTTCATGCTAATTGTGTATAAAGTTGCGTTTTCTGTGACAGTGTATCTTTTTATTTTCTATATGTGGTTTTTTAATGTTTATGTAACTGTTATAATTTTCAACATGTTTAACTTGGTGAATTATTTATTTTTTACTATTCTTTTTGCGTTTTTTTACTTTGTTTGCATTGTATTTTTCTGTAGTCCTTAAGGCTATGTCTTTTTTTATCCTTGATAAAGTCAAAATATATTGATGAGACCTCGGCAATTGTTTCTAAGGTTGTAGTCTTTATGTATGACCTATCCCTGTGAATTGTCAAGATGATTACTAGACAATGAAATTATGACGTCATGCTCTGTCTTTTAATATAGTGTTGGTCCGGGTCTTGCCAAGGCAAAAGCGAAAGATTGTCTCGGTAAAATAACGTCCATTTTTATTTATTTAGACATACCAAGCCATAGGCGGGTAGGTATTCTAGTTTTCGAAATACTGGACAGAAACCAAAGACATGCAGAATGTTCATACACCGTACCAATATTTATTCATCGTGAGGATTCGGAAATGAGCCATATGCTTTGCCTACTTTATTCTTCAGTTTGAATTGCATCTTGGACTATTGTTTGGATATTGCTCCCAAACCAGAGATATGTTGCTGATATGTCCTGTTGCCTCTTCCTTTTGAATTAATGCCTTTGTTTTCTTGATATGTCTTGCATATTCGCGTAAAGATACGTAATGGTAGATAATGAATACAACTAGCAATTTTCAATTTACTTGCTGCGAAACTTTAACATAGTACGCCTATGGTCGACAGTCAATCAAGCGTGTAGATCCGAGGAAAAACTGCAGTCAACTTCAGTTTTTCCGCATTTCATCACGGTTGAACAAATCAAATTTTGCAAGTTTGTGTAGATGTTTAAATCTTAGATCATCGAAGTAAATTCTAGATGAACATTTTGTCATTTTCATTCCATACATAATACAAATACGAAACGAGAATTAATGTTTATTCGTTTTGGGAATAACTCAAAAATATACAAGGTGCCCGTATTATACAAAAAGGTCATGTTAGACCAAAAAGTGACAGGTAAATGTTTATACATCCATATTTATAGGAACTTTCTTTATAAAATGGCTTTTTCTACAAATTGTAAAAGATTATCTGCAAAAATTTTGGACATCCTATATTAGGGAATAGGTAACTGGTAAAGTATTATATTATTTAGAACTCACCTTTTTCACTTCGATAATCCTAGACAATAGTTTGTCAGTAACTGTCTGCCTAATATGTTTGTTTCCAAAAGAGTTGGTTTTACATTTCTTTAACTAATAGTTAACAAATTAGTTCCTGTTCATCTTTCTCAATCGCTCAAGCCCTTTAGCATTACCAGAAACGAGTTATTGTCTATTATTTTTGTTTTTATATTTCCCACATTTGTTATATCACTATAGCAACAGCAAAGGTGTTGCCCCGGAATAAGCAAGACTAACACAGTTCTTCCTTTAGACTTGGTAATTTCTGAATCGTAAAAATAAAATAAAAGCCATATTAAAGCAGAACCGCAGGCAACAGACGCTGTTAAAGTGGCAATATCAAAGTGTTTTCATTTCTCCGCCACCGCTATTTATTTCACCTCTGCGCATTCCTCGAGCCGGCTTCTCTGTTGCATTTAATTTGCAAACTTATGATATGCCTCCGTAAGTGACACTCGATATGAATCGGTGCTCGCTCTAACTGTTTTATCTGCCTTTGGGGCCAGCAGATGTTGCAAAATAAAAATATAAAAAATATATACTGCGGTTTCCTTTCTGCAGGTTTTAGGAATATTCTGATTTGTAATAGGTTAAGCTCTGGATAATTATCATACCTTCATCCCCCAGACAAAATATTATACTTAACTAGGTCAGTACTGAATCAAATCAAACAAATAAAAAACTCAAAACAAATAAGTAAGAGTGTAAGACCTCAGAGAAATAACCAAGGATAGAGGGAGCAACAGCATCAAAATACACATGTTTGTTGTAGTCAATCAGCATCTTACGCAAATTTACCGAAGTAAACAAACATTAGGCCCGTGTGTACAACGTTTACCTGAGATAGGTTATATCCTGAGAAATATCAATTTGGCCACACACCACACACTTTCTGCGTCCCATTTTATACAAAATCAGTCACTATATCCTAAATACTAATAAATAGCCTATAAATTAACAGAAAAACAATTGAAAACACGAAAAATGCATACTTAAACAATCGGAAAACTTGACTTGCTGGGCAAACACAAAAAAAAACACAGAGTTAACGAACGCGGCGCCCGCGGCTGCAACGGCGGCGTTGCCATGTTGGGCGGTTTGAGGTATCCGTGACGATTTTATTAAAGTGATAATTAGCTACTATAATTATTAGAGCGCAATTTAGTTTTAGTTTAAAAATTGTTACATACAAGAAATTAATAACTACATTTGTTAATTTAGCGTTATGGGAGGTGTGCTCCATTATTAAACCCTTCTATTTTGAAATGAAATGCTGTAAACAATGGAGCACGTGGCATCACTCAAAAAGATGTTGGCTCTGTTTACTTTTTGTTCTTACTCCCTCTATTATCCTTGGTTATTTCTCTGAGGTTGAAACAAAACGTTGGCCTTGGTAAGTACTATCTTATCACTTGCTAGGAAACAATATAACTTCTAATGTGCGTCCAGGCATATGGAAGCACATGAGAGAGTCGCGGTGCGGCGGTTATGGCGTTGCCGGAGAGTTTGATTGTCTAAGGAAATTAATATTTTAGGAATTTCAACTATTAATATATAATTATAAGTAAAAGATAAAGACGTAATAAATCATTACAACAGTATTATATAATGCTGTATTATATAGGTATAAAATGCGGTATACCTTTGTAATAGAAATGTCTATTATTCAAATAAAATGCGACATAACTTATCGTATAACTTGTGTAGTATAATTTAGGAGCGTATACGTGGCAATACTATCATATCTACAAACATTGAAAGTACTAAAAAAGAAAATTGTGAAGTCCTTGTTTCACTCTTCCATCGGCATATTAAATTACTCCGCAAGAAACTATGTTCGTTTGTATCGCTATTTGCATTATAAATGATATTTCTTAGTATCAATTATTGTGCATAGGTATGTTGCATTTCTTTTATGTGCTCGTCGCTTGACAAAAATAGCAGTAAAGCGAATATATTATTAGGACGTTATTTTTAGGGACAGAGATCTTATAAATACACGAATGCTTGTCAAGCTGTCAGTGTCTGATATTAGTAAACCAGTCACATTTTGTTTTTTGCTAGACGTCGAAGCTTTTCACGAATAACTTGCATTGCACTTCTTTGGCATTAATTCAGGTCATCTGAAATGTAGAGCTATTAGGTACAGTGCAGCAAGAGTTTATGAGACTGAAATATATAACAATATGACAAACACTATGCCCAGTTTATTGCTAAAATTTTCAATATTTCACAGATAATTCTATTTTATTTTAGAACTCTCGAACAAATTAGATACCTTCATACCTATAGCAAAGTTTACAGAATTAAAATCCTATAGTATGGGACACCCCTACTTGATTATAAAGTAATTTCTAGAGCATTTTCGGTTTTGATCGATTAATAATTTCGCCTTGGCAGTAGCGGTAAAATTTGTAATAAAAAAATATGTCCCTATATGCTAAATTGGAAATTGAATTGCCACTACCTTCTTTGATTATTCAAATTTTGTCTCAAATTTAACATTTTGTTGCACTGAAACGCCACATTATAAACATGTTTAGAAGAATTAATATGTGTAATTACGAAATTTTAAGCCTATCGACCTACTTGTATCTTTGATTTTTTGCGAAAAAATCTAAGTATATAGGCCAAAGAAAACAGTATTTTCTATGTTACTATTATTTTTAATTCTAAACAATTATTTCCACCAAAATTTTTCGATTTCGTGTCGGAATGGGTAGGTAGGTACCTTTTGTAGCTCTATATCAGAAAATTACAATCAAGTAAGGAATAAACATCTACATCTGCAAACAATCTCATTTCATAAACATATTTCGACTTAAGAGCCTCCAAATCGAAAGACCAGTGCACAACAATAATATAATTGTTAGTACCAAAATAAATTTCAAAAATAAGTACCCATTCAGTTCAACCGTTCAGTCAACGGTTCAACCGTTGAGTGAGGAATAATTCACTCAACGGTTCAACCCAGTACGAAACCTGGAAAGCGGTGAGAAAGTAGAGACCAAAATTTTTGACGAACAAGTTGACAATGTTATAAATAACAACAACAATAATAATAATTTCCACCATCACAATACTCCGAGGCAACCACATGCTTTTGCGGGGGAGGGCTGGCAATTACTATTATTTTGGCTTTATTGCCATTTGCGGTTATAGGGCTTTTCCGAAAAGTACTTGGCTCAACTACCACCTACGGAAACCCTCATAAAAAGGTTACCTATTATTTGAAACTGCAAAAGGGCAATTAGTTTTTGTACAATTTAATTTAAAAAAAATTAGCTGCAGCCTATGACGTTATTAATTTGCATACAGCACCGCCGTTCTGAAGGAAGATGGACATCAAATTTATACTGATAATGTTGCCAAATATACCCTATACGGCGGTGTTTTTATATCTGCGGGCGGTGGCCATATTGAATTTAGTGCGATGTCACTAACTTTATCGTTTTTTACACTTCAAGCCCTTTCATATTAAGGGGGTTGACAAAAAATACATCATCCGCCATCTTGGAGGTCACTAACTTTATCGTTTTTTACTTTTCAAGCCCTTTCATTTGATACCCATCTTAAGAGGTTGACAAAAAATACATCATCCGCCATTTTGGAGCGGCGACCATTTTGAAAGTATTACAATATTGAGTATTGCATATTGTATTGTCACCGGAACTAAAGGTGTGTGCAAAATTTGAGCTCAATCGGATGTCAGGAAGCGGTTCTAATTCAGCTTGCAAGATTCGACACACACATACATACATACTAACAGGTGAAGTTAAATAAAAGCTTGTAATATAGAATATATTAATAGGCGCATAACTAAATTATTTGTCCATAGGGGCTCTAGCCCCAGAGCCCCTATGGACGAGTCGCCACTGGTTACCACCGAATATTGATAACCATAGAAGGGTCACTTGGCGCCAGCACTTTGGGCTCGGCGACTCAAAGGCTTGCCGCACAGGAAGTGCTCCGTTCCCGCCGCCTTCACCATTATCTCCCTCTCGCCGACTGGCCTCTATCAGTGTTTAGGTAGGTTTTTCGGCTATGCCTCTATACATGAACTCAAAG
Organism: Pseudeuparius sepicola; assembly: GCA_963920635.1. Lineage (NCBI taxonomy): Eukaryota > Metazoa > Arthropoda > Insecta > Coleoptera > Anthribidae > Pseudeuparius > Pseudeuparius sepicola. The sequence goes on along the minus strand of OY987298.1, from coordinate 134,165,349 downwards.
TCCTGCATGACGCAGACGCGAGGCAAAGGGTAATAGCGGGCGAACTGCCTGGGCCGTATTGGGCAAGTGAACCTTCTATGGTTATAAGTACCTACTCGGTGGTGTTACTGTAACGACACAAACTTAGCAGAGCTCCTAGAATAGTATAGGTGACTCACGCACATTTTATATTGCGTTTACCGCGGACTCTCCTGTTCCGCGTCGTTACATATTAACAAATTTTCCCCGCGTCGTTTCGCCCGGGGTCTACCCTGGGAATTAACGCTTAAAAAAACGGCGATTTTTCCGGCCGCGCGGCCTGGCACTGCCGCGCCCGTAAAAATTTTACGACACGCCAACAACTCTTACAAATATTTTATGGGTTCTGTTATGCATTTCGTCGGCCGTTAAAGTATCTGGACCGCGCTGCGCGGAATTAGAATGTCAAATGTGCCGATGGGGCGTAAAACGTATCGGGGGTGGTGGGCCGGCGTGGTGCCATCCCTCCGCTCGGCCCCGGAGTCCCGGAGTGACGGGGTGGATGCGGCGATGACACTCTGTTTGTGGGTTGACGCCTGACGGGCAGAGGCGTGCCGAAATCTTACCATGCGAAATTACTGTATTCTGTATTCATTACATAAATTTTTTCTTGCAAAACTGATACACGAATCAAATATTGCTATAGTGGCATTATTAAAATATACGTCGAGCTTATAGGATATTCGAGATCTTGTACTATATAACTTTTTTTTATTTGTTTATTTATTTACTTCTGACCTATTACAAAAAAAATACCTATATGCTTAAATTCTATGTTTGTGTCATGTGAGCAATATAGTCATTATACAAAATTTATTTTTACTAATAATGGTAACCTTAATCCTATCCTTAATCTTAATCCTACATAAATACATATAAGGATGTAAGATTAGCGAGTGTAAATGTAACAATTACAAGAAAAGGTGATAATGGGCAAACATAAAAAAAAAAAAATACATATACATACATATATATATACATATATACATATACATATACATACATATACATATTTATAAGTACCAACACAAGTCAAGCACACAAAAATGGGCGGGGTATACAAGAAGGTTGTATCCAGAACGAGTATCTATAGATTGAATTGAGAATTTAGGGTGTAAAAGGGCCACAATCCGGAATATGTTACGTATTAAAAATTAAGCTGACAATTTTATTGTTATTTTTTCTGGCTACCCAATTTGTGAGAGTAAAGTGATATAATTATTGTTTGTTATACAGTGTCCTCCAAAAAGTTCGCAGCATAGGGGGAAATTTTTAATTAATGTTTTTATTTTACCTTTTGCTTGAACAAATATGCAAAATGACCCACTCAAACGTGGTCATGTGACTTTCGTTATCTGTCAAAAATGACATTTAGAAAAATATATCGCCAATAATGGGTTTATTTGTTAAAATATCAAAAAGTTTTACTTGAAAAGTTGTTTCTTTTTCAATTTTACGTAGGTGTTGTTCCATAAAAGTCAACAATTTTGCTTAGATACGTAAAATAGTTTGATGATAATTCAATTTATTATAATGTAACTAAATTTATACCCTGAATGCTAGACGGTACATCAACTTTGCAGCAAACGTAATAGAATTTTAAAGCGTTAATATAATTTTCTTTTGAAAAATACCCATTCTTATCGGTAATTGGTAATAAAAAGTTAATAATAATAATAATAGTTAATAGAATGATAAAGCTAGTGATATAAAAAAGTTTTTACGAAGTTGCAAATTTTTAAAATTTTCAGAAATTTCATAATTATAAAAAATTGGCAAAAAAAACTAAATCTTTTATTAGATCGTTCAAATTTGGTACACTTACGTAGAATTGAAAAAGAAACAACTTTTTTAAGTAAAACTTTTTGATATTTTAACAAATAAACCCATTTTTGGGGATATATTTTTTTATATGTCATTTCTGGCAGATAACGAAAGTCACATGACCACGTTTGAGTGGGTTATTTTTCATCTTTTTTCAAGCAAAAGGTAACCCCAATATTAAATTTCAAAATCAAACATTAATTAAAAATTTCCCCCCTATGCTGCGAACTTTTTGGAGGACACTTTATATAGCTTGCTTTGTGTTTTGAATTGTTTTTCTTTTAGTTTTTTAACTGCTAGCGGTAAACAGTTGTTGAGTTTTATTTCATTGTGTTCAATGCTTTTTTGGCAGACAGTTTGCTTATTTTTTTTCGTAATGTATGAATGGTTTGATTTTGTTCTTGTTCCATAACGATGTCTTACGCTAACCAAATTTTTTGACATGTGAACAGATTTTAGCGAAACATGCATGTACAGGCCCCTTACATCTAGTAGTTTGTGTAAAATAAATATTGGTTGACAACTACTACTGTCCCTGCTCTGTTTATTAAATATGGTGCGCAATACGTATAGGTAGTTTTCGGTAAGATATAGAAATATGCTATTAATCGTTTGAAAGTTATCGCTTTCCTCATCTGGAAGGTCTTGGTAGCTTATTGCATTTTTTTAGAAACTACTTTTATGTGGCAGGGCTGCCTCAAATATACGAGGACCAGTAATGAATACTTTACAGTACTGTAGACTGTTTGACACAGCACAAAAATATACATTCGGCAAAATTCGGAAAGTTTTATTAAAAAAAATTGTTTAGTGTTCCCGAAGAGAGGTTTCAAAATTTAATTATTTTTTCTAATTTATTAGTTTCGGTATAATACGTACTGTTACGGCGTCTATTGCGGAAATACATAAAATGTATGAAATAATTTTTCTTGCTCCATAAAGATTAAAAGACGAGGAGTAAGGAGTGTATTAGAGGAGTAGCTGTCGTTCAAAAAGCATTTGCAGAGCAATACAATAATTATTGTTAGTGACTTAAGTGCATACATCAATAATTATCTATTGCATGCGCCCCACGTTTTTGAATCTTTATGGTGCTGTGAAAAATTATTTTACAATTTTTAGTCAATTTTTTTATATTATATTATTATACTTTTAGTCTTTTTTAAAAACGTGGTAGGTATATTAAAAAAATATATTTACATTTTATTATTTTCTGATTTTTAGTCTTGTGTTTAAAATTTTGCAAAACATCTTAATGAGATCATGAGAGAGGCACGTGGCAAATTTCAGCTTTATTTCAGTTTCTCTTCAACTGATCCTTTATTTGAAATAGAAAATTGCTATACCTACCTACCAATAATATAATATATAAATCTGTTTAATTGTTATTTTCCTGAAAAATAAAATAAAGAAGGAATAAAAATTAATGTTACAAGATTTTTATTTTAATTTTAAAACAAATTAATTCCTGATCCTTCTTAGTTACCAACTTGTGGTGCTGGAGCTTCTAGTTGTCGCATTTTTGCAAACTAATTGACTGGCTTTTCCTGTCCGTCTGTTTGTTTGTTTATCATCCACTTCTTTAAACACATTATTTTTATTTATTATACCAGCATGTGCTTATCTGTTCATACATTTTCACTAGTCAAGTATTTTTATTAACAAATAACAAAAAATAATATGCGTATAGCGAGTTAACATTGCATTGTCGTCCAGTTCTGAGCTATGTTTAAAGTTTCATGTCTCTAATAGCTTATCGGGAAATTACAGACGAACAAACATAGGAGGACAAGAAAGTAAGCTAATAAAAACGTGCTAAAAAGAGGGACAGGCGCCCTCCCAAAATTGCAGTGACGTCAAGCTAATGACTACGTTTCGCGAATTCAAAAAGAATGCAGGTACTTCTCGCTTCTTTCTTCAACAGAAAATATTGTTTTCAGTTCAAACTATTCATTTCCGTCATAAATTTTAGGCAATTACTCAGCAAGTCGCCTCCACCCGCTAGCAAACTTGTATTTCGCAACCTGCACAGCGGTTGTAAAATAATGGAAATCTTTACGAACGCAACCTTTAATTCGAATAAGTACTCTGCAGAATCAATCAACTACGAAATGGCGAAAAAAAAAATACGAACGTCTTCCAAAACACATTCAAATCTCGCAATCACGGAGAGGTGCACATTAAAAGATAATTGCATTGAGCTTATTTAACACACGATGTAAATTGGAAACAACCTCTCGTCTCAACATTGTATCTTGAATGACACAGACACCGCTTGCAGATATATCTGACTGGTTCTCTCACTGTATATGCTCACCTTCAAGGAGAAAACAAGTTGAGTGGTATTTTAGCATACCTACACTATATAGGTACATACCTAAGATTTCTGAATATTAGCTTGCAGAGAGGTGAAATTGTCAATGAGTTTTAAATACTATAGTAGGTGCACTCTTACTTACCTATCTTATACTATTGACAGTATGCCTACCTTATTTCTCATTAGAGGTGCAACAGTTTTCGGGATCTTATAATGACAGTTTAAATAAGACAATGTTGACTTAAAACAAGATGACGAGGGAAGAACATGGATGCGGTTGTCTGTGAATATAACCCTTTATAACCCTCAACATCTCAAGTGATTAAAGTTGAATTATCGTATAAGACTTTACCTCCGCCACTGGTATTAGATCGTTGACGGCTTAACCAGAGCGACAACGATGACAACCACAGATTATATAGGGCGATAAAAAATAGAACGACAATTTGGTGTAATAATATTAGTAGTAAAACGCGGTGTTTTGGTTCGTATTTTTTATGGGTCTGCATGGTCTCGCGGGCTAAACAGTTTGTAGTTTTTATATGAGTCGTAAAGTCGTAAAGTGATGCCAGGGAGAATGAGAGAAATACGGAAAGGGCCGGCGAGTACTTAAGGAACAATAATGGACGGAGAAATATACGGCCGTATGGTTCACTGGATTTCACGACTTGAAAGAAATAGTTTTTTGGGAGAAACTATTTTATATCCATAAAAAATCAGGGAATATAACTATATAAATAGGAGCAACAGTTAATAGAATGGCAATGTGACTTTGAATAGTGTACCTATTCCTTCATTTCTCAGACAAAATAGAACTAGATCAACTAGATAAACATACAGGGTGTCTCATTTTGATCTGGAACACCCTTGTAAAATTTGAACTGACTTGCGGATTTTAACGATTTCTTTTTGTATACAGGGTCCTCCTAGACGCACTTATCAAACACTTTTCAATGACCATACGATTATTCCAGGGCCGGATTAAAAACAAAATTTTACCCAAAATTTCGAGTTAAGGTATCAGCGATTTTTTTATCGGAAATCTGATAACGTGGCGTTAATCAGCGCCCCTGAAAACCTCCAGATCCCAAATTTCAAGAAATTATTCCCACGAATAATCGATACGTCAAAACATTTCTGCCGTTTAAAATATTGCTGCTTTTAATTACATTCTTCAAATACATACTTTGTAGTGTATAATCTTATACATTATTATTTGTACCAAAAAATGTAAAAATTAACGTTTCTCAAAGTGTTTGCACTTGCACGACTGCCTGCGACGGCAGCGAGCTCTCTTGCGTCTCAAATGGCATACAATTTGTACTGTACAGCAATAATGAAAAGAGAAACCGAGTACAGATTCCGATCAGGTTTATTATCATTGTCCCCTGTGGACCTCTTTTTACCATTTTCACTTGTTTCCATAGCCACCTTAATAGCTGAACTCAAATTGAAATTTTGATTTTTTGCAATTGTGATGCTGTGTAAAAAGTATAATTCGTGGGAATAATTTCTTGAAATTTGGGATCTGGAGGTTTTCAGGGGCGCTGATTAACGCCACGTTATCAGATTTCCGATAAAAAAAGCGCTGATACCTTAACTCGAAATTTTGGGTAAAAAAATTTTTTAATACGGCCCTGGAATAATCGTATGGTCATTGAAAAGTGTTTGATAAGTGCGTCTAGGAGGACCCTATATACAAAAAAAAATTCGTTAAAATCCGTAAGCCAGTTCAAATTTTACAGGGGTGTTCCAGATCAAAATGAGACACCCTGTAGATAACAAATGATATATTTTGTCTATGGGGTTAATTTGATTTGGTACCTTCCTACTTAGTTGCATCGTTTAGGAATTAACATTGAAAAATTGGAAAAGATTATTATTAATTTAATTTCGACGTCATATCGTTTGTTTGTTTGTTTCTTGGTCTAGATCTAGGTATTTAAATCTGTCAGACCATAATAATTATTATACTGTGTTGGAGTGGTCTTCTTATTCTTAAATGATGATGACTAGAGTAAATATTGGTGTCAGAATTGCGAGCAATCCGCTTAGTATTGCACAAATGAAATGCAAATAATAAAGTAACCTTAAATTTCAAACGGAGGCATAATTTCAAAATTCCCTCAACGTTTTCCCATTAAAATTTTTGGACAATGAAAGAGACGAATTGTCTACAAGTAAACTAAATTTACCTCGTCTGTCAAGGTCAAATTCAAGCAATTTAAATGATTTTCAAGAAGGAGTAAAATCAGCTATAATACTAAAGTGTTGAAGTATTTTTTCATTTAGGTTGATATTTCTGGAGATAAAAATAGTTAGCTGGTTTGTAATTTCATTTAATTCGAAATACTTAACGTTTTCTTTCTTACTCAAGAAAATAACGATAGTTTTCTCTCCAACATCGCTTTGAAATCCACACTCTGTATAAAGTTTGATTTAACTAATCTCACTATAAGTTTGTGAGTAGCAGGAGATATTCTCAAAATCACCTCCTTAAAATTTGTTTGTCATTTACACTTTATCAAAATACTATCGCGAGAGGCATTAGGTATACAGGGTGTAACTGAACTGATGGTCAAAAATGAAACCCCATATTCTTGGAGTCAAAATAAGGGCACTTCTTCCTATATTTTTTCCTCCTACTGGCCATAGTTTTTTTTATACAGAGCGTAGAAGTTTAGAGAAAAATACACATATTTCTTAGTATCTCTAGAAATATACGAGATATTTTCTTCAACTTGGCGTGTCACATGAGCGGATGAGCTGTCAAACTTAAGGTTGATATGAAGCTTCCGAGGCCCCCAGTTGCGGAGATACAGGGTGTTACTAACATTAATTAGTTCAGAAAAATATGAATACCCTATATAATCGCATTTTTTAATTATTTTTGAAGAACGCCAATGCTGCAATAAACAAGTCATTTCAAGAATAGCAATCTGTGGATGTCAATTAAACTTGGCATTATTTGAATCATTTGGCTGTCAATTTTGCACTTTAATATCAATATTTTGAAAAATGATATTTTCATTCTAAGAATTGACTGACATACACTTTTTGCTATGGACTTGCCAATGGCAGTAATAATATGCGGAAACGCATAGTTGCGTGTATTGAAAGTGACGGCTGTTATTTCGAACATTTAATAATTTAATAATTTTCTAATAGGATTAAGTTTCTTTCATTGGCGTTTTTGCTTTCGTATTTTGCTAAATAAAGTTTAATTGACAGACACAGATTGCTATAGATTTATTCTTAAAATGACTTGTTTATTTGCAGCATTGCCGTTCTTTTAAAATAATTAAGAAACGGCTGCGAATATGAAAAATACTAAGAGATACTTTTTGTTAACCATTGAAGTCACTACTCAAAACAAATGTAAAAAATGGGATTATACAGGGTATTCATATTTTTCTGAACTAATTAGTTTTAAAACCACCCTGTATCTCCGCAACTGGGGGCCTCAGAAGCTTCAGATCAACCTTAAGTTTGACGGCTCATCCGCTCATGTGCTACTCCAAGTTTGTAGAAAATATCTCTTATATTTCTAGATATATACTAAGAAATATGTGTATTTTTTTCTAAACTTCTACGCTCTGTATAAAAAAAAGTAAGAAAAAAATATATGAAGAAGTGCCCTTATTTTGACTCCAAGAATACGTGGATTCATTTTTGACCATCCGTTTAGTTACACCATGTATATACAAATTTAAAGTCAGTTGGTTTTTAAAGCTAACACTAACTTTGTACCAAATAATAGTTGCAAGGCTTTCAACGTACTAGTAAGTGTTCGCAGAGTTGCTTAATAAATTAATAAATGAGCAAACCTCTGTTTGATACACATATGCCTTTTGTATGTTCATTTATAATTAATTTGTATTATTGAAGAAAATATTATATATACTAAGCTGCAGTTTTAATGCATATACTTTATTCACCGCATCGAATTCTTCTTTAAACGGACTTGAAGGCTTATTATATTTGAACTTGGATCTTGGATTATTGCGTTGTGTTGCGCTACCTGCACCTCTGCACCAATTTCCTTTCCAATTTTACTTGCCGCTTAAGTAAAACAAGCTATAATTATGTAACCAAGATGAGCGTCTACCGTTTAATAATTGGTAGATTCAGCTGTATCATTTGTATGATTTTTTTCTTAATATACAAATTATAAGTTCATAAAAACTACCTAAAGGTGTATTTTTCACGTAATAGATCACAAGCAGTTTCCTTTTTTATATATAATATGCTCCTTTAACTAGCGTAGCGAATGTTTTGATTACATACGGTGTAAATCAAATGCGGGCAAAAATGCTAGTTTGGGGTTAAGCTCGGACAGCTCACTGCGACTTTTCGAGTTCTAGTCCAGCAGTAGGTACCTACCTACTAGTATTAGTTCTATCTTTATTTCTCTGTTGACACCTTTCTAATTTCTAATAGCACTATAAGTACTTCTAAAAGTGTAGGTATATTCTATAGTATCGATCAGAGAAAATTCCGTGCAGACCGTATGAGATCTTTACCACAATCTGGTGTATTGTTCTGCCTTAGAAAGTTGGGATCGTTTGACCGAAAGGATTGCTAAGGGTGGTTAAGGTTATTCGATTGAATGAATTTGATTCAAAGGCCAGTGGTTGCTCAGTTTATAGACTTCAAGCCTTCTACGTAATCAATATGAATTCCAAATCGTAGGAGATGCTTATAATACGTCTCCTTTTGCGAGGGCGTGATTCAATTTCTCCAAACAGCCACCAATAACTTATTATACCACATTATAAATCTACCGTCTATAAACAACTTGTCGTGGCAGAACTGATGAACAGGTTCTCATGAAGCGATTCATCTTATTTTATTGGACGATCCGTTCGGCCACCGATTTGAGCGATGCAATGCGTGACCGCGAGCCACACCGCAGACTGTAAAATTAATTATCTGTGTCTATATTTAGCTAGACGTACGCATATCGTAACCTACCTCAATGCGAATGACTGTTGGTTGTTTACATTGATTGGGCTATGGCATTGACAATGGCCTAGTGTGAACCGATCGAAATCGATTTTTTGTTGAATGAACGAATGAGTGTAGTATAGCAGTTGTGGCCTCGGTTCGGGTCAAGATTTTCGGTGATTATCATTATTACTGACAAAATCTATTGTCATTTTTGCGATTGTAACTACCTTAAGTCTCTTAAGACGATAAATATCACGTCGTCAGATATATGTATAAAAAGGGAATAAGGACTTTATGGGACTATGATACCCGCAGATCTAAAGGATGTAGGTATACCTACCCATATTTAAAATGTAAATTTTCAAGGCGGTAGACTATCACACCTGTTTTTTCCTTATTAGGTCCCTTTTAACCTTCCTCTTAAATAAGTAGCTATTATAACGGATAACGGAATAACTAACGCTTGGGAGGTATAAGAAAGCCACCAGAGCTGAAAAACACGAAAGAAATAAATTAAAAGTAAAAAAATATTTTAAAAAAAAGCTTTTATTTAAATGCGCTAAAAAGAATAAAATAATCTTTTCTTTTAAAACTTTTACTATCAACTTATAACGTCATTCCACAATTTATATGATATAAAAGCTTGTCGCGAGATTTAAGTAGTGGTATTTACTTAGTTTGAAAACTTAAATCTCGCGACAAGCTTTTATATCATATAAATTGTGGAATGACGTTATAAGTTGATAGTAAAAGTTTTAAAAGAAAAGATTATTTTATTCTTTTTAGCGCATTTAAATAAAAGCTTTTTTTAAAAATATTTTTTTACTTTTAATTTATTTTGTAATTTTTAGTTTGGCCAGGTGTCTGAGTCTATTCATCTCAGTTAACGCATCATTGTTGCAAGGTCGTTTGCCGGTTAGTTTAGAACAGTCTAGCTCTTCAATGAGGAGACCTTCTAATGACCATCTTGGGTGTTCCGCCATGTTGGATTTAGAATGACGTCACACATATAATCATGCATTGTCATCCAAATTAAACGTGTGTACAAAATTTCAGCTCGATCGGTTGAAATTTAACTAGTCCGCCATCTTGAGTGTTCCGCCATGTTGGATTTAGAATGACGTCACACATATAATCATGCATTGTCATCCAAATTAAACGTGTGTACAAAATTTCAGCTCGATCGGTTGAAATTTAACTAGTCCGCCATCTTGAGTGTTCCGCCATGTTGGATTTAGAATGACGTCACACATATAATCATGCATTGTCATCCAAATTAAACGTGTGTACAAAATTTCAGCTCGATCGGTTGAAATTTAACTAGTCCGCCATCTTGGGTGATCCGCCATGTTGGATTTAGAATGACGTCACACATATAATCATGCATTGTCATCCAAATTAAACGTGTGTACAAAATTTCAGCTCGATCGGTTGAAATTTAACTAGTCCGCCATATTGAGTGTTCCGCCATGTTGGATTTAGAATGACGTCACACATATAATCATGCATTGTCATCCAAATTAAACGTGTGTACAAAATTTCAGCTCGATCGGTTGAAATTTAACTAGTCCGCCATCTTGAGTGTTCCGCCATGTTGGATTTAGAATGACGTCACACATATAATCATGCATTGTCATCCAAATTAAACGTGTGTACAAAATTTCAGCTCGATCGGTTGAAATTTAACTAGTCCGCCATCTTGGGTGATCCGCCATGTTGGATTTAGAATGACGTCACACATATAATCATGCATTGTCATCCAAATTAAACGTGTGTACAAAATTTCAGCTCGATCGGTTGAAGATATCTGCTTCAAAATTGAGTTGCAAGATTCCACCCGAACAAATTACATACATACATACATACATACATACATTGCAAGTTAAATAAAAGCTTTTAAAAAAAAAGAAAGTAAGCGGTAAACACTGGCTGTAGGTTGTATCGCAAAACAAAGAGACGTGAAGAAAAGCGACTAATTGGACATCCACCAGCCGCATGCGTGCTTCTATTGAATAGAAATGATAGAATACATTTTGCTCTTAATTATAACCACTCCCTGAGACTTTTACATTTCGAGAGCATTTAACTTCATACTCTCTTGACTTCTCATTCTGCACTGGGTGTCAGGTTTACAGCATCCAATTTGCGTACCTACTTGCGACTTAAGCCGGCTATAGGTTGTAGTTTACTATCAAATAATATAGAATTTTAACGTTTAATAGCAAAGGCGCAGCAGCAATTGTAAAATAATAACTCTTAACACGTCAGCGTGACTCGGCATGTATAGCTCTGGGCAGCAAAATGGTGCTAAAACCGTTGAGTGAAGGAATAACCACTCAACGCTAAAACATAATGTGTAAATTTTGGTTCGGGTCGACAACATGATTAATAGTGCAGTTCGCAATAACGCACTAATGTATTCGCATGTTCGATGGGAATAGTGTATAGAAACTGGATTTTTTCTGATAATAGCCATTTGAGATTCGCGATGTTATTTTTTCTTTAATAAAACTAGTTTGTTTAATAAAATGTTTTTTTAACAACGCAGTAAGTCTAGTTTCTTCTTTTCTCATATAACTGTGGCTTGAGATAGATAACTTGAGATAACTTTAATAGACATAAATTAAAATTGCTAATGCGTGGAATAAATTTTCCGCTGAAATCACCATTTCAGCCTTCCTCAAATGTTTCCTCCTAACTTGAGAAAGGTGATACGAACAATTTCCTCAAAAATGCTTCTAAAACATTTTTATTATTACATTCTAATTGGCTTGGAGGTAGTTATGTTATGAGGTATACCCGACAATAATAGCTAGGTATTCTCAATTACCAGAGCCGAACTGAACCCACATAAATACTTACTGCTTACTGCTATTACTTTTGTCTGTGGCTATTAGGTACTAATAAAGAAATTTATAAATATATCGTTAATATCAACCACCTTAAAAGCAACTACTGGCGGAGAAATGGATAATTAGTAGGTACCAACATTTATTATCTAAAAAAATTTAAATCGCCTTGTGTGGTAATAAAATCTATTTGGGTTTTAGTGCATATATTAACTGTAAACAAAAATGCCCTCTTGGTTTTTTACGTAGGTATGTGTTGCGGTTTCACGGCAATATTGATATGTTGAATTAGTTCAAGCATTGAATAAAGGAATAGGTACCTTAATCAATGGTTCAAGGTATGTAGCAACAAAAATAATGACTTTCCTAAATATTCCAGGCCCTATATCTTCTAAAGTACAATCTTGAATGTGTAAAAGTGAAAAAGTTACTTTGTTTAAACTAAGAATCATATTTTATATATTTTGAATCTTGGTTATGGAGCAAAACACTTTTCTTGATTTTTCAGAGATAACTTGAAATAATACAAAATGAAATTTGCAATGAAACCGTAACACGACATACGTAAAATATCCAGAAAACTTTTTTATTTACAGTTAAAACCTACCTAATAAATTGTGTTACTATACAAGTTGATTCATTTTTTTTTGTGATAATAAACTTTCCTACCAATTACCCACTTCTCGCCATTGGTTGACATTAATAAGTTTTATGCTAGTCCGTGCTCTTATATTGTGAACCAAATATGATTTAAAAAATATTTCGTCTAGTTTGGTAAATACTCAGTAAACACGACATATTTTTAAAAACATCAACATCCTATAATATCTTTCTTATCCAAATAAGAAGTTTATAGAAAAAAGTTCATAGAACAATCTGGCAATATTTTTAGACATTGTACTGATCCTAGGAGTTTCGGTATTTAAAACTGAATCGCCCTGTATAAATTAACGAGAAGTAAAGCTAAAGCTTCTCACGAGGTGCCATATCTTTACAACGAGTTTGCCTACCGGAATTTGTGAGCCATTTGCTACTCGATAGATGTGGTTTATTGTTTAATTTCATTTTAACACAGAAAACCACATTTTGAATTATATTATTGATTTATTCAATGATTCACTTTTGTCCCTTTAGAACACTGTAAATTATATACCCACCGAAGTTCAAAAGGGCAAAAAATAACCCCTTCTATTCCGTTTGTTATTTATCAGAATTTTTCTATTTTCCTTCTCCCCTCCTTTAATTTACAGCGAGTTTTCCAGATGGGTTAGCAACATGAATTCTGAATTCCCCATTCTTGTGCTAATAAAAGATTTCCAGCATGTGTTCGTACCGTTTGACACACTAATACTATAAGGTATAATAATATTATTTAGCCAATATTTTTTCTCTGCAGAAAAATTTTACCAGTACAATCACTTATTCGTGTATATCATCCCAGATATACAATAGTTATTTTCACTTTTATGGCGACAATCAGTTTTCTTATATCTCTAGAATCCGGTCCTCACAAGAACACACAACGAACGCGTTCGATCGATTTTTTCGAACACGCTACTCAGGAGACCAGAACTGTGTGAAGGTAGGCCGGTACGCGCCAACTTGCCAAGCGCCAGTGCGTACCAATAACCTGCTTTTAGTCCAGGCACATTAGATGACTCCACTAAAACCGATTATACCAGTAAATTCTGTAAATTGAATGTATTTGCCCGAATTTTTTAACCTACTCCATCCAAACCAAATGGGGATTCTCCTGAATTGCGTTTTGAATGTATACAAATTAACTTCCTGGTTTTTAATTTAGTGGGAATGAAAACTGCTATTAGCAGTAGTTTTATGTTTCTCTAAAGCCTCAATGGATTGAAAGAAAAAAGCTCAATTTTGAGAAAACGAATCGAATAAGAACAAATAATATTGAAGATTTCAAAACATATTTTTCATTCTTTGAGTGTATGCAGAATATGCCAACTTCTTGCTTATTTTCACCCCGAAAATATCTATAACCTTTCAAGTCACTCAGTAGAACCACCAATTTTTGTATTCACCTACCTACATAACCAAAACCTAAAAAACTGGACTATAAATTACTTGATCAAAGGCGATATCTCGGGATCGTCTTTGATAGTACCTGATTGGAGTACCGGTAGGAGGTGAATACTCTTATGGTTTAATGTTCTACAAATGAAACAGTGTACATTCTCTTAATTTCATTGGTCCACCTATAAAAGGAAAGTTATCTAATAATAGCCTCTTGTCTCCATGGGCATCGAATGGTGAACTCGTGCCTGGATTGCCGGTCTTTTTATAGTAACAATTTATTTCCCTCCTACAACTCTTAGCATCAGAACAGTGGCTAGAGGCCAGTTTCGTGGATAATTTATGTTTGAGACAAGCAATTTGTTATCACAATTTGTCAACACGCTGCGGGACGCTGTTTTATGACAGAAATAGAGAAGAAAGAGAACGATGCTGACAAGCGGGCTTATCTAATTACCCACATGTATGATTTCTAACATAGTGCTAAAATTATTACAAGTCACACTGAATCATGTTACCAGTTTTAAGTAAATTCCAAAAAGTTTATTTAAGCAGGCACTGATTAATAATTCATACACACACACATAAAGAGGTTATTATTTACTGGATCTTTTTATTTGATCCTGACGGTTGCATACAATAAATTGAAGAAAAACTTCCTAGGTTTTATACCAATACATAATAATATACTATGTCAATAAATTCTTGGACAACACACATTTCCTCACAACAATGCCATATTCAGGTACAGATCAAATTTGACAATATTTTTCAAAGCCACGTAATTTCAAAAAGGTTTTCTTCAATTTATTATTATTTATTAAATAAATGGAAAAGTTAGAACAAAATTTTGTGACACATTGAAACCGACAAAGCTATAGAATCCGGGTCATGTTTTAGAACTCAACACTATGTTACATTCATTGTTAACCCATTTATGCCTAATGGCCTATATATGTAGTACACTTAAAACTTGAATATACAGTGTGTTTCACTTCAAGTCGAGACAATTCATTATTTTTTTACGGGTTGACCGATTTTCGAAAACTTTTTTAATAATATAGTGCTCCGAAAGATCTACATTTTAACACTAATTTTTTTCAGATTCGTCTTTTCCATGACCTACTACGATCAAAATTATTCCCCCAAAAACTGCAAAAGTACATTAGGCATTTTTTTCGGAAAAAAATGAATAGCACAGTCGTATTGACTATACCCGAAAACCCCACATACCAACTTTCATGGTCATAACTTATACAGGGCGTTCACAAAATAGCTTCAAACAAAGCAAAATCACGGTTTTTCGGAGTACTCTGTACAAACACCGAGAGATATTTTAAAATTAAAAATATTTAGAAGACGAATCTGAAAAAAAAAATTAGTGTCCAAATGTAGACCTTTGGGAGCACTATATTTTTAAAAAAAGTTTTTGAAAATCGGTCAACCCGTAAAAAAATAATGAGTTGTCTCGATTTGAAGTGAAACACACTGTATAGATAGATATACCTTATACATGGCATTCCAATGGCATTTTTGAATAACTACTGACAGATTCCCTACAATATATTGCCATTAACACGTTTTTATAAGTGCATCATGAATATGTTGAAAATAAAGTTCAATAATTTTTTTGAATTTTTTTGCCATCCAAAGAAAAAAGAAAAAACTGAAACATTCTAGATGCGTGACATGTGGACATGAAACGGTAATTGCCTAGATTTTAGCGTTTTGTTCTTGTTTCTTGCGTTTTTAAGTTGTCTGGAAAATTCAATAATTCAAATTTTGAATGAATGAATGACAAGCAATTGATTTTAATATGGATAATATGATAAAAAAAAATTCACGTCCCCAATAGATTTTTACAAAAATAATGTTAGCGGCTTTATGGGACTATAAATTTTGGCAACTGGTAATATCATACCAACATCCAATTTCTAAAGGATGTGCCGGTGCTTTCATATTTGAATCGTTCGGGAAGGTAGACTATGACAGCTGTTTCCCCTTATTAGGTTCATCAAGACAGCCATAACCCTCCCGAACGACTCAAATCGAAACGGTAGCACTTATAACAGTGTAACTTGCACTTGGAGGTGAGAACCAACTAGTGGCGCCATCTAGTATCAGGCTGATAGTACCAGAGCGAAATATGGATAATGTCAATTATAATGTACCTATCTAATTATAACAACAAGCCAAATCGCTACGTACATTAATCTCATTAACACAAAATGTGGCGGGATATTTAAATCTTTGAATAAAGAACCCCAGGAAGGAGCAAATTTGGGCTTAATGCTCGACCGGGATAGTCCCTGCATAAGGCGGGATGCCGTTTCTGTTTTTCCAGTGGCGCGCACCTTTGAGTTGTTTCGACAAACTAATCCAGGCAGAAACCCTCATTTTTTTGTGAAATCGGTACCTATACAATACAGTCAAAACAGGCACGTTTGTGTCTTTAAGTTTAGGAATCCTGCTTGATAATACAGCAATTCTAGTTTTAAATTTCCAATTATGAAGAAGTAGCTACCTACACAAACGCCTATGCCACTTTGGTACATGGCCTTAAAAGTTAATTTAAATTACGAAATTACCTACCGAGATTATTATCCTCAAACATTTTAGTTTTGGCGCGGTCAGGAAAGTGCCACAAGCCGCATACCTAAGTATAATAACTCGAAAAAGTATCTAAATATCACATACTGACACCTATCACCGTGTCAGATATCAAAATATTGGGCCAAAACTTGGATAATACTCATATAGACTTCTTCCTGGGATTTTTTATTCAAATATTTCAGTCCTGTTCCAACTTCTTTGCCCAATAAAAAATTCACATGAAAGTACAGTATATTAATGTCCTTTATTCCCAAGCATACAAATTACTTAAAACTATAAGAAAGGAAATGTATAGTTGCCTTTGTAGTTCCAAACAAACTAACAAACAGTGCACGCAGAGATGTATCTTTAAAAACAACCTATAGGTATTATATATATTCTGAACCTCGTTTGTTTTTGAATTGAAATATACATTTTTTGATAATTTCTCAAAACACTGAAATTTATTGAAATTAAAACAAAATTTTTTGTAATAATTATCGAAATTATGGCCGTTATTTTGGACTCAGGGTCCGTATACCCAGTGGCGTATCAATTATAAATAACAAAACTCTGTCGATAATTTTAATGAATAAATTAGAACAAAAACATATTTTCTAAAATAAATAAATACAGGGTGTCCGGAAATAAATGCACCAACTTGAAAAATTAAAAAGAAAAATGGAAAATATGACGAAAAGTTTATATATGAACATGGGTCCGCAGATGTTTGGTTTTCGAGATGCAGGGTGTTGAAATTGAAATTTTATTTTCGATTTTTTTAAGTTACTTTTTGAGATGACAAAATTTTCTTGCAAAATTTGGTAGCCTGTTTTTTTTGGGGAAGTCATAATTTAGTATTATTTTTGATGCAATCCGTAGAGGGCGCTGCGTACGCTATCATTATTTAATTTAATTTGCTTTTTGACAGTAAACTTTTACGACATTTTGTGAATGTATCCTGTTCCCACACGTTTTCTAAGCAAAAAAGGTATACTTGGTGAACAACGCCAAAGGTGACCGTTTTCTAGAAATTTTCAAATTTCTGCATCGATGCAGGTGCATACCGACACTCTTATGCAATTAAATTCAAAATAAAATTCAAATAAATAGGCACATTTATTTTTTGACAGTTTAATTAACTTGTTATTGTTGTTTTTTTGCAAGGAAATTTTGTCATCTCAAAAAGTCGAAAATAAAATTTCAATTTCAACACCCTGCATCTCGAAAACCAAACATCTGCGGACCTATGTTCATATGAACTTTTCGTCGTATTTTCCATTTTTCCTTTAAATTTTTTAAGTTATTACCGGACACCCTGTACAAGACGAAAATAATTCTTCTTCAAACCAGTAAAATCTATATCACAAAATCAAGTATTCTTTTTTGGTCTCTAGCTCGTCAAATATCTCCTCTGGAGATATGGGTATTTCAGGCTACACATAAAGGAGTGTTGACCCGCATTCAGTCGGTTTTCGCTAATAGTGTTTCTAATATAAATTTTTAAAATTTTCACTTTTGAAAATGTGCTTTCTGGCACACTGTAATTGTGCAAAATATGTTTAGTACGTTGTTTTGCCTAATTTACGGTTGCCTACACGCTGCACAGAATATCTAGGTACGCTATACGGCGCGGCGGCGCGTTCTCAAATCTACTGCACAGGTTTTAATTTCGAGAAGACAAGATGAAACAAATAACAAATTGTAGATGTTTGATGTTCACTGCATTTTCAGATTAGACCAGGAGTATATAATTTTTGGTATTATTAATTTTGATATTACAAATCTCGTTTATCTCGACAGTTCTGGGGGGGGGGGCAATTGCCCCCTTTGCCCTCCCCCTAAATACGCCACTGCGTATACCTATCAAAATAAGCAGTAGTTCAATGCTGATGTTGCTGTATGTATGAATTATTGCATGTCCATTAATCTCAATTAATTACATACTGTAATTGCTTGAATGAAACATGACTGCGTTTGATTCTTCTAATTGAATTGTGTTAATAATATGGCAAGATCGCATCGCGAAATTCTTATGTCGAGCATAGGCGGCAAATTAGCAAAGGAATAAAAAATAATGTGATATATTTGTGACAGACGTGATTTCCCTGTGAAGGATCAAGATAATTTTATAAACTAGAATGTCTGGGTAACGAATCTGATAAAATTTAACAACTGTATCGCAGTTGTTGCCTTCAGAAGCGAGTCTAGACGAGGAATGTTTCTTGACATTGCCACCGGTGATGTGTGTAATACAAATAATATTCCGCGTTGGAATATGCATGCGTGTTGTATGTTAATATGGTGTTTTTTCTTGTTCGGACGTAGTAATTTGAATAGACAAATTTGCGTACATTTTGTAACATGACAACTACTATTACTGTTTGGACCACAAGATAACATTTATTTTTCATTCTTAATTTACATATTTTTGTACATTGTAGGTACACATTGTATGCAGCGTATCTACGATGCTTTATTAATTAATGAAAATTTCTAAAACTAGGTTCATTTTCTATATGACATGCATCACCAAAAAAAGTTACTAGTAATTACAAAAAAATATTGAGATAAAAAAAGGGTAAAGTTTTTAAAAGCAAAGCTATTTACTTTCATTATCATAAAATTTAATGCTATACAGACTTAAAACATGCATGTCCATAAGTTATGTATACACACATACACTTATATTCAAAGAGCGAAATATAATAATGGCTGCGGGAAATATCTGCAATAAGAGAATTCTGACAGCGAAAAACGAAATACCTGAAGTAATTTAACAAAGATATCCCTCCCAATTGCTTTACGTCTCATTTAAGACGCATCATATATACTTCTACCTGACTTTAATGTTTCTAATTTTTGTTTAGGTTGTGAGTGTTTGCCAACTAAAATAAAACACACCGCTATAGTACAAGATACCTACCAGGCTGCATAAAATGCATATCTAGATGTATTTTGTATGTGGTACCTACCTATATCCTAAAATGTATTAACAAATGAAATTGACTGGATTATTCACAGTAAAATCTTTAAACTGATTTAATAAAAAGAACATTTTCGTCCTCCAAACTATAAGCTGTGATTCTAAGGATCTGAAGAGCCTTTTTATGACAACAAATTTTATACCTACCCCCTGAACGCAGTTTGACGAAACGCGGGCACAATGGTGCAAATAACAGACCTAAATATAGTTAAGTTGAGTAAAATCAACGGTTGATAAAAACGCCTGCCTACTGTTCTCAGTTAAACGCTTCTAACAAATTTTGATTTATTATTCGGCCTAGCTGTCTGGTTGACTCGGAGTATTTTATTTGAAATCGCGAAATGCGACGCCTGTAAAGCAGACGCGAAGGTCTGGCGCATCGACTGTCTTGCATTTGTCACCATTCCTTTATTGCCCCGGCAACGTTACCGTTGTTAGCGTACAAATAGCTTAACTAATGCGCTGTCAACAGCGCGCGAAACGCGTTTTGGAACAATGATTAATCGTTTGCGTTCGCTACATCAAATAAGATACATATAACGCCGGTTTTCAGACAGACAGCGGTTAGAAGGCTGGACTAGTGTTTTTCGCGGTGACAAGCCGGAGAACAGGCAGCCGTTTTTGTGGCACGCATGAGTCAATTTTGTTCTAGATTTTATATGCGAAACTTTAATCTTTTAGAATGTTCTCTTTAGTATATATTTATATCTCTGGTCTACTTTTGGATTTCTTTATTTAAATAAAGTAATTATCGGCATAGTCAATGTTGTAGTGGTTCCTTCTGGCACCTCGACCAATCTTCGTGGTTTGTTTACTAATCCAATAGTCTTTTCACATTTTTAGGTTTGTAATAGTCTCTATATTTGAATATCGTAGATATCCTTCCATCATATTATGTATGTTCCTTAGAGAAATAACCAAGGATAGAGGGAGCAAAAGCATCAAAATACACACGTTTGTAGTCAACCAACATCTTATGTAAATTTACCAAAATAATCAAACATATCCGTCCGATTCAAAACAGTTTGCATTGGCGTGAATCGAGACTACTTTCTTCTTCTGCAAGATTCAATTCCTTTAAGCCTTTTTTGTTTTAAATTTGCATCTCAAGGAAATCTGAAAAGTAGCCTATACTTTCTGTGGAAACTATCTAATAAAATAACATAGATTAAAAGAAAATATCTTTTTCTTAGTGGGAATAATTTTATAAAAACTGGCGAAATTTAGATACCTACTTAGCTACTTAATTTATTTTGATCATGATTATTATGTATCCCGCAGCGTAAGATCTCAAAGAATTCTTTGAGTCTATGAAGCAAAAGCCCTCATTCTACGCTTTCACAGTATTTACCTATGAGAGGTTATGTCCTGAGGAATATCCCTTTGACCACATACCACACATTTTCTGCATTAAATTAATTAAAAAAAAAACACTTCAAAATACGAAAAATACCGACGTAAACAATCAGAGAGACTGACGGGCCGGGCGAATAGTAAAAAAAATTAAATGCAGGGCTAGAACGGGGGCGTTTCCAAGTTAGTCGGAAACGGAATGCCTATGGTTTTGGAGGAATTTTCTATTTTGAACTTCATTATAAAACACATGGCAGCCTGACTAAAATCATATCAAAACGCTAATTTTTCGAATAATTGAAAACTCAGTTTTTCATATGAAGAACCCAGGATGACTCTCTGGTTCATACCTTATTATTGTGAGAATATACGCAACATAATGCCCTATGAAAGGCATACTGAGTAAAATCACGTCCAAAAATCTATAGTATTCTCTCTAGACTGCTAATACGTTAATTTAGTGTCATTGGGAGGTGTTTCTTCATTTAATTCCATTATTAAACCCGTCTCTTTTGAAAATGAAATGCTGTAAACAATGGAGTATGTGCCATCACTCAAAAGATGTTGGCTTGTTTACTTTTTGGTTATTTCTCTGAGGTGTGTACCATATACTTTCAACAACTATTTTAATCCACCAATTATTTTTGTTGAATGATCCAGTAAGGTACAGTCCCACCTCACCCAACTTATTTATAACTGACTCATCTGTCACCAATTACAAGCCATCTAACGTGTATTTTTTTCTCACATGTTTTGCTATTAGGGCAGTATTGGTTTTGCTACCAGATTATGCTTCTGACAATTTCAATGTTGCAATGATTCTTGATTTGGTGTAATTGAAATTACCAACAATTACCAAGTCTAGCAATTAGACTCACACGTCCTTTTTGGACAGTTTCAATTTAACTTTACTTACACTTTTCAGATCTGCTGAAGATCAGAACATCAGACCAAGATATACGGAATGTCTATGGTTTTTCGTGTCAACAGTGTCAACATCCCCTGAAATCAAAGTGACAAAATATGTTACATTTTCTTGTAGATACGTCCCTGAAATATCTAATTAATTCCCTGTTATCAGCATGGCAGTATTTTTATCGCTAAAATGACACAACAGATTCATTCTCCATAATATTGTGGTAAGTGTTACCGTTGAGTGAAGGAATAGCAAGAGGCGCATCTAATGCCGAGATTTCGAGCCAGATTTCTACGCCCCGACCAATTGCTTTAGGGCGACTTAATCAACGAGAAACCGCATCAAGTCGTCCTAAAGATCTGTCGGCATTGAGATTTATATCCCGGGCGACGCCTTAGAACGACATGATCGATGAGAAACCGCTTCAATTCGTCCTAAAACAATTGACCGGGATCTCTCGTCATTGAGATTGTGGACTCGCTATTATACGTGACGGTAGCGCCTCTTATTATTCTTCACTCAACGGTGTTATATTAAAAGGACTACATAGGTACAGAACGTTAACCGAAAACTAAAACTTAGCTTTTCAGCAAGTCACTCTTTAGCACATTATTTGTCTGTGTTTCCTGTAATGAATGATTATCCTTTCATTTTAATATAATTTGTTTCGTTTTTTTTTTGTTTTACCAAAATCGGTATACGACGACTTTGAAAGATGCAGAATACTACCCTGTTCTTTTGTCGATAAAAATGATTTACTTAGGTATATGTATATCCTTTTTTTAATGCATCATTTTTACAAAATCGTACAAGTATATCAGTCTTTCACTAAAATGCCAAGCCCAGAGACAAATATATATCAGTACTGTTACCTAGCTTGACAGAAGACTTCAAGACTGTAATGACACTTCATGAGAATAGATATATAATTCGAGAGAACCAGAGAGTTGTGAAATAGAGCAGCACATCAAAATATTTAAAATTGAATATCCAGAGTTCAGTAGATCTATAAACACATAAATTCCAGGGCTCAAAAACTTATACTCTTTGCCTATAGTGACTTGCAGAACAGTTACCTACTTCTTTAGCAGCCTATAGTTGTGTTTTTTACGCGTTTTTATTCATTTGTAGTATATACCTACCCACTTTTGCTTCCAGTCACTAGACAATTTATATTATAAGCAGAAATGAAGTTTAAGGAATTGCGTAGTTTCCAATACGTCACTCGCGGGTTAGAGCCAAGCCAGAAAGCGTTCGAAAACATTCGTGAAAACTGTAACTGCCTCGAAGAAAATGAAACTGTATAAGCCCGGTGAGGTAAGTTTTTATTACCGGCCCTTTTTAAATTACCTCGTTAATTACATGGCAGCCGGGCCGAAGCAGATGCAGGAATTTTGCACGTATACTCCCACGTACTCGCCCGGTGCCGATTCTGGCAGTAAAATGTTGCAGGCATATCCGGGCCGAAAGTTTTTACGGCTGGATTTTAATAAACTATCGAGTTTCACGACTTGAACTCGAAAAATAGATGTGCGGCAAGACAAACTTGCCCGCACGTTGGCAACGTGACTATGGATACCTTGTTATACCAAACTTCAGACAGACCAGTTAAGTAGCATAGAAGAATCCACTACGACAAGAAGGACGTTAATCCTTATGGGAAGCAAGCGCTGTTGCCATCTCCACACCGCCATCGGAAACCAAATTGTGCAATTGCCGATTGCCGAGCGGTTTGGCCAGGCTGCCACCCTCTGCGTGTGTTAGATGTGACAACGGTGAGCCCGACCAAAGATTATATAGTATTCGAATATCATGATAATATCATGATTTTTGGCCCGACTCAGTCTCGATGAAGCCACGTTACCTTTAGCGATGCTCCTTTTCGCGAGGTCGGAAATTTAACAATTGATTGTATTGTTACCAGTAGTTTATCTGCGAGATACAACGTTATGTAATTTGATTTAATGGAATAGTGTGCATCAAACCAATGGTAATATTATGTCTTGCCTCCTGTTAAACTGATACCCACCCTTATATACAACTTCAAATTTATTATCCAAAAGCTACATTATGCCCCTATTAAACCTCTTAACCTTCTAATTTATAACACCATTCTTCGTACATCGCATGTTTTGCGCTAAGAATAGATCGTTTCAAGTAATACAATATATCCATTATAATTCAGGTGCTTGCTAGTGGTCAAAACAGACACAAGGTATATTTAAGTGTAGCGAGAAGTTGACAAAGTATGCCATCAGGGACAGAAAATAGATTCGTGGCATAGGTGCGCTAATATTATCTTAAGAAAAACTACATATATAGGTACTGCTGTCTGACTGTCTCTGGTGGTCACACTCTTCCACAGTTGATGCATGCGGATGCGTAAATACTTAATATATATTTAAGTTTTTCGTTTTGATACGTTAATCTTTCGAGAGATAGGTAGTTTGAGAGTAGAAAGTATACAAACACTCAAATTGTGTTACTATGTACCTATAATTTAACCAATTCAAGTTTTCATTATCTTTTAAATGTAGGTAAAACTGTATACTTTTTAAGATAAGACTATATCAGTGCACTGGCTCCGAACTTGACCTCATGCATTTTATATATTCGTTATCAGACCGAGTACATGCCAAAATATGAATGAGATATGAATGAGAAGGAGTCTGGTATAAATTATATTCAGAGATGAATTTGCGTTTGTGCGTATGTTTTATTAGACTTTCTTAATGAAATTTCAAATTAACAGCTTAGGAGACCATCACCGATTAGTAGGTACTAGCAGGTATACTAACAACGTTCTTTTGATCGCAATCAATGAGATATAATATTCAAAGAAATTTTATTATAATTTTTCCTTGACTCTTCTTATTCTCTCATAGGATGATCGATGAGTTATTGTTTTAATCAGACAAATATTGTTTTGATACATCCCCATTACTTTTCTTTGCTGCTGTACTTTTTCTACGTTTATTTAGTGTGGACACGTGTGAACACAAGTGAATTTGGTCTGTAAAAAAGTCTTATCATTTGATTAAAAGCTAAAAGTTGTCTAAACTGAGTCGTTGAGCGATTAACTATTTATACCAAATGATAATAGGGCTTATAATAAATGGTTTGGATCAATCACTTCTAAGCATCCTAGTGATGATACCTTTATTTTAGATACTATGGCCTTGCAAAAATTGCACTCATTGTTGCCCATCGTGCATTTAAATGGTTAAATAATTAATGAGGAAATTTATAGCATCTTCGAAGATGGCATGCAATTTCAATACGCTTGTATAGTGCACAGAAGTTGCGTACAATGAATTTATAAAGTAAATATATACCTATTATGCATACAATGTGTTCTTATTGAAAGGCATGTGTTATATTTTATGCTGAGCACGAAGTTATGAAGTGAAGCACCATTTTAATTTCTAATCTATGGCATTTGATGGACTCTGATTATTGCATGAACTGGTATAATCAGTATAAGTGGGTGCATGTAGAGAAAAATTGTGTTATGCATTAGAGATTCTCACTTCGGCTGTATTTTTTCTCGAGTGAAAACAATAATTGGTACTTTCAAAATTTCAATAAATAATATCTCTGTTGTAATAATTTATCAGCTTCGCCCATTAAGAACAGTTATACTCTTTGTTATGCGATAAACATTTAAATATTGTTTATGACATCCTCAACCATTAATGAATTCTTTCTTGCAAATATTGCAGAAATAATCTGCTTGTGCATGATACAGTCACTATTTCTTTGCTGATTTAAAATATCCACACAGTAAATATAAACATTTGCTCTCAGTGTTGCGTTTATCAAATTATATTTTGGATCACCGCAAAAGAATTTCGCTGCAGTTGGTTCTTATCTCTGCGTTGATATTCTCCTGCGTTGTGATTTTACAGCACGTATCGAGACTCAACACAGGAAACGGAAAAAATCTTTGTACCTAACTGCTGAATTGCCAACAGAAAGGCAAAAATATCGGTTAAACAAACGACCACAGTATAAGGAAAAGATTAACTTATTTGCTCTAAAATTATATGATCACATTCTACTCATTTAATATCCTCGCGTGTCATAAAAATACCGCATAACATTCTGCATTTTAAAAAATGCAAAATAAACACAAGGTCGTAAGCACAACAAGGACACTAGTGCTCTTTTTCATCTAACTACTTAGAACTTCTCAAAACTCAAATAAGATCTCTCTTTAAATCAACTACGTTGAGATTTAATCAAATCAAATGAATTATTTCATTTTGAATTACGTAATAAGAACAAATAAGAGCCTATTACTTTTTGAATCTATAAAAGTTATTTAATGTGCAGTATAACTTTAAAGTTGCTGGAACGATAATATGAATCGATTCTGTCTTGACAAAGAAACTCCATGGCCAAACTTAATTCTCGATTGCACCGCGCTGTTGCTATGCGGGGTTTCCCCCTCCCCTAGACCCATTCTGAAAAATGGGCACTAGGGTCATTTTAATTGTTAATAGGGTTTGGAATCGTTTAAATCTATACTAGCGTCAGAACCGCAATCATATTATCCCCTCGGAATCTCCTTAAACACAGGTTTCATGACACTCACGCCATGTTTGACTCATTGGGTGCCTGTGGGCCCCCAGGAAGCCACTAATCGCCCAATAATTAGTTTCAATTAGTTTCAATTTCTTTGCTGTGTTCGACAACCAATTAGTACAGTTGCGGAGGTGAGTATTTATTATTATTATTATTATTACATGCGGCGTTGTGGACTCAAGTTCCAAAGAAAATAGGACAAGTTATATGTCTGAATATCGAAAGGCAAGCCAGAATACTTGAAAGTGTAATAAATTGTTTTTTTACTACTAACCTGAGAAATCACCATTATTTACCTCATTCCTCTATTGAGAAGTAACATTTCTCTCCCTAGGTAAATAATGATAATAAAAAAATACCTAGGTAAATAATGAAAAATTTTATATATGACATTTAAAAATTAGTTTCATTTTATCAGCTTGACAACTTGACAACTGAACTATTTGAAAGAAGGGAGAAATGACTAAAATATCAAAATCAACTATGTAAAATATGGCAATATTTCAATGTTAGTAGTAAAAAAATTATTCTATATACACTTCGGTTGAGAAGGCCATTATTTACCTCGCATATTATATCCTTCGGCGCTACGCGCCTCAGGATATAAAAATGCTCGGTAAATAATGGCTCACTTCTCAACCTAAGTGTATAATATACTATTTATGCCTTGAAGGATTTCCTTGCATCCCCCAAGTATAAATAGCTACTTGACATTTCGGATAATTAAAAAAAATGTCGACTTTGCAAAGTCACAAGCAATGGCCAGTCTATATAAATATTACAATAATTATTGTCAATTTTGATATAATTTAAGTATCTGGATCTTTAAACTGAAACAATTTTTTAATTTTAGGGCGCTATTCATCAAATTGAGTCTATTAAATTAACAAACTTTATAAAATTAATTCAAAATGGGTTTCATTTAATAAAAAAAATCATACTTTAACCCGTATAATATAAATATAATTTCGTAGTCTATAGATGGAAAAGCTTCTTCGCATTTTTACATCAAATACATACAAATTTACAAAAATGCTACCGTTTCATTTTCTGGGGAGTATTTGAAGGAGCATTTTTGATGCCATTAAAAAACTACAATTAAAAACAAAAAAATTGTCCATACGAATCGTAGACCTATATTTTCGCCACAGTTTGAGACAGGTTTGACAGAAATCAGTTTACGTATAACAGAGGAGATAGATTTTGAAGTTTCAAATTTTGTTTTGCATTTTTGGTGGACGTCCTGGGACTAATTGCATGTAAAGTATACGGTAGAAAGCTAGCGGAATTCCGTGCGTTTATCTGTACTATTTGCAGTGCCATTGCTCTTAAGAAGCACATCATTTCTTTACTATACAACATACAGAACATGGTGAATTCTCGTCAAATTCTGTATATCAACTAATAACTGTTTTTAGTACAAAAATGGATCAAAAACGCAATATGAAACCTGGTATCGAAAAGACATGAACTTTTTCAAACCTGTCACAGCAATATTTTTGTGATCACGCCTACTGCTCGCCCTGGATTCTACTTTGGCCTGTAATTACTATTACGATGGTGAAGAAACTAGTACATGTTACAAGGTATCCCGTTATCTAAAAAGGTTTAATTTTCAATAATAAAGGATGTTTTTAGTGTCATGTCAGATAAAGGATATCAATTGAAAAAAATGCACTCCATCCGGGACTCGAACCCGGGACTCCCACTGTGGCCGTAATGGAACCCGTATCTCCGGTAGCTTAGTTGGTTAAAGTGCCTACGGCCACAGTGGGAGTCCCGGGTTCGAGTCCCGGCTTAAGTGCATTTTTTTCAATTGATATCCTTTACCTAACTTGCCACTAAAAACATCCTTTATTATTTATAATTACAGGTACTAAAAATATTTCTCCGTTTCATATTCTGGCTTTGACATTGTAGGTTAGAATTTCCACGTTCGATACTTACATTTAGGCCTGGTTCATACAGCTTCTTTATCGTTTAATTTTTCTTTATCTTTAGGAAATATTAAATGCCATTGCTCAGTTCAAATCAAGGGACAAATGCCATTGGTTATTTCTTAAAGATAAAGTAAAATTAAAAGATAAAGAAGCTGCATGAACCAGGCTTAAGTCGCTATATGTCGAATTTTGTGGGTTGATGAACAAATATGAAATTCACATAACCAACAATCATGAATGGTTACCCTACACTCTCTAACCCCTTCTAGTAGCTGTAGAAGACGCCGTAGTCTTCTACATCTCACCGCTACTAACTATATATCAATTTTAATAAATAACACCTAGCCGATGGAACCCGTATCTCCGGTAGCTTAGATGGTTAAAGTGCCTACGGCCACAGTGGGAGTCCCGGGTTCGAGTCCCGGCTGGAGTGCATTTTTTTCAATTGATATCCTTTACCTGACATGCCACTAAAAACATCCTTTATTATTTAATTACAGATATTAAAATTCTTTCTGTGTTTAATTTTCAATTTATATACACCTACATAAATATAAGATACAATAATGATCAAATTTTAAATATTTAAAGAAATTTGAAGTCATGAAGTTCTCCGAGGTCAAATTTTCCCTGAGCTATTTTTTTTCCGTGAATGTTATTTTCCATTTCCAACGAGTTTAGACTTCTCTAGCATTTTTTCAAGACACATCATATGATTATCATTAAAGGCCTGTAAAACACCTTCGGATTTAAACGCACCAATGTTTATTGCACGTTCCTGACAATACTGTTCCACAGTGTATTATGTTAAATTAACGTTACTACATGTGTGACTTATAAACTCATTGTATCGTTTTTGTCGTTTACGCTGTGCTGTGAATAGTTGAACTTATACTCACGTGACAAATCCAGCTAATTTTCATAGAATTATGAACAAATTTTTGCAGCTTTCTTGGGAAATTTTCAATAGCAATTCAAAATTAGAATAGACTCCGCCGTCTGGCATAATATCTGTGCTGCAGCTTATATTATCTAAATATACCTAATAAGTTCCTCATTCCATTACCGTGTTTCATATAGACATGATGTGTCTCTTTGTAAAATATTAATTTATTTGTTTCAGGTAAGTCTGTGCAATCAAACGGTGAACTTAGCTTCAACGAGAGATTTTAAGGCACCTGCTTAGTTATTCCTTAACTATCCGGGAAACCTGCCAAAGGAGAAAGTCGGATTCCAGGTTAGATTTCTAGAGAATTTTAATAGAATGTGGGAATTTGTGGAACTTGAGGGTCACATAAGTATAAACTATTTTAGTTTGTGACGCTGACATTTTGCTTTCTTTTTGTCAAAACACTAGTGTTGGATAGGGGCAATATTTCCAGGTGTTCAGCCTTTGGAGATCAAAGTTCATGATTTCAATTTCAGTTTAAAATTGCTTACAAATAATTACTTCGTGCGTTTAATATTGGAGAAACAATGTAATTTCCCCGAAGGAACATAACAAGAATATAAAGAAAAGTGACTGACTTTGAAACTAATATCTTCTGTTTTGTAACATATTAGTATCAACAGGTTGTACCTACAATAAACAATTTATCAAGAGGAAGGTTCCTGATTCCCTGATACCTTTTTTAAACATATCAATACCATAAGTGAAAGTTAGAACTTCCTAAGAGAAGTTCTAAACATGCAGAGTTCAAAGTTACTTACAGAGTGTCTCACTTAAGAGTGAAACAACCTTATAACTTCTTTAATTTTTAACCGACCAGAACGAAATTTTTACCAAAGGTAAATGGCATTGTGGCCTACTTATTTCCAAAAAATTAGTTACCTAAACTTTAAAGTCAAAGCCACCTACGATGTCACAATCGAGACAAAAAATCCGAAAATCATATTAGGCATTTTTTTTTCAAAAAAATTTACTAAAAGAAATTGTTCAGAATCGATCCAGGACCCTAAATACAAAATTTTTGTCAAAATCAAAAAATATTAATTAAAAAAAATTAATGTCCAAAAATTGCAACTTAAGAATTTTCTGCATTTAGAAAAGTGTGCCATGGAAGTTTTGAAAAGTAGGTAATCATTCCAAATAAAATTAAAAGCTAAAAAAAACAAATTTTATTTTTTTTTTTGAATTTTTACTTAATTCTTTTTATTTAATATTTTTTGATATTGACATATTTTTGGATTTAGGGTTCTGGATCGATTCTGAAAAACTCTGTTTAGTATTTTTTTTAAATGCCTAATGCCTAATATGACTTTCGGATTTTTAGCTTCGATTGTGGCATCGCAGGTGGCTTTGACTTTTAAGTAATCAACTAATTTTTTTGGAAATAAGTAGGCAACAATGCCATCTACCTTTGGTAAAAATTTCGTTCTGGTCGGTTAAAAATTAAACAAGTTATAAGGTTGTTTCACTCTTAAGTGAAACACTCTGTATATACCGAATAGTGTAAACCAACACGTACAGTGATAAATCTCCACAGTTTCTACACTCCTCAGTGTTAGCATCACTACGTATAGAGTGTCTTTTCGGACTGGGTTCCCACTATTACCAGTAAAAATTTATATTTTTTGTTTTCAGCAAAAATCACTCTATATAAAGTTTAGTTTGAAACTTTATTAATTAAATGTGTTTAATCTCCTCGTGCCCAAGCGTCTCCGCGCTCTAATGTCCTTGACCGGTGGACGTGCTGCGCCGGCGCCGAAATTTGTTTACACGCAACCCTGTCAAAACAACACGCATTCGTGTTACCATATAAATGTTACAGTAACAACTATCAGTAGGATGAACAATACCCGGGCCAGGTATTTTTGATTAATTTGAAATAACACGTTGCCCTGATGTGTTACAAATATCCAATACGGGTTTTTTTGAAACACTGAATCGTGTTTAAGTTTAGGATACCCCGTATAGTTTCTACGAATGCGCAATACTTTTTCTAACACGCCAGGGTGTGACTCTTTATCAAAATCATATAGGTACTTACATTGCTTTTACACTATATTCGATAAACGTATAAAAAAAGGGCTTTGCCAAATCTAGTTTGTTAAAATATAAACTGTTTTAACAAAAAACAGTGTTAAATTTAACACCCAAAACGTTTACTAGTTGAAAGGTTGTATTTACACGGCAAACTTTTGAACTGCGTGTGACAAGGTCGTGCTCTATAGATTTTGATTTACACTATACCTTATATCATTATTGCACCTACTTAGAATAATTTCTTAGTTAGAAAATTGAGAATTTTCGATATTGCTTGAATTTAAAAAAATGGGAATATACCTATTGTAAACGATTTCCTATAGCTTGATCTTATTTCAACTTAACCTGCATGTCCGACTATCTAGCTTTTCGTCCAATGTGCATCCTATAAATGAAAGGAAGTAGATATATATAAAATATAAATGCGATTATATGGTTACGTATTAAATATAGATATCCCGATAAAATATTAGTGATATTTTAACATTATTCTGACCTTCGATCCGCGAGAATATTTATTTAGAAAATAGTGTTATAAATAATTAAGTTTAAATATTATTATTTACCCACAAAAAATCATCTCTATTAATCGGCAAGTCTAACCCATAGTACAAGTATATACAAGGGGTGAAATTTTAACGACGATCACATTTCATTTGACCAATTTTTCGGCTTTTAACTTTGAATAAGGAGTCCCAGGAAGGATTTAAAGCTCTATGTGTATTACAAAATGCGTTGGACCGAAATCGCCCTGAGTAGTAACCAAGTTTTGACACAATATTTTGGTATCTGACACGGTGATAGGTGTCATTATGTGGTATTTAGATACTTTTTCGAGTTATGATGCTTAGCTGTGCGGCTTGTGGCACTTCCCTGACCGCCAAAACTAAAATGTTTGAGGATAATAGTCCATCGGTAAGCAATTTTGTAATTTAAATTAACTTTTGAGGCCATGCACCAAAGTGGCATAGGCGTTTATGTAGGTACCTATATACTTCTTCATAATTGGAAATTTAAAATTAGAATTGCTGTATTATCAAGGATTCCTAAGCTTAAAGACATAAACGTGCCTTATAATTTTTTGCCTGTATTGTAGGTACTATTTCACGAAAAATTAAGATTTCTGACTCGGTTAGTTTGTCGAAACAACTCAAAGGTGCGCGCCACTGTAAAAACGGAGAGCGATAAGCTCAAATTTCCTACTTCCTGAGTTTCTTTATTCAGAGGGTTTTATACTACGTATATGCTTGCACGGGCGTAGCCAAGGGGGGGGTTTCGGGGGTTCAAACCCGAAATAAGCAAAATATTACCTAATATTATACCGAAAAAATACGAGGAGTGAAGAGTTAAATTATTATTACGTTTGAATATATTATGTAGTAATAGTAGCGCCTAGCGCCATCTTTTGACGAGAGGCAGACGCAGTTGCAGCCGAACTATTTTGTATTGTAGGGACACTTTGCGTTGTTTCTCGATTATTCGCCACGCCCCTAGGTCGAAATGAGCGGAACTTTATGGAAGTTCGTGGAAGTTTCTGGACGGCTACTGGGCTGCTATATAAGCGGCGCCGCGGCGCGTGACCGCGCTTACGGCAGTATTGTTCCATGCGAACTCGAAGCGAATAAAAGTGAAAAGTGGTGAACGAATAGTGAAGAGAATTAAGTGTACCGTGTAAGTGAGTAATTTTAGTGCACTGTTATTCGATGACCTTGTTAAGGATAGATACGTGAATCATTATTACTGTCGAAAAATGGAGGGGAAAAAAAGGAAGGGTGATAAACCTAAAAGTATGGACTACTGGAAAAAGTGGTGTAGTCAAGGTCAAGGGGTTTCTAATAAAGAAACAAATTTGGATTTAGCTATCAAAGCTTCAGCTACCTTGCATGCTGATAAGAAGACTGCCTACCCCGAAATCTAGTTTGGAATGCCTAGATATGTGCGATAAAAACCTTTATCCTAATATTTACACATCACTACAAATCTTGGCTACCATTCCTGTATCCACTGCTACCCCAGAAAGGTCTTTCTCGAGCCTAAGGAGACTGAAAAACTATTTACGAAACACTACAAGTGAAAACAGACTTAATGGTTTGGCTCTAATGAACATTCACTATGGAACAGAAATTCATGCAGATGAAGTAGTGGATATATTTAAAAGAAAAAGCCGAAGATTTCTTCTTTAATGGTTTTAGATTTAGCGCAGAGGAACGAAATTAATTTATCCATTTAATTTAAAGTTAAGAACTTTATAAATATGTCGTAGTTTTTCGGATGAATATATAGATATTAAATTTCATGTAAGTATATTTTTGTTGTTTTATTTACTTCTCATACTAACCCCCCCCCCCAAAACTAAATCCTGGCTACGCCCGTGTATGCTTGTGCATTCATTCAACCATCTAAAAACTGGAACATATATTTTTATAATTGATAGTCAAATCACTGGACTATAGATATTATATAAATATATGTTCTCAGTTCCGCACTTACTTTTCTGCACTCGTTGCAGTCTAGATATAAGCTTCTATCGTTATTTGTTATTTGATATATACCTACTTTATATTGTAAACTCAATTTCATTGTTACTATTTATTCAAATGCAAATGACATGTAAAATGTAGGCAATGTATAAACAAGAATTATGTTATCTAAATTGGCGCATAAGATACAAATAAGTGGATAAATATGACAAATATAGGGGATAATGTAATTATTCATTAAAAACTGTACAGGACGTTCCAAATTTCGCGCCACCCTCCCCAACAAACACCGCTTTTTAAATGGAACGCTTGGTTCATTTAAGGCCAAAAATTCGTTTGCTCAGATTATGGAAAATAGCCGCCGTGGTGTCATGGATATATTTTTTCCCAGATTGATACAATTTTTTCTGCTATAGTATCATGGTTATCAGCACGGCGGTGTATTCTTATAGTTTTCTCGCTTTAAGTGTCCCTACTGTGATATATCAATGTAATAAAATTTTAAAATAAAGTAATAAAAGAAAAAAAAATGGCACTGGTTTATTGGTAGTCGTTTTCCATGGATACCTTCTTTAAGTAAAGCCTGATAACTATTCGACTAATAATATTTGATCTTGCAGAGATCATCATGAAAATTACTCCAACTCACAAAGGGTTGTCCAACCGCAGAAAAAAGTTGCAGCTATCTCCAATCAATGCAAAATAAATTTATGATTTTTACATTTTTGCCTATTTGAGTTTTTTTTTTGTATTTCGCGAAAACTTTGGCATGGAAGCCAATTTATTTTTTAACATTAAGTAGCTGTCCAAAATTGCAACATTTTAGTTTCTTACGTTTTTAGTGGGTAGATATTATACTAGATAGATATCTATCTAATCTGATTACACCTTGCAAAGTAGTACCAGAACTGTCTTAAAAACAAATTTTTATTTTATATAGACCTGTGTGAGTGGCTGAGTTCTTCCTTTCCATATACCTAATATTTCTCCCTCACTGTGAATATTTCAAATTACGTTTTATAGATATACAAAATTCGGTCAATTTTTCAAAATATAGAACTCATGGACAACCCGGAAAAGATTTTAGTCTCAAAACTTTTCATCGTGCAAGAACCGATAAGCTGTAATCCGCATGGACAAGCGGTGGTCGTCTCGAAAGGCCCGAACGGGTCGTCTGGTTACAACAAAGTTGCTACGCGAAGCCGGTTTACACTCGACAAACTGTGTCATATTAATAACTTCTCGCGGGCTCTTACTTAATAAGGGTTATTAATTTTTTGGGCTTACGGTAAAACTGCCGGCAGTTCGCGTGATTATATAGCTTCGTGCGGGAAATCACTGCCGACCGAAACTGAAACCAGATCGGTTGGGGGGACGTCAGTGGTGTAACCAGAGGGGAGCACCTATATAGAGCGAAAATTAACTATAAATTAGTGTGAACTTCAATCTGGCGACATTAATAGATACATAAAAGATCTGAAATAGAATTGAAACATCTCATTTTTTAGTGAATACGAAGAAAAATTTATGGACCGGATTCTGTTGTAATTTTGGAAAGGAAAATATTATATCGAGAGTTTGTTTCGGCCCAAAATCGCATGAGATTTTTAAGCAGGTATTTAATAAATATACAGTGTGTTTCAAAATTATGGTATACCAACTTAACATGACAGGAAGAAAATTCCATTTTGGAAAAAAGGTTTCCTATAAACATAGGTCCGAAAATGTAAAGGGTGATTCAGTTTTATTCTACGACAAAAAAAAACGCACTTAATTACAGGGTTTTAAAGTTCTCAAGAACATTTGTGGACTTTATTGAATATTTACAAAACACGTTATAACGGCTTGTATTAGCATAAAACCTGTTAATATGACATACCTTGAACAACCAGTGGTGGAGAAGTGGGTAATTAGTACAGTTTTTTTTAGAAAATTACCTAATATAGCACTAAAATATATTCAATTTCTTATGTAATTTTTAATTGTAAACAAAAACGTCCCTTGACATTTTCATATGTGTCATGGTTTCATAGTAAATTTGACTTTTTTGTATTTATTCAGGGTATTTCTGAAATATTAACTAAAAAATTTGCTCGATATGTAGAAAAAATGCGTTTTACTTTTCAAGATACAGAACGTAACATTATATTTATCTTCCTTAAACGTTTTAGACCCTGTATCTTCAAATGTATAGCCTTATAGTTTATTGGAAAAAGCTACTTTATTTAAAGTAGTAAACACATTATTTCTAATTTGAGTTTTACTTATGAAGGCAAATTTTTTAGATAATTTTTCAGAAATACCTGGTAATAATACAAAAAAATCAAATTTGCCATGGAACCATGACACATATAATAATATGTTTTTGTTTATAATTTGAATTTACAGAAGAAATTGAATACATTTTAGTGCTATACAAGGTGATTATTATTTCTAAAAACAATTATTGTACTAATTACCCACTTCTCCGCCGCTGGCTGTTCAAGTTGTTTGATATTAACAGGTTTTATGTTAACCCATGCCATTATAACGTGTACCAAATATGACTTAAATATCTCAACTAGTTTGGTAAATATTCAATAAAGTCCACATATTTTTTACAACTTTAACACCCTGTAACTTTCTTATAGGGCCTTAAAAAGATGGAGTTTATAAGTGCGGTTATTTTTTTGGTTTTCTATCACCTATTGAAGTGTCTTAGAATAAAATTGAATCACCCTGTATAATAAAAAAGTTTGAGGGTCCGCTACAAACGTTTTGCAATTTAAATGAAACATTGGCGCAGTCATTCCGTTAGTCGCTGAAGTGCTACAATTTCGTGTAAAAACAATTTATTATCGTCGTCAGAGGCAGAGGGGCGGGGTAGCACAAAGAGTTTTATATAAAAAAAATTCCTTTGCATTTTTGGAAAAATAATATTATTTGAATTTAATAGCTACTACGATGATGAAGCTAGTTTTATGTCTGCGAGGACCAAAATAATGCTCCATCGCATTATTGATTTCCATCATTCTTCTCGGGGTGCACGCGATAACAATTTTTTCAAATTCTTAAGAGAACGGTATATTTTGGCCACATTGAAAGGACAATTATTATTTTATGTGCCCGTTTTTTTTTGTTTTTTAATATGGCCTGCTGTTCAAAATTGACATATTTTGTTATCTTCCTTTTTTTGTGGGGTGCAAAATAAACGCGAAAATATCTTTTATAAGAAATAAATTTAAAAATTTCGAGGCCTCAAAAGAGCCGAAGACCGTGTCCAATTTTCTGAAACTGGAGTGCATTTTGCTTCAACTGATTATCATTTACCTAATGTGCCACAAAAACATCCTCCTTTATTTATAATTAGAGGCACACATCCTTGTTTGTTATTATTCTTTTGCTATTGTAGGTTAGATTTTCCGCGCCTGATACTTGCATTAAGTCGCTATAATACCTATGTATTGTATAATGTCGAATATTGTGGGCAGAAGAACAAAAATTGGAATTTCACATAACCAACAATAATGAATGGTTACTCGACACCCTCTGTGTCTAATACATCTCACCGCTACTACTATACAGGGTGACCATATTTCGAGTCTATGCATGGGGCTCTTGGTTATCTTAAGAGATACGAGGTCGGTGAAATAGGGGACAGTTGCGGAATTTGTTGCCGAGTAACATGGTAAAAAAAAATTTTGGCTGGCAATTCCCGTTTTGAAAAAAATGCGAAAAAACGGAAAATTGTCGTTTTCGTTTTATTTTTTTAAACGAAAACGATGGGCTGGATATTTCTAAGTTAAACATTATTAAGACACTTTTTTTACAAGGAATCTAAATATGGCCTCGCATTTTTTTGTCGCCCCTTCCCGGACAAATATATGACGATCAACTTTTACTTTTCTTATATGGGCGCCATACTGGATTTTTGCATTTTTGAAAAGAGGATTTTTTATGGTTAAAATGATATGCCACACATTATGCTTTACTTTGTTTTTCTTGCCGTAATATCAAATTATCGTTTTTGCATAGAGTGCCTTGGAAACAGAAGCCCCATAATATTTTACGTTTTTGTATAGAATGCCTTGGAAACATAAGCTCCATAACGTTTGATAGTTTAGTACAATTCTAAGTGTCACGGATACTTTATTTTACTGAAAAAAATGTATTTTTCTTGCTTGAGGAACAAGGAGGACAAGTTGAACATTTTTTATTGTAAAATAGGATTGTCTACTCGTTAAAGAATAATATTCCAAAGCACACTTCCTAACCATGGGTAACTATAGGCTTATGTTTCCAGGGCACTCTATGCAAAAACGTCAAACATTATGGGGCTTATTTTTCCAAGGCAGTCTATGCAAAAACGATTAATTTGTTATTACGGCAAAAAACAAAGTAAAGCATAATGTGTAACATATCATTTCTACCAGAAAAAAATTCTCTTTTTAAAAATGCAAAAAATCAATATAGCGCCCATAAGAAAAATAAAAGTTGATCGTCATATTTTTGTCCAGGGAGACGACGAGACGACAACAAAAACGCGAGGTCATATTTAGATTCCCTGTAAAAAAAGTGCCTAAATAATGTTTAACTTAGAAATGTCCAGCCCATTTCATTTTCGTTTAAAAAAATAATAACGAAAACGACAATTTTCAGTTTTTCGCATTATTTTCAAAACGAGAGGGGCCAGCCAAAATTTTTTTTACCATGTTACTCGGCATCAAATTCTGCAACTTTGCCCCAATTTAACCGAACCATATGCTCCGGTAGCTGCTTAGTTGGTAAAGTTTTTTTCAATTGATTGTCCTCTACCTAATATGCCAGAAAACATCCCTCCTCATTTAAAAATAAGTGCATTTCGCTTTGAGAAGTTTTCGGAAGGAACATATTATTTATGTGTGATATAAATCGACTTTTTTAGGGACACTGGAGTAAATTTTAGGATGTAGGTATGTTTCACTCTGGCACTCATCCTGAATCCTGATGACTTTCTTACATAAATTTATCTGAACCCCAGGCTTATTTGACAATAATGCAGTGCTTCTATCGCCGCAATTTAACTGAAGGTGGCCGTAATAACATCGGGGACGTGCTTCGCGCTATCTCTATTAAGTCCAAATAAAATAAACGTAAATCCCCTCAGAGTGTTTGAGTGTGTGCCTGAAAGACGATGCTCTCACGTCTCTTCGATAAACATTTACATAAAATTAAATATCAATCCACGGTAAATCATTCCGAGAGGAGATTATCGGTCGCGTTTAGACTAAACTCGGCGCGTTGGAGATCGCATGACTCGCTCCGCTCGGTAAAATGTACCTCTCGTAGGATAAACAAACGATTGAGGCCACAGCAGTGTGGCATGTCTGCAAATTTCGATTGATAATATTCTGAGAAAGTTGCAGAAGTTTATCAAGTCGCTTATTTTGCTCTTTTGCTTACATGGTTCGATCACAATATTTACTACAAGGTGTCCCAGTTGTAAAGCACAATTTTGAAATAAATCATAGACAATTTTGTTTCGAACAAAAGTTAGTGAGTCCGGAGATGCTTTACTTTATAAAAAAAACGGCAAATGATATTAACTTAAAATTTGGTATACGGTATGCGGGTATAAAATGCAATAAACTGAAGCTACCAGCATTTTGTTGTCTTAACCAGTGGCGTACGGGAAAGTAGCCCTCTTTTTAAAAATAAGCCCATGGGTGTTTGGTAAATACGACAGCATTTTTTAATTATTGTCCAATCATTTTACATCGAAAATTGTGTCTGGTCAATTCTCCCTAAAACTATAGGATTTTGAGCAGAAAGAAAGTCTAAGTTGCTGCACAGAAAAAGTGATGACTTCGGGAATGTTTTCAACTCTGTATTTAAAAAACGACACATTTGAGGCCCATGTGTGTAAACACTTTATGGTTATTTATAGGTGCAGAAGATCTATTGTCGAGGTTTGAAAGAAATAGGTTTTCATTTTTTTTTAAATATTAATTTCTTAATTTGGCTATGCCCTTCAAACCTCAGCCATAAATTGTTTGCATCAAAAGAGTAAAAAAGTGCTTTACACGTAGGCCCCAAAAATGTGTCGCTTTCTAAGTACAGAGTTGAAACAACAAGTTATCACTTTCTCTGTGCAGCAAGTTGGACTTGCTTTGTTTGCTCAAAATACAGTAGTTTTAGGGAGAATTGATAAGAGAACTTTTTTATATAAAAATGACATTGAAATAAAAAAGTGCTATCGGATTTACAAAAGAACCATGGGCGTAGAAATTATTTTTGAAAAGGGGCGTATCCTACCTTCCCGCGCGCCACTAGTTATGACAACAAAACACTGGTAGCTTCAGTTTATTGCATTTTATACCCGAATACTGTGTATCGAATTTAAAGTTAATATCATTTGTCGTTTTTGAGATATATAAATGAAACAACAAACAATAATAATTTGACAAACGTTTTCAACATAAAAAATAGAGTAACATAAAATGGACTATTTTTTAAATAAAAATGAACTAAATTAAAGTGAAAATACTATCGTTTGTACCTGGAAACAAAAAAACTATTAAAAACACAATTTGCCTATTATTTGGCCTAGTAACGCACCATAAACATAATTTTATACCCACTTTCCAAGAAGTAGGTTGTGGGTAGGATATATCGATTTTTGTCCACGTGTGGTGAATTACCCATGCACGACTTTTATTACACTAATGGGATAAATTATTTTATAGGTCTATTAGGATTTTGTAACACAGTGACCCTTCAATGCAAAATCTGATAACATGGTTTTTTAAGGAAAAGAAAAGTTATTTATTTTGTAGCTCTACGATAATTTATTTTGAATAATATTTATCATAACAAAAGACATGTCAATGATTCTAATGTATGATCTTAGCAATGTATTCCGTCATTGTGAACAGTTTGTTTTACCTACCCTGTGCAAACGTCGTAAATACTAATACTGGTTTATGACAGATAGACTATTGTCGCCAATCTAAGTGGATTATCAAATAAACATTCCTGCGGAAAGAAATTTATGTTATTTAAAAATTCAAACTGAGTGTGTATTCACTTGGGGAAGGCTTTATATTATTTACATTATGACAAGGTGGGATTATACACTATTATTTCAATTATTTCAATAGATTCACGGTGGCCATGGTTAGGGTTCCTTTATTAGGAGAGTTGTTGCAATCAATTGTCATCATCAGATTTCAATTGGTTTTGCAGTTTTGCATAAAAGTAGTGATTCTGGTGTAAAGAAAAAAACCATGTGGGATGTTGCCTCATAGGCTTCCAAGTAAATTTTTGAGAAAGCAGTATGAAAATTTGACACTATAGAACGACATTATCATTTTAAGTTTAAAATAATTCAAAAAGATTATAAAATATGCACATAAGCTTGCAAGCATCCGTTACAGCTCACCAAAGAGTGCCTTTTGCAAAACTAATATGTAGTTCAAAGTTCAATGCGCATGTGAGCAAAAGTAACTCTGAGAATAATTATTTAAAATAGTTCCCAGTATCACAAAATGTTCCGCAAAGTTATTATTGTAGGAGATGGTAATGCAGAGGTCTTATAGAATAAATGAAGACTAAACTCAATAAAGAAACAACTGCGAGATGATATATACATAATATAAAAATAGCCACTCTAATAACTACCTACCTTTATATGTATATTAGTAAGATAATATTATATTTTAGATTACAAAATTAACTCAAATTCCTAGTGCACAGCCACCAATAACTATTTTGGATGATATATAAAAAGCAGAACATCCCGTTGCAGCAATTTACGGAAGCCCTTAATGGTGCATAAATTATTGGAATTGGACGTAAATTATTAAAAGCAGAGCGGAGGCTACATAGAAGATTTTGGCTTTGTCATTGTTCGGATATATTTTCTAAATTAAAGAAAAGCTGAAACAATGATTGCATTTTCTATGTATTCTGTTGAAATAACTTATCGAAGATAATTTCCAAATTATGAAATAAAATTGTGATTATCTATACCTAGTAGTTTATTTTACCATTTTATTTGTTTATAAGCAAAAATCATGATTTAAATAATAAAAAAGCTATTTTAGACAGAACGAAATTTTTACCAAAGGTAGATGTCGTTGTTGCCTACTTACTTCCAAAAAATTAGTTGCCTACTCCAAAGTCAAAGCCACCTGCGATGCCACAAAATGAAATGAAAAATTTTGGATTTAGGGTTCTGAATCGATTCTGAACAACTTTTTCTAGTAAATTTTTTTGAAAAAAAAAAGCCTAATATTACTTTCGGATTTTTAGCCTCGATTGTGGCATCGCAGGTGGCTTCGACTTTGGAGTAGGCAACTAATTTTTTGGAAATGAGTAGGCAACAATGCCATCTACCTTTGGTAAAAATTTCGTTCTGGTCGGTTAAAAATTAAAGAAGTTATAGGGTTGTTTCACTCTTGTGTGAGACACTCTGTATATGGAAGATATACACGTTTTTCGCAAATTACATTTATATAACTTACGAATAAGATTGTATTATTTCTGTAGCAACGTAAATCAAGAGCATATTTCAGGTTATAAAGATAGTCAAAGTCATCAACTGGCATCATGATGTTTCAAGAAACGAACATTGGCGTAGGTGTGGGTAGGGAATAGTGGGTATTGCAGTTTTACAGATTAAAATTAATACCAACGCCATCACCAAAAGTCTAAAATATCGATTAAAACATTTCAAATTAAACAACCACTTATTATTATTTTAAACCATCATTTATTTGCCTGTGCCGGTAACAAACAAAATAAATGCTAAAATAAACCTTTTAGGCAATCACAAGTTTATTTCATAAATTGGTAAGTAACTTTGGTAAATTCATTTAGGAGAATACATAAAAATTTAATTTAGCAGCAGCGACTTAAGGTGGGTTTAGTCAGCTTTCCATAAGCATAAGAATAAGAATAGTAATAAGAATAAGAATAGGAATAGTAATAACCAAAAGAACTGTTTATACACTTTTGGAATAGTCTTAGGAATAGCACATGTCAGCTGTCAATAAAGGCCATATTGAACGGTCCGACCGTGCAGTAGCCAATGATGACATTTACGAGCATGCGCATTTTCATTTTGGATTTAAGAATAAGAATAAAGTTAAATGTTAACCAACTTCAAGGTCACTCCTTATTCCTTATTACTATTCTTATTCTTATTTCGGCTGTATAAACACTTCCAATCGAAATTTAAGTTTTAACTCTTATTCTTATTACTATTCTTATTCTTATGCTTATGGAAAGCTGACTAAACCCACTTTTTTTTTTATTATTTCTTCTTTAATTTTGAAAATATATCCATCCCAACAATGGCAAAGCCAAAGTCTTCTATGTGCCTCCACTTTGTTTTTAATTTACATCTTCTGTCCAATTCCAATAATTTTTTCACCATTGAAAACTGGTCTGCTTAAATTGCTGTAGCGGAATGTTTTGCTTTTTATATGTCATCCAAAATAGTTCTTGGTGGCTGTGCAATAGCAATACAAGTTAATTTCGTAGCTTAAAAGTAATATTATCTTGTTAAGTTATAAATATGTAGTTACCTACTTATAGTGGTTACATGTATATAATTCCCGCAAATGTTACTAAATCGATTTAGTCTCCATTTATTCTATGGGGCCTCTTCATTGCCATTTTCTAAGTATACTAACTTTGCGGAACATTTTGTGATACCTTACATGTATATAATTCTCGCAAATGTTACTAAATCCATCTAGTCTCCATTTATTCTATGGGGCCTCTTCATTGCCATTTTCTAATAATACTAACTTTGCGGAACATTTTGTGATACTGGAAATCATTTTAAATAATCATTCTCAGAGTTACTTTTCGCCTAAATGCGCACTGCACCACACAGTAGTCTTGCAATTGGCACTCTTTGCTCTTTGGTGAGTTGTAACGGATGCAAGTATAATGCACACATTTTCTTGAATTATTTTCAAGTGAAAATGACAATGTCATTCTTAGTGTCAAATTTTCATATTGCCTTGATTTTCTCTCAAAAATGTACTTGCAAGCCTATGAGGCTACATCTCACATGGTTTTTTCTTTACCCGAGAGTCAGTACTTTTATGCAAAACCAATTGGAATTTGATGATGACAATTGATTGCAACAACTCTCCTAATAAAAGAACCCTAGTCATGGTAAATATTGCTACAATCAGTGACTGTAGAAAAAATTACAGTCACAGTTACAAGGGAGTTATTATACATATATTTCGTGTTTTAAAGTAAAATGAAATTTATCTTTACAACAACAACTTGAACAAACCGATAAATGAAAGTATATTTTATTCTTTCAAGTAT
The DNA here is from genome assembly GCA_963920635.1 of Pseudeuparius sepicola. Classification (NCBI taxonomy): domain Eukaryota; kingdom Metazoa; phylum Arthropoda; class Insecta; order Coleoptera; family Anthribidae; genus Pseudeuparius; species Pseudeuparius sepicola. Next base: position 134,121,203 of record OY987298.1, on the reverse strand, counting down.
ATAAATTAATGTCTCAAAGAGTGTTGTCAGTTTATGCTATCATGATAATTTTTGTTTTATTTTGTTACATTTTGTTACCAGCTAAAAATAAAATATTTGAAAGTTTGAAGTATCTCTTATTATAAAATAGAACGTATTTATATATGAAAATATTCCATGGGTGACTATGTAAAAATTTAAGAAAAAATCAGAAAATTAGCCATAGCTCATTTATTCTTTATAATAACTAGGTTATCTACAATTTTTGTCTCTTCAGTTTTTCTATATAATCAGAAATAACAAAGCTACAGAGATCTGATGAAATAGCAAAAAATCACTCTTTTCAAAATATCTAGTGAGCCATGAACTTTTTTAAAAATCCAAAACCTCAATTCTTTCCCCATTTAACCTTTGTTCTAGCTCTGCTAGTTTCCGAGATCCCCATAGTGGTCATCGAAAAAAACTCACCCTGTATATATTTGTTTAACACCAGCTGCTCGTTTTACCCACATAAAAGATAAAACTATTCTACTCTATAATATACTATAGTCCGTTGTTCTTGCATCCAAATTGTTCAAGAAGTCATTTATACATATAAGCAGGTCAAGATTATTATCTCATCCAAAAAGGTAGAAGAATATTATCATGCCGGGACAGCCCATTTATCATTAATTAATCCATTTTTTTCGTCTTTGTGGTACTAAAAGATTAATTATCATCCAGTCCAATTTTCGGACATGCCGTTTTGGAATAATTCCTGTTCTGATTCAGCTTTTTCAATTTATTCGTTTTTACATCTTAAAAACGGCATGAAGAAAACATATTATTACTGGATAGCAGGGAAAATCTACATATTGTGTTATCAGATTACTGGATATTTCAGTTTATATTTACACACAGGTATTGTTTAAGGTAAATGTGAAACTTTACATAAAGTTTATCATTTTTTTTCTCCCGATATTTCGACAAATAATATATTAGGCGTTTTTGAGGATTATATATACTTTATTTGTTACACTGTATACGTATGAATCTGTCAACAAAATTAAACAATTTTGTATGCACCATGCACCTCAATCTAGAGCTCCAATTAGTTTAATAATATACCCCCAACGCGTTGGGATGCTGTCATTTGAATCAATTTCTTCATTAAATTTATTAAAAGCCACACTCCAAGAGTTATTATTCACTTATATTCATTGGAAACAGCGTTTTAATCCCAGGTTTCTTATCTTTCTTACCCATTATTTGCAAGTCAAATAAGATGAAATTATGAGGTGGCGTTTGCATTAGCTTTTATTATGACAAGAATGTTACAGTAGCCGACGATCAACTCTATATTTTAATAAAATGTTGTTTGTTTGATATAATATTGTAACAGATTGCAACAATAACAGTCCAACAGATACTGTTGCCTACCAAGAATATTCGTTAGCTCCAAAATTTGCACGGAAACTGTGTTCTAATCTTTCACTTACTTCCAGGCCCAATTCCCAGGGCTTGTATACTCAAAAATGGAAGATTGGCGACTATTCTACAATATTCCTGGCCAAAGAGAGATTTACAAATCAAGTTATAGGGTATTTCTAGAAAACCTATGGAAACTCTACAGGGAAAACAATGACAAATCAACAAAAATGGTGCCCTGAGTGGGGGCCTCAGGCCAACACGGTTGTCGTTGTAACCGAAAATGCCTCCAAACTAATCTTAAAATCATAAAAAGTAGAATACCAAAACCTGAAATCTAGGTATTTGCCAAATCTTTGAATAGGTAAAAAAACAGTATGGAAAAGTGTTAATTAAAAGCTAATAAAATAACTATTGAGGCATTTTTCGTTACAATATAAATAAAGCATTCAGAAGTTAAAGAAGATGGTCTGCCTTACATTTTCCAAGTCCTGCCGTAAAAATTCTGAAATTGTGGGAACGAAAAATCCTATAGTAGTATAAGTGAATACTTAAATCTAAATTGTGAAGGCACGTGGCATAAGGCGACGGTTGCCAATTTGTAAAATTAGACCAGACGATATATTATGGGCACTGTATGAACACGTTTATACAATGCAACAGGGTAATTAAGACTTTAGCGCAAAAATATGTCAGCTATGCCTGCTCTTCTAATATATTATTCTCATTTATATGTCAGAGCAATTGTTTGGATAAATTTGGACTAGACTAGACATATTTAAATCAAAATATTCTTAAGAAAAGTTAATTATGGTATTATGATGTAAACAAATATAGTTATCTTATCACCAAAAATCATTATAGAGAGACTTTGTAACTTTGGGAAACGCGATCTTTGTGACAGAGTATTGCTCATAATTTTAGCATGCATTGGCCTGTAAGAAGTAGCGTATCCGACCTACCGGTATTGTATACAATTTAGTAATTTCTAATAAACGACGGGAACATTTTCAGACCTTGTATTGGACAGTGTCGTACCTTGATAATCAAATCAATTATTGTCGTCCGATTTGGATCGTTTTTTTTAACGATAAGGCATCAAAAACACACAATTTATTAAAAAAAAGCAAGGCCTACCTACTACGACATATTTTTGGCGCCAAGATTAGAGAAATCATATTAGCGATTGTTTTATAAAAATTCTGTCTACGCCATTGGATTGGACATCCTTAAAAAGAGGTTTGTACAACATTTTGTTAAAAAATGTCTAAACAAAATTCTAGAAACCAATGAAAAGCACGATTTAACTTCCTATTTTACCTACCTACTCCCTTAAATCAAGTTGCATGTGGATCAAAAACAATTAAAACTAAGGTATACCTAAATAAAAAAAAGCCTAATGTAAAAATTATGAGGTACTAGAAATTTATGGAAATAAATGGTGGATTAGTAGAAAAACATTAAAATTGCATTTTTACTTTAGGTTTTTTGTATTTAGATATTAGATACCTATATCTACCTATTTGTAATAAAGCAAGTTACAGTTTTAATTATTGTTGTGAATCCCAGTGCAATTTGATTTAAGCTAGTGCGAGTAGGCGCACGTAAAATAGTTAAATCGAGATTTTCATTGGTTTCTAGAGATTTTATTGTTCTATATTTTTTTAACAAAAATTGTACAAGCCCGTTTTACGGGATGCCCAATCCATTGGCGTAATTAGAATTTTTATAAAAAAAAAACGCAAATATGATTTCTCTAATTCTGGGACCATAAAAAATATTCCGTAGTAGTTCTTGGCTTTTTGAAATAAATTATGCCGTTCTCCCTCAAAGTAGATACAGTTTTTGATGCTCTATCGGTCGACAAATACAAATATTATATGGGGGAAAGTATTCCGGTTTTTAGTGTGTTACACTGGATAAAACAGGGTGTTTCGATTATTGTTGTGAACTTTTTTAATGCGTGTGAAAACGAAATCCACTAACTATCGAAAATGTTAATTATTCCATGGTGTAATAATTACTAATTTTCTGCCTTGCTAAATATATCTACAGGCTGCTGCTGGATATCCTCTATGTAAAATGTACGTGACTCTTCGGATCCAGTTATACTGGTGTTAAGTGGAGCAAATATAAACTTTCGTGTCCATTGCGTTGGTGCTTTAACCCATTAGCGCCTTGCGTTACCATATGGCAACATCCAACAGGTGATCTTTTCGACGCGTCCTAACTTGTCAGCGATTTTATTTCGTTTACGGTAGGAATCTTATTACCGACGTATTACTGTTTGGAATACATTCGTACTGGCAAATTCAGTTTACATTTGATTGTTAGAGTGTGAGCAGTGCTAGAATATACCATTCAAGTAAATCATCGAAAAAATGGAGCATCGGTTTGAGTAAGTATGTTTATTTTTATGTGTCACATATTTTTGTTACTTTGGATTTATATTTATATATAGAATGCGTTAGAGTATTCATTGACAAAATATAAAGACATTTTACTAAAAACTAGCTAACTTACATATTCGTAAACATGACTGTTGCCATATGGCAACGCTAGGCGCTTACATTCAGTAAATATTTATTTTTCAATTCCAGGAGAGGATTCTCAGTTTCTCAAGCACTAGATATGATTTACAATGATGAAACTTAGACCAATGATTGAAATGCTAAAAGATCGACGTATCCACAATTTTGTTCCGGAATTGAACCTAGCATACGATGAAAGTATGGTAAAGTATTATGCAAACAGTTTATTCGGGGCAAGCCAATCAGGTTTGGCTACAAAATCTGGAGCCTATAGGCCCCAGATTTAGTGTTTGTAAACACTAAAGATGGCTACCTAATAAACTTTGATTTTTATCAGGGAAGGAGTCCTAAAATGAATTCGGACTATGATGTTCTATTTGGTAAAGCCGCTAGCCCACTTCTGATAATGTTAGATGAACTTCCGCTAGGAAAAAGACAATTGGGGTATACTTTCTATATGGATAATTTATTTTCTAATCCAGCACTATTTTCTTTTTTGCAATTCCGCGGCTATTCCGCCATTGGGACAATTCGAGAAAATAGAAGTCCAACACAGTGCACCCTAACTAACAACTTGCGTATCAAGTTCGTCCTAAAGGTGCTGGAAGACATGCAGGATCAATAGAGTCCTCAGATAATAGCCGTATTTCAGATAATACTAGATTTGATAGAATTGACCACTTTGTTCAGCATACAGAAGGCCATAAAAAAAGAAGGTGCGCGCGCAATACATACAAGTCCATAATTAGAACAATGTGCTGGAAGTGTAATGTAGCCTTGTGTATTGACTATTTCCAGCCATTCCATTGTCGATAGCATAATCTGCTATTGCATATTATTGAAAATAATATATACTTGACGATATTACACTGTTTCATTGCTTTCCAAATAACTGCCAAAACCTTTTTGGTTTCTTATAAAATTAGACACTTTGACTTCACAAGCTCCTAGCGTTACCATATGGCCACAGCCTATATTTCAAAAAGTACTACTCAGATATTTTTGGAATAAAATATTTTCGTTTCAGGGAGTCATTTTTTACAGTTATTTAAGAAAAAATATCGAAATTTGAAATAATACATAATTCAGGCGTTAATGGGTTAAGCAGTCAATCTTTCTTTTACTATACTCGCAAACTCTGTATTCATAGTTTAGTAGATAATATTTTTCCCAAATAATTTTTATTTTTTACGACACAGTTCTATTATTGCGATCTGTCGTCGGTAACATTATCTTTGCCCTGCGCGTGTGGCCACGTTCGTTTCGACCCACAACGCTGCAGAATATGGTCGATAATCACATTCCCATTACAAAATATAACAATATAAATATAAAAAACAAAAGTTTGTTTTTTCCAGCTTGTACGGAACACCCTGTATCAATTTCAACAAGACCATGGAAAAACTCATCAAAAATACTAAAAACAAAGATATGGAAAGTGCAGAAATGGCGGGCGCGGTCGGCTCATGGATGGGTTACGGCGCTCTTTAAATTATTTTCCTTAATTCCTTTTTTGTTTTATATAGACCACGCATTCATTTCGCGTTAATGAAAAAATGTAGCTGTTTAAAAAAATGTAGAGGTTTATTCATTGAAATGCGACGCAGGCACTTAAAATTTGAAAATCAAACGTTGAATTTATTTTATGTTATTTCACTACAGGATACATTGAAATACATATCAGGTTTGGAAACCATTTTAATCGCTTTAAGTGCAAATCGGAGTTTACACTGTCCGCTAATAATTATACCTCAACTATAAAATGTCTTGAAACACTTTGATGAAACTTCCTATTATCTGTGATATACATAGTCATCAATGTCAACATGTTGATTGAAAATGGGCCATGCCGACGCCCCAGGCAATATAATCTTCCGAGATAAATTAGCATGCGCACGAGCCTCTTCGTTGTTTTTGCCTTATTATTCAGTATTTCTATTTTCTTGTTATCCCTTATTATCTAGCACCGGCGGTGGTTGTTAACCAAGCAACCCACCAAGTCGCTACGCGACTCCTACTTACTAGAGGCCCTGTATGACACGAAAAGTGACAGTTATTCGTTTTAACAGAGGTTGGACAACAGATTTTGGCAGATCTAGTAACATTGTTTTTATTATATTCTTATCTTGGCGGGTGCCAGTTTGTCAACAAAACTGTCGACAAATTATTGAGCGTGCTCATTTTCTTTTGCAAAAAGGAATGTTAACAGTTTAAAGTGACATCTTGTGTAATAAGAAACTGCAAGAATTCTGAGCAGGATGAATTTTTCATAACACCCTTTCCAAAAAGCGCAGAAGATCGAGCACGATGGTCCAAATGAAATACCCTAACATGAGAGTTGGAAATGATACGAAAATTTGCGAGGTAAGTAAATTTAATTACATAAGTATCTCTAGTTCCTTTTTATTTTTTGTTTGATCTGTGATTTTAATCTGCAGAATAATTTTCTTAATCTGCATCAGCAACATAACATAAGATACCTAAATTAATATACGTATTAAATATTAGTACCTACCTATTTATTTTCAATAAAAGTCCATAAGGTTCTACAAACCCCCTATTAGAATTCTTATGAAAATTTCCCAATGTTAAAGAGATAAAATTAAAATTTTTGCCCTTCAAGGAGGTAAAACCTGTTAGGTAGGTATATTTACTGGACCGGGATAGGCATTTTTCGTTTCATGGAATAATAAAAATGTAATTAAGTATATGTGTTAGAGAGAGGAAGTTTTGAAGGAGCTTTATTTTATACCAAGACCAACAAAATCGGACAAAAAAGAAGTTAACACGGGTGGGAATATAAAGAACCCTTTTTGTGTAGTCAGTTAAATGTGTGAGCTTATATTCCATTACAAATTTCTTGCTGATAAAAAAATAGCATTTGATGGCAGCGTTTTATTATGTTTAGGTAGCTTAAATTTATAGTTCTTTAACTTTCAGAGATTCACTTCTCCGACATGGATTTTGAGTGTCAGGTTGTGCTGAAGAAAGGATCATCTCCTGCAACGTTTGATGAACGTGACTTTAGCAAGAAAGAACCATTATTAAATATGTATAAATTTCTGAGAACTTGTACTAGTTTGATTTTTCCTATTTACTTGAAAAAATATATCTTTGAAAACAAAAATACTGTTGTCTTCTTTATTGAAATTCAAAACTGCAAAATGTTGCATTAAAAAGTTATTAACTTTTATTTTACCAAAAAAAGAATGAGAGACTAATATATCGATATTAAATACCTAGGTACTCATTTTTTTATTCAGCCTAATTCCTATTATTATTGGTTGATTCATATTACCAAAACAAACTTTCCAACTTTTTGTTCCGTACAAATTTCAGTATTAATTGTCTTAAAATTATGATGGTAGGTATAAGAAGAGAGTTTGAAACCATACAGTAAAACCATTTAAAAGAACTTTTTTATTTTTAAATGAACGGAATAATAATTATTATTGCAGCTATGATTCCTATTGAAGAAATATTCGAAAGTTTGATTAGTTGGTATGCTAGAGCCTTGTTTAATTTTATGTACATATCTATCTACATATACCACCCTCCTACAAAAATTTAATAAATGTGTTTATCCTGATATCCTAAAATTTCTGTTTTCTTGGAACAAATTATATGTTTCTTCACTTTTCCATTCAAACTTCAATAATTATTATTAGTGAAGCTTTGCAAATAACATACTACTACCTAACCTATTTACCTATTTATTGGTTTTATCTATATTTTTATACATTTTAAACTGTGCCCTCATCTACCTACGCTTATGGCAGTTAACTGTCGTTAGCTTAACCTTAAAATCCAATTTTGATATATCGTGCTGCTAGGGGAATGTTAGAAAGAGCGAAAAAATATATGTCTGTTGCACAAAATGAATTTCATGGGGAAAATAAGACCCTCGCCAGAGAGAGAGAGATCCGATCGTTGTCCAACCTCTGTTAAAACGAATAACTGTCACTTTTCGTGTCATACAGGGCCTCTACTACTTACTACTGCTATGAAATCCCGGCACTCCGAATTATCGCCAGACAGACTTTTCGTCAGGCCTACCTTCATGGCACGACATTCGCCACATGAAAGTTCATTTGGAAAACGCGAGACGACGATTTGGCGGAAGGTATCGGCAGCGTCCAGGTATCATTCGCGAAATGTCTGCGATGTGTGCAAAACCGACCGCGGTCGAAGGCTGGCCATAATGCGTGTCTCGCTTACATTGTTTCTCACGTTGATCAAAAGTTTAAAGCCTTCCCGACCGGCCAGACATGTGGCAACTGCAAATTGGCGGTTCGACATTTTCAAGTGAAGGCATAATAACAGGCACACGTGATTCACCATAGGCGTACCAAGGTAAATTGATAACCGATCTGGGTAAATGGGTAAATTATTGCAAGGAAATCCAAATGTCTATAGTAGGTTACACCGTTACACAGTACCTTAACAATCATACAATCATTAAAAGGCAGGGAACACATCAAATTACAAGGGAACCATTTCACTCAAAAAAGTATAAAATATTGAATTTATTTTTGGGGTGAGTACATGACAAGATGCTTGTTTATTATCAGGTTATAACCTATTGCCATACTAGATTATCTATTTATCGAACTTTTTTCTAAGCTCTTTTTATCCTACATTGAATAAAATTAAATAGAGGCCTAGTGAGAATATTTTGAAAACCTCACAAAATTACTTAAAAATTCCAAGACTGGGGTTGCCAAGGGATCAATCGATTCCGAAAAACCGCATTTTGATCGTAATCGCTCTTAATTTCCGTTGTAACCAGTTGTTATGCAAATTACAGATTACTGATTCGTTTCTTTAATTTAAGAATTAATAACCTGATGCCTTTTGGTTATTGATTAATGTCATTTGTACATTTCATTTATTTTGTCTTTATAGTGATCGATAAAAATACAGAAAAGTGTTGTGCTTTATCGTTAGGTGGAATCTACTGCATGCAACAAACTAATTTTTAGTTAACGTCGAAAATAAATACCTACAATTATTATTGTTCAGAATGCTTTTAGCTGTTCTCCAAGTAATTTTCTGTTTAAACGTTACAATAAATTGGCTAGTGAAGTTAACTTTGTACACGAAGCGGATAAAATGGGTACATTTTTTATTACCAATCGTCCCGGAATAAAATATTCTATAGATACGTAATCCAGCTGTAACCTTTCTACTTTACGATCTATAAAATATCATGTATTATTCGATAAGACATCATAATATAGCATATAACCTACTGCGGACTCGTTAATCTGTAGGTTCGAATGAGAAATGTTATAAAATCCAAATACATAGGGTGGCAATAATTTCTAAACAAATCAAGAGGGACCTTTTTGTGGTATGACAGATAAATGATAATCGAATCCAAGCTTATTCGTTAATATTTTTGGCTTGACATTGTAGGTTAGAATTTCGACGTTCGATACTTGCATTAAGTCGCTGTATATATTTCGAATATTGCGTGGGTATAAGAACAAATAATGAATGGTTACCCTCTAACCCCTTCTAGTAGTTGTAGAAGACGCCAGAGTCTCCTACATCTCACCGCTAGTTACTATAGGTAGTACAGTTAGTTTTTATAGGTATTAGAAAAATCCATCTGTTTTCCTGATTTTTTTATATTTTCCGGTTTTGCTCTTTACCCAGTGTGACTAAGAGATATTTTGTACAGCAAATATTTATAGATAATGCATGTCCATGAGTAAAATTTAAAAATTGATACAGCGATCTCATAAAAGTAAAGTTAGCTTTAAAAGTTTAAGTTCCTTTAAAAGAAGAAATGTTTACAGCGCCATGTACCTAGAGCGAACTTCAGAATAGATTAGCTTATAAAAATCGAATCTTTACTGTTGGTTGGTGCTGTTTAGAACCTCTCACTAAAAGTTGGGGTATAAAAGAAGGTGCTCAAGGTTTTTTACCCGCTAATATAGAAGGGAAACTGTGTTTCTCCCACCCATAAAACAACAAAACTTTTCGTATAAACTAACCGGCTAACGAGTCAAAATGAATATAAGAAACAGTAAAAACGCCCGTTAAAATTATAGTAACTTCATTATAAACCATTTTATATGGAAATATGCCCTACTTCATAAAGAAAATTATGCCCAGACGAATAGTATTTTACGCCGCCAGGCTACACGGGACATACGCCAACTTTAATAAATTGTAAAGTAGGGCCGTAAATGACGGAACGCCGTGCATCAATATTACCGTATATGCACGGTTTATGAAATGTGTATATCCCCTCGGCTAGCTAAATTCGGTGATAAAACTAAAGTTTCATAGTGCGAAATTATGCATTCCGAGGTGTTATAACTCGGGGTTACTATAAATTGTCTCTGTTTATGTCCCTAAACTTCAAAACTGCAGTCTAAGATAAGCGCGAGTTTCATGACTGCTCAAGCCGGGCATTAAACAAAAATGTTGTTCGTCGCATAATATATATTTTAATAAACTTGGACGAAAAAACTGCTGCCAATGAAATCACTATAGTCCTCCTTACGGCAGAATGCATGCGACGTAAGGGGGAAGAACTCGCAAATATTATAGAATGAGTCACAGTTCACGGGCGTAGCTCAATTTTGTGTAACTCACTGACTTAATTTTCATAAAATTGTTATTTAATTTATTGTTAATATTATTCCTAACGGTGAAACCTTGGATTATGGAGGAAGGCAAACCCTTATAACATTGGCAATTATTTCTCGTGCTTGAGAATGCAACGTTCTGTTTACTCATTTTGCACACGTTAACTCCCTAACATACGAAACGCTACGAGCTCTCTGAGCCGGCGGAAAAAAGTTGCCAGCGGCCTAAAAAATGAGGTCTGTATGGTAGCCCAAATACGCAGTTAACTTTACGTACTATAGAAACAGGCACAAAACGCGTTGGCTAACTGATTTTGTCAGCCGACTCCTTCGCAGAAGTGCTGTGTTGCCGTATTTCAAAGGCGATGGTAGACGCGACGATGTTGAAAAAAATATAATACTTAGGTGTTTTATCACACCGCGTAAAAAATAAAAGATAAACAAAAATGGGTAAGTGGTCCCGTGATGCGATTATTTTTTCGGTATAACAGAGTTCAGAAATTCGGCTTCAATATGATATAAAACTTGTATTCGCCAATAAATAACGACTGCTCCTATAGGAAATCTCGCAACGCTGCCCGCATTCTTTAGAAACGTTTTCTTTCGTGTCTTGGACTATAATTTTATAGTTAACTTTTTTTAACCCCTTATAGAGGGCGATACAAAAGAGTAGGTCAATCCATTGACCATAAAATCTTTGGGCTAAAATAACGCAATTTTTTATTTAGATGCCTCTATTCTAAAATGCAAAGTGTTTTAATTTTTAAATTTTATTAATAATTCCTGTGCTTCAAGATATTTATTAAGTAGAAATTTGGCACAGATTTGTTTGTTGTAAAAACATAATTAGGTATTTGTGTAATTTTAGTCAAAGGAACAAAGGAATCCAAAGGGGTGTATTAACCACACAACTTTTTTCTGCGTACGCCAATGGTTTAAATGAATATTTTTTTTAAATCCGACATTTATTTTCTTTATTTTTTTATTCTTGCTTTTTATTTGAGGTATTGATATTTTTTTGTGATCTTTTCACTTTGCACAAAACCTACTTCAAAATGAAGTAGGCCTGCGCGCAGGCTAAAAAGATGAGGGTCACAAAACACAAGTTTTTCCTAATTTTGCCCTTTTTTAGTCATTGGTAGCATATAACTCTCATAGACATCTTAAATATGCAATGACATAAAGAAAATCGGACATCATTTCAGAAAAATTAAAAAGGATTTTCTGTCAGCGCGGGGGGTCGAACCCGGGACCTCTCGCTTGCTAGGCGAACGTTCTACCAGTACACTACGCTGAACCGTTGAAATTAAGTCGGTCTGATTGTATAGTAGCTGAACGGAGAAGCCTTCGTTCGCGCCGTACCACAGAAAATACTCTCCAATTTCCTCCGAAACACGCCAGACTAATAGAAACAACCTTGACGTTAGATACAGTTGTACCACCAGAACGTAGAACATTCGCCTTGCAAGCGAGAGGTCCCGGGTTCGACCCCCGGCGCTGACAGAAAATCTTTTAAATTTTTCTGAAATGATGTCCGATTTTCTTTCTTTCATGTCCATTGGTCTACGTAATATACGTATGAAAGTTCTTCTCCATTCCCATTTTCATTTTTAAATATGCAATGGTAACACACGTATCGCAAAAAAATCGCAAACCAACACACGCGAGGTACTCTGGCTTCAAGCAAAAGTGAACTGTTTGTAATAAAATACCCCACATGTAAATAACATAACCTTAGAAATGCCAGCACAAAGTGGGGGAATTTTGGACTCTCGTCCGTTTTGCATACATCGAGTGGACCTTCATCCTTTTTACCCAGTACAGCCGCAATATTAAAACGCCTTTTACTAGGTGCTGCCATCTGTTTTGCTCTGTATAGTATGCTAGGCAAGAAATAATGCCTTTTGGCCATAATTTGGCATACCTTGCTCAAATACGGATTTTTGTGGACTCTCGTCCGTTTTGCATACATCGAGTGGACCTTCATCCTTTTTACCCAGTACAGCCGCAATATTAAAACGCCTTTTACTAGGTGCTGCCATCTGTTTTGCTCTGTATAGTATGCTAGGCAAGAAATAATGCCTTTTGGCCATAATTTGGCATACCTTGCTCAAATACGGATTTTTGTGGACCCTCGTCCTTTTTAGCCTGTACTCTTCAAATACAAATGAGCCTAACAAACACCGAGCCATCATAGACGCCAATAGTTATTTATCCAATTTCTTAAGAACATCTTCGACCACATGCGATGAACTAATTCAAAGTTAAACAAATTCAGCGTGGGTGATAAAAAAGGTTCATTTTTTGTTTCATTCCTTGAAATGTACTGAAAGGAGAGTAAATAGCAATTCGTTTAGGGACTTCTGGAAATAGAATATCTTGTAATCTTTAAATCAACCAATTTAGGTTATGATTTCATTCAGAGATTTAACTTAAACTTTACTTTGTACCAAAGCTTTCATCAACCATTTCATGATGTATGTAAGTATTATTCTTGCATCCCTGTCTCAAATTTAAATCACTCTTAAGAACCATAATTCTCACGCTCTGACGAACATTTCAAATAATTCGAAATTCAAAGCCATACCCGTTATTTGCTATATAGACCGTCAGATAGTGACATATTTAGGTGCCCCATTTTCGCATACTAGCCTCGAAGAGGGTTGAAAAGTACATCGATGCTGAGTAGAATGAAGGTAAATTTACAAGTGGCCCCTGGGGCTATAATATGGAAAATTCGATTTTTCATTTTTCATAATTCGATTCGCTATTTTCACGCAAGCCGTGTTTATTAAATGATTAATTAATAGAACCTCGCTTCGGAAAACCAAAGGCTTGAGTGTTGCAGGTGGCTAAAGGGTTGAAATAAGGACGTAATCTTGTAAAGAAAAATCGAGATTTTGACCAATTTTTCCACACAAGTCCATCAAAAGTATGAAAACGTACATCGTGACTAGCCCGAAAACATACTGGCTTGAGTGGCGCGAATGGATAAGTACATTTTGGGGTCAGAAAATTTAACAGATTTTTTTTTTCGATTTTCCATATGTTATCCCCCAGGGCCACTCGTAAATTTACCATCATTCTACTCAGCATCAATGTACTTTTCAACCCTCTTCGAGGCTTGCATGCGAAAATGGGGCACCTAAATCTGCCACTGTCTGACGGTCTAATAGCTTCCCGACATGCAGAGTGGCCATACCATTAAAGTGCATATCACTTCAGGGTGGTGGGTGTTAACCGCTATAAACTATTGCTTCTTTTTCTTAATACTGCAATACAAGTAAATTCCTTTAGTGGTCATGAACAAAAAAAAAGGCAGACGATGTTAGATTTTGTCCCATACAGTTTAGAGTTTAGCGTGAAGGTTAGGACCATATGAAATAATATTTCTGAAATAAATTCAGTAGCAATGATCTGCACAACAGAAATGCAATGAAATATGATCTAATTTTATATATACTCCCATGATTACAGGTAATAAGATTTCACTGTTATTTTGTAAATTGGGTATTTGTATTTATTATATTTGATTTTAAAGCCGTCTATTTATATTTTTGGAGAACCAAAATTCATTAACTTCCGAACCCAATGTAGGTATCTACTCCCATTCTGGCAACTTAGGATTGTTATAATAAGCGAAATTAAAATCCTTAATAAATCCCAGGTCTTTAATCTTTAAGTTATGCGTGTAATGTGTAACTACACGGTTTAATTACCCATTTACCCTGAAGCCACACACGAGATAAGGAACAGCAGTTCGTGAAAGTTCATTCAATTTCATTATATTTTAGCTTCGGGAATTTTTGAATTCGTCTTTGTTGAGGCTATCGTTTCAAATTAATTTCGACTTAGCCGATTGTGATGATTCATGTAATTTGACAGCATAATTGGATGAGATGGGTATGAAAGAGTTAATACAAAACGCAATTTTAATTTTATTCAGCACTTTATTGCAATTGGAAATCAGTAACTAAAGTCTACTTCTAAGTTTCGCTAAGCGTTTTCTGTGCCACCTCTATATAAGTATTTCAGCTATATACATAATATAGCTGAAGTACATACCTATACATAGTCTTCACGCGAAAACCCCGACCCCCCTATTATTTCTCTATATTTTCCAGATAGAGGAAAAAGTTTTATATAAAAGTTGCAGTCTTTAGATAAGTAGGCTTGGGGATTAACACATCCTGTATATTTGTTGACATTTTAATGTTGCAATGATATAAAATATGTTGGTATTTGCTTTTCCCCTCAGTAAGATATGTGGATTTTTAAATTTACAAAAAAATCATCTGAAAGATAGCAGTTAGCCTCGAAATTTTTGCTAGATCAAAATAATAATAAAATAGCAAATAAATATTCAGCATTTTCTCCTACCTTTGCATTTTTATTTTTATGTCAATACATCCGCCTTAATTTCATGGTTAACTGCGATCTTTCAAATGTTTTTTTTTGTAAATTTAAATTTGTTAAAAGGAAAAACATATCAAATTTATACCTATAGGTACTCGTATTATATCGTTCCAAACAGAAAAGTTAGATCTTTCCAAATATTATGAATCCACAAATATGCAGATGACGACTATGGGGATCTCGGAAACTATCAGAGCTAGAACAAAGGTTAAATGGGTAAAGAATTGCGGTTTTGAATGCTCAATCTAATGCCCCTTTTGATTTTTTGCTATTTCAGCTATTTCTGATTATACAGAAAAACTGTGGAGAAAAAAAATTGTAAATAATTTTGGGCTTAATAATAAAATCTAATCCAAGTTTTTATGTTGTTTGTGATTCTTGAGATATGACATAAACTTGTGTTTTTTTAAATGTAAATCATAGTTGGCTGTGGCCTTATCGGATCGGCCATTTTTTGAGCTGTCCAAAGATATAATACCCGGCATAGTTATTTAAAAATATAAAAGAGCTATGGCTAATTTTCTGTTTTTTTTTTAATTTTTACATAGTCATGGAATATTTTCATAATTACGTTCTATTTTATAATTAGACATACTTCAAACTTTCTAATATTTTGTTTTTAGCTAGTAACAAAATGTCACAAAATAAAACAAAAATTAAAAAACTCAAATTCAAATTAATATTATTATTATTATTTCAAACAATCCACCATTATTATTATTTATGCAAATATTGCATCTTTTTAAAACTGAATTTGTCGCCTTTCTTAGAGAGCGCCTGTCAATACTGGCAATTGCTTCTAAAATAGCTGCTCTTAATTCATCTATTCATCAATTGTTTCATACTTTATTTTGTACTGTTTTCCACAAAATGAAATCCACAACAGACAAATCGGGGGATCGGGGCGGCCAGGAAATAGGTATATTTCTCCCTATCCAACTATTTGGATAGAACTGATCTAGGTAATTCCTTACGGACAAATAATTATGTGGTGGAACTCCATCATGATATTTTTTTTATTTTGTTACATTTTGTTATTTTGTAAATTAGCCACAGTTCTTTTATTTTTTATAATAACTATGCCGAGTATTAGGTATATCCTTGGAGAGCTCAAAAAATGGCCGATTTGATAAGGCCGCAGCCAACTATGATTTACATTTAAAAAACACAAGTTTATGTCATATATATCTCAAAAATCACAAACAACATAAAAAAATGGATAAGATTATCTTATTAAGCCCAAAATTATCTACAATTTTTGTCTTTACAGTTTTCCTGTATAATCAGAAACTACGGAGCTTCAGAGATCTGATGAAATAGTAAAAAATCACTGTTTTCAAAATATCTAGTGAACCACGAACATTTCTAAAAATCCAAAAGTGGCATTAGATTGATCATTCAAAACCGCAATTCTTTCCCCATTTAACCTTTGTTCTAACTCTGCTTGTTTCCGAGATCCCCATATTGGTCATCCAAAAAAAACTCACTTTGTATATTGGCCCACTTTTACTATACACCCGGTATAATTCGCAATACCTTTCTAAAGCCTGATAGGTACCTTGAAATTTTATACAAAACTATCTACAAAAATTAGAGAAATAATAAGGGATTGGGGTTTCCACCTGAAGATTCTGTACGTTTCTCTAACCTGGACCAATAGCGTAAGTAGGTAAAGTCTACCAGGAATGCCAGGTGGCGTCACCAAAAATTGACATGAAAACAAGTTATTTTTGGGCATACCCTTATGCCTTATACGAAAAAAACACAAATTTACCCGCGCGATTATTTTGCTCGGAGTATGAGACAAAAGTTGAGGCAAAACCTAACATAGTATTAGGTAGGTACCTATTTGATTTTCTGAAAAAATACACCATATTACATAAACCTTGGAGCAAAATTGATCAGATAATATAGAAAAATGCGTATTTTAACGAAAATATGTTAAAACGTAAAACAATTTATTTTTAATTTTATAACACCCGTCAATATCAGCTAACATATTTTTATATTACAAAATAGTAATATACAAAGTTTTGTATTTAATCATTTGCTTTTTACTGTTTATTAAATTCGTTTAATTGAATTTTGATATACAGGGTGATTCAGTTTCAATCTGCAACACTTCAACAGGTGATAGAAAACCAAAAAATAACCGCACTTTCTTCTATAAACTATATCATTTTAAGGCCCTATAAAAAACTTACAGGGTATTAAAGTTGCAAGAAATATGTGGAATTTGTTTGAATATTTTACAAACTAGTTGAGATATTTAGGTCATATTTGGTACACGTTATAACGGCATAAGTTAGCTTTATGCTAACCTGTTTATATCAACCATCTTGAACAACCAGTGGCGTAGAAATGGGTAATTAGTATAATTTATTTTAGAAAAAAAAATAGAACCACCTTGTATAGCAATAAAATGTAGTCAAATTCTTATGTAAAATTTTATTGTAAACAAAAACGTTCTCTTAGTATTTTTTCATATGTGTCATGGTTTCATAGCAAATTTTATTTTTTCGTATTATTTCGGGGTACTTCTAAAAAATTAACTTAAAACTTTTCTCCATAAGTAACACTCAAAGTAAAAAAAAGTGTTTTTTACGTTAAATACAGTAACTTTTCCCAATAAACTCACCCATTCAAGGTTTTACTTTTCAAGATACAGAGAGCCTAACATTAATTGTATCTTCCTTAAATGTTTTAGACCCTGTATCTTCAAAAGTATAGCCTTAAATAGGTAAGTTTATTGGAAAAAGTTACTTTATTTCAGGTAGCAAACATATTATTTCTACTTTAAGTGTTACTTACGGGGCAAATTTTTTAGATAATTTTTCAGAAGTACCCCGAAATATTACGAAAAAATCAAATTTGCTATGAAACCATGACACATATGAAAAAATGCTAAGAGAACGTTTTTGTTTACAATAAAAATTTACATAAGAATTTAAATACATTTTATTGCTATACACTGTGGTTCTATTTTTTTTCTAAAATATATTATACTAATTACCCATTTCTACGCCACTGGTTGTTCAAGATGGTTGATATTAACAGGTTTTATGCTAACCCATGCCGTTATAACGTGTACCAAATATTACTTAAATATCTCAACTAGTTTGTAAAATATTCAATAAATTCCACATATTTCTTGCAATTTTAACACCCTGTAACTTTTTTATAAGGCCTTAAAATGATATAGTTTATACAAGAAAGTGCGGTTATTTTTTGGTTTTCTATCACCTGTTGAAGTGTTGCAGATTAAAACTGAATCACCCTGTATTCTATTGTAATATACGCATTTTAAATATACATTTCTGGAATGCAGATATTTTGCCAATGAATATGGCATTTAATAACATTACAGTGTATTAAACGCTGGTAATTAAATTTACAAAATCAAAATTTTTTAAATAAAAATATTGTATATTGTCGAGGGGCGTCTTTGGGCCTGGTGCCTGGTGTCTTAACTTGAGCTGGTCATTTGGTGTCGCGCATTCGTTGCGTAAACAGCTATGATCAGTTAGAGCAAGTCCGTGTAAAGTAGCGAAATATCTGAATCCCTATTTTCGAATAGTAAGTGAAATTATTTGAAAACAAGTTTTTCATAATGTTATCGGCATTATTGTTAATTCATTTAATGTGCTCTATGAACTCGAGAAGATTCTTGGACTGTTCCTGTGATGGTGCGCATTCCTTTTATGTTTACTTGGATATAATGGGCCAGTGCCAGTAAAGCTTATTATATCCAATAGCCAATCCTTAGTAGATTGGAGAGAATAGAGATTTACTATGTATGCATATTAATAAAAGTGCGTTTTTTTATTTACTCGATAGTATTGATAAAAAATCTTTATTTTTTTTAAATGTTCCAAAGGCAGTTTGTTTATATTTTTAACCGACTTCAAAAAAGGAGGAGGTTATCAATTCGGTTGTATTTTTTACCATCAGTTTTTATAGCAAATTTTGTAAGTTCATGAATAAATATGTTTATTTGGGTAGTTATGTGTTATGTATATCAACAATAAAAACTACAATTATTAAAATTTGTTTAAAAACGTTAAAATAAATGGTCATTTTGTTAAATGTGAATTTTATTTTGGATTCCCTTAGATGCAAAAGTGTAGGTAAATACATAAATAGTTTTTATTAAATTCAAAACCTCTATGCAATTTTTATTTCTCTTATTTTTAGGGTTTCACGGCTGTTGTCCGTGTCAGAATGAATTACTGAGCTGTTGCTCAGTTGCTCCGTGGTCCATGGAAATCTTCTAGACATTTTGCTAGTCGTACCTAACTGAGAGCATCTTTAGTAGTGACTCGTCCGTTGAAGGATTGTGGATTGTAACTGATCATCAAATGCCTAAGTAATATCATGTAGTGCCAATCTTACTGGTAATAAGTTGCGATCCAACATAAAGGACGAGTCGTCACTGAAGATGCTTACGGATACGATAAGCAAAAACGTCTGGAAGATTTCCATCGACCAAGGCGCGACAGCCAGAAAATTTGTTTTCGTATATTAATTTATATTATACAGGGTGGTTCACTTTTATGTGGTAGGACTTTAACATTAGATAGAAAAAGATAATCTAAAATGAAAATTTTATATCAACATATATCGGGGAAAGCTTAGTTTCCGAGATACAGGGCGTTGAAATGTTGGAAAAAATATGAAGTATTTTTTACACTGTCCGAACCAGTGGAGATATTTAAACCAAATTTGATGTGTAGTACCACCTTTTTGACTACGATATTTAGTGATAATATGAAGGTCCTGAAATAACCAGTGGTGGAGTTATGGGTTTTCACTCTCACTAAATTTAAAAAGTAATTAGTACGGACCTGTCTCACATCAACGTAAAGTTCTTTCAATTCTCTACAAAAAGTGTATCTTGACATTTTTTTGTATCTGCCACGGTTGTGTAGTAAATAAATTATTTCGTTTCCATCTCAGCCTTTTTTGCCTAAAAATGTGTTTTCTAAGATTATTGATAAATATCGCAAATAACAGAAATTAATTATGGAACACTTATCGGATTCAGCTATTTTATTTTTAATTTTATGGAAACAATTTTAAAAATAAACTGGCACTTGGTTTGAGGTACATTACTTTATTATCATTTTAACATTTTTATCAAATCTGTATTATTTCTTAATAATTTGTATAATTCTAAATTTGTAGAATTCTAAATTATACCACGACGAGTAAAACATGATTCTTTCGCCCATAAAATGTTATTTAAAAATTGTCTTATTTCCTTTGACTACAAAATCCATCGGCAAAATACTAATGTCCTTTCTGCATCGCCGTACTGGTGAAGATAAGTGTGCCATGGAAAAGAAAATCTTATTGACAGTTAATAATACAATAATCTGTCATCCAGTAGATGAACGTAGCAGCGCCGCAGTTTGTCTTTGTTAATAATTAAAATGCCGTTCCAATTTACAAATGAAGAGCAGGCTGACATCCATTTCTGCTATGGAGTTGCAAATGGGAACTCTGCGGAAGCAGCCAGAGAATACCGGAGGCGATTTCCAAATAGGCGCCATCCGCGTCCCTCGGTGTTTGTTAACATGCACCGGCAATTCAGAACTCGCGGTCTGAGAACTAGAATCGTCGAACAAGTAGCAGAAGAGTGTCAGTGGCCCTACGTGTTTCAAAGTCTGCAATTTTGCGAGCTTTAAAAAGAGATCACAGGCATGCGTATCATCTACAACCCGTACAAGGTTTAAGGCCCGGCGATGCAGAAAGAAGATTAGTGTTTTGCCGATGGATTTTGGAGTCAATTGAAGGAAATAGACAATTTTTAAATAACATTTTATGGACGGACGAGTCGTGTTTTACTCGTCGTGGAGTAGTAAACTTTCATAATCAGCATATTTGGGCACAAGAAAACCCACATGCAATCCGGCCAAGAAATTTTCAGGTCGAATTTAGTGTCAATGTTTGGATTGGACTGTACAACCATCATCTGTTTGGACCCTTTTTTTTGCCACAGCGAGTGAATGGTGACAATTTTTTGGAGTTTTTAGTAGCTGAGCATAATAATATGTGGGAAGACATTCCTTTAAACTTAAGATTGTTGGCTTGGTTCCAACTTGACGGCTGTCCTGCACATTTTCACCGAAATGTGAGGAACTGGTTAAATAATAACTTTCCAAATAGGTGGATCGGACGAGGGGGACCGGTCGCTTGGCCACCACGTTCTCCGGACATAACACCTCTGGACTTCTTCGTATGGGGATTTTTAAAAGAACAAGTCTATGCGACTCCTGTAGAAACAAGGGAACAACTTATTGATCGTATCAGAAATGCGTGCGATGAATTGAGAAATGGCAATTTAATCGATGCTGTTCAATCCGTTAGGCGTCGAAGTGAATTATGTGTGCAACAGAATGGATCACATTTTGAACAATTGTTGAATGTTGTACAAATTTAGAATTATAAAAATTATTAAGAAATAATACTAGATTTGATAAAAATGTTAAAATGATAATAAAGTAATGTACCTCAAACCAAGTGCCAGTTTATTTTTAAAATTGTTTCCATAAAATTAAAAATAAAATAGCTGAATCCGATAAGTGTTCCATAATTAATTTCTGTTATTTGCGATATTTATCAATAATCTTAGAAAACACATTTTTAGGCAAAAAAGGCTGAGATGGAAACGAAATAATTTATTTACTACACAACCGTGGCAGATACAAAAAAATGTCAAGATACACTTTTTGTAGAAAATTGAAAGAACTTTACGAAAAAAAAATTTACGTTGATGTGAGACAGGTCCGTACTAATTACTTTTTAAATTTAGTGATAGTGAAAACCCATAACTCCACCACTGGTTATTTCAGGACCTTCATATTATCACTAAATATCGTAGTCAAAAAGGTGGTACTACACATCAAATTTGGTTTAAATATCTCCACTGGTTCGGACAGTGTAAAAAATACTTCATATTTTTTCCAACACTTCAACGCCCTGTATCTCGGAAACTAAGCTTTCCCCGATATATGTTGATATAAAATTTTCATTTTAGATTATCTTTTTCTATCTAATGTTAAAGTCCTACCACATAAAAGTGAACCACCCTGTATATTTAAAGTAACAATTCAACATTTTCACTACTATAATATGCCTATAATTTTTTCTGAATATTTGGACATTATAAATAAATATATTTATATTAAATTTTATAATAAGTAATACTGCACGCTGGAAAAATATTTTTGAAACTATTATACACTTTATTAATAATGAATGTAACAAAAAATAGTCAAATTAAAAACATGAATATTATATGTGATATCATCTTAGTTTTTAGATTTGAAACGCACACAAGTTGTTAAACCAAATAGCAGTATATTTGCTCGTATAATACAGCCGATATTATAGAAATATTTTACTTTGTAAAATATAGTATTGCTGTGCCAAATAGTATTAAATTTCCTAATACGTATTATTATTTTTATTTTAGCTTTAAATATATTTTTTTCTCCGTTTTATTTAAAATCTGTAGCGAATTATTGGGTAGACAAAAAATATGTTGTACATATTAAGTGAAAGCCTATGATCTATTTGGGGTAGAAAAAGTTAATTCGGAATTTTCTCGTCTAGTTGAGGCCGGTAGGGTTGGCGGCACATATCCGCCTGAGTCAGAAGCCCCGCGCGGGTCGTAAAAAACGCATAAAAGTCGATCTAGTAAAAACCCATTTTAACGGTCCCGTATATACTGCAGGGGCATTGTGCAGAAACTTACAAAATTTTTACTGCGCTTTTTTCAATTAAACGGAAGGGAATATGAAACTGCCATGTCATTAAATGATTTTAGTGGGGGAATTACGTTTATCGCCGAGGCGACGGCGCTATCGCCTTTATCGAGTTGCGATAGCGTCTTTCAGGAACGATTCGAACGTTTCTGCAGTTCCACATTTTACAATGGTATAGGTATTGGTTTCTCTAAAACAGTTAATAATAGTACAGTAAAACTAACACAAAATTAGGCCAAACCCAAACATAAAAAAAAAAAGTTCTTTCTGGCGCGAAATAGTTCCATACCCTCCTAAGAGTTAGTACTAAAAAGTTACACTACCACCAGCATCGGGTTTCGGGGGGGAGGGGGTGAAAAGGGCAGGAAATTCTTATTTTTCACAGTTTTGCGTAAATATCTAGTAAACTATGAGGTTTAGCGCAAACGTCATCCTATACGCAAATGATATACATTAAATTCCGAACAAGAATTGTTATATACAGAATTATGGTAAAGTGAACGGTTTCCATGATATGGAGGGGTAAAGATTTCTTTGTTTTTATTTCACGTAGTTTTTGTTGAAAAAACTTAAAATGATTACAGTATAAAGTAGTAACTGAATAACGTATGTAGAATATATATAGATATATCTATGCATATATAGATACATATTACACATTACACCCATAGATTATTATTTTTTTGTCACAACATAACCTCATATAAGTATATGACTGTAAATATGTCCAATACAAGTTAGTAGCCTTAGTTAATCTGTACTCACTTTTTGCCCTCATTCATTATAGCGTTCTGATTTCCATTCGTTCTTTTATGTCAAATCATTCCCATATCTAATTTGTCGTTAGCTTGTAAAAATGAGAAAGTCATGAATAGGAAGCTCGTGAAAAACAAGAAAATATATATTAAACAATCCTCATCGTATGCTTCTGCAGAGATGGATGCGTCCAAAACTGCGAGTGTCGAAGAAGTGGTCTCAATTGTTCAAGTATGGGCAGCAATTGCTTAGGACTTGCATGTCTCAATAGAGATACTGTAATCATCGACGACGATTTAAATGATGATTCTCAAGTGGACGAAGAACACGAAGATTTGTTTCCTCTCACCAGCCCGAGTGAACTATTTGGGGCTGACTGATAACGCAATAATTAATGATCCACCTAAAACTTATAACCTTTTGTATCATTTTTATTTCCCTCCCATTTTTTCAATATAGATTGTTTAATATATTTTCTTGTTTTTCACATGAGCTTCCTATTCATGACTTTCTCATTTTTACAAGCTAAGGACAAATTAGATATGGGAATGATTTGACATAAAAGAACGAATGGAAATCAGAAAGCTATAATGAATGAGGGCAAAAAGTGAGTACAAATTAACTAAATGAAAAGGGAAAAGAAGTGTATTTCCGTGCAAATAATTTAATTAAAAATCATGGTAAAGCGCTTTCGGCTGTTAAGCCATCCTCAGTACCACCTAGAAAAGAAAGTATGACATAAAATAGGGGGTTGGAAAAAGTTAACTGTGGAAAAACTAAATTGTTTTTTGTTTTGTTTCCACAGTTAACTTTTTCCAACCCCCTATTTTATGTCATACTTTCTTTTCTAGGTGGTACTGAGGACGGCTTAACAGCCGAAAGCGCTTTACCATGATTTTTAATTAAATTATTTGCACGGAAATACACTTCTTTTCCCTTTTCATCTATATATACGTGCACACAGCCCCGCACTCCTTTGTAACAAATTAACTAAGGCTACTCGCTTGTATTGGACATATTTACAGTCATATACTTATGAGGTTATGTTGTGACAAAAAATAACAATCTATGGGTGTAATATGTATCTATATATGCATAGATATATCTATATATATTCTACATACATTATTCAGTTACTAATTTATACTGTAATCATTTTAAGTTTTTTCAACAAAAACTACGTGAAATAAAAACAAAGAAATCTTTACCCCTCCATATCATGGAAACCGTTCACTTTACCATAATTCTGTATATAACAATTCTGGTTCGGAATTTAATGTATATCATTTGCGTATAGGATGATGTTTGCGCTAAACCTCATTGTTTACTAGATATTCACGCAAAACTGTGAAAAATAAGAATTTCCTGCCCTTTTCACCCCCTCCCCCCGAAACCCGACGCTGGTGGTGGTGTAACTTTTTACTACTACTAACTCTTAGGAGGGTATGGAACTATTTCGCGCTAGAAAGAACTTTTTTTTGGATGTTTAGGTTTTGGTCCAATTTTACTGTACTATAATCTGTTAGAATACCATTTAGGCGTTCGACAGGCAAGTCAACAGGTGGTGGGGTTATAGCAGAGCATATAAAACAACCAGCAGTATTACTCCCCATGGCGGGATAATTCCGCGCACCTGTTCGCGCAGCCGACACTTGGGAATAGATTCTGTCAAATGGATGCAGTGTCAGGGCGATTGGGCAGTTCCTTTTTGGCTGTATGAGAGATATTACAGTGCCCAAGAGTGTGTTTTTTGTACGTTGTGCTTTGTGCTAGTATCTTTAAATAAAGAATCCCAGGAAGGAGTCAAAGCTGCTTCTGCTTACCACACACTATATACTTTACTAATGCTACTCTGTATTTCTGAATTGATTTTCCCGACTACGCCTCTGACTTCTATTCCACCAATATGGCTCAAGGTCATTGAATTTGCGGATGATTTCTCAAGAGTAAGTTATACTGCTGGTTGTTTTATATGCTCTGGTTATAGTATGTATCAGTGGCGGTCCCGTGGGGGGACGAATGGCTCTAGGTGTCGTAATTAGAAACGGTGCCGCATTCCTGACAAAATTACTTTTAAAATGAGGTATCACAATTTGAGAGTGGTGGGGAATAGAGGAGTGAGTGAATTACATTACCTAACGACTTAAAAGAGGTCTAATAAGAATGGACATGGACGGGTCTCGGCCATTTTCCGAAAGCCACATGCATTGGCGTAGCTAAGGGGGGGCTGGGCGGGGCTAAGCCCCCCCTGGTATAAAAATAGCCCCCATGACAAATTCTAGCGTTTATTTTTATAATTTTGTTGACGTTATTGGTTTACATTAAAAACCTTACTAAGCTGATTTAATTTTGTTGCGTGTTCGTGTTATTGCGTATAGTAATAGACACTGACTAAAACACTAACAAAATAAAACAAACTAAACAGCGGCAACACTGAACACTGGCAACACTGCCGTCACGCACTCACCACGCACCCGACCCGGTCAGTCCGCCACACTCACAGAATTAGCATCACTCAGGGACTCTTTAAAATAAGGGGACCCAGCATATCACATAGAAAAAGTGAAGCCTTGAGAGGAAGTTTGTTTTCTGTAGACTCCAAGGAGACCACATAAGTGGGCTGGTACAAGGTTATGTTATATGTCAGTGTGTTCAACTGCCATCAGGTTTTATGTGATAAGATAGTGCCACAGATTCTAAAGGAGGCAAAAAATTTCCCATCATAATTCACAATTTTTAAGTTTTCTGACTTCCAGATACTCAGATGTGACAATTAAAGAATTTCAACTATACAATAAATTTGTTTCATTTGACAGTTGCCATATTCTGTATTTGTAGACACAACATTGTCAACTCTAATTTTTAGAAATCATGGAAACCATTATTAATTTTTACTAACAATCAAAGTACCGGTTTTATTAATAGATTCTCCAATAAAATGGCATACTTGGCATCACTGATACCATTAGAATGTGAAAAGAATAGGCCTCACTTTGGAAAGTATAATGCTGGGTCCCCTTACTTTAAAGAGTCCCGCCTGGCATCACTGCGAACCTGGACGGCTGGACGTGACTGCTTACTGTGATTGATATCATTATGTAATACTGCGAAGACGCCAGTGTACATCTATATTTTTACTTATGCAGTATCAGTATACAGGGTGAGTTTTTTCGATGCCCACTATGGGGATCTCGGAAACTAGCAGAGCTAGAACAAATAGCTCCGTTATTTCTGATTATACAAAAAAACTTTAGAGACAAAAATTGTAGATAATTTTGGGCTTAAAAGCATAATCTAAACCAATTTTTTTATGTTGTTTGTGATTTTTTAGATATGACATAAACTTGTGTTTTTTTTTAAATGTAAATCATAGTTGGCTGTGGCCTTATAAAATCGGCCATTTTTTGAGCTTTACAGCCTTGTTTATACAGAGACGTATAAATAAGGATCCGAGCAATAACCCACGATACACAGAAAACGGTATGCCCTCGCGCAGGTGCTGTGACGTAAACGGTGACGCTTAATCGACAAAATCATGGCGTACTTTTATTTTTAAACGGAAATTTGAGTCGTTTTATAGTGAGTTAGGTAAACACATATACATCAAAGTGTTTATATGCGGCGCTCCAGTGCTTTTGCGGGTTACTGAGTCTCATCTCCTTGAGGGGCTTAAGCCCCCCCATAGAAAAAAGGCTAGCTACGCCTATGGCCACATGGAAATATCTTGAAAAATTTCCTTTTTGATGGGCTAGCACTTTTATGCATTTTATTTTTTAGCAGAAGAAACTCAAAGTATGTCCAGGCTTTTGACATTTTGCACACCTAGTCAGTTTTGAATTTTGAACAACTTTCCTTTATAACATTTTGCAGTAAAACTTACATAAAGGCCAGTTTACTGGTGCGAAAAATTATTTTTTTTAATTCCCAGGACACATGAATTTTTTCGTTTCTAAAAACCTTTTCGTAGGTTTTAGGATCAAATGTTATTAAGGAAAGTTGTTCGGAACTAAAAACTCAGTAAGAGTGCAAAATTTCGAAAGCCTGGACCTACTTTGATTTTCTTCTGCTAAAAAATTAAAACGCACGAAAGTGAATTTTTCACAAACAGTATATTTTTCAAAGAAAAAGTCAACAATAGCTTTTTCCTAAAGTTGATTGGGAAATTTAGTGAAGGCAAAAAAGAATACTTTTCCAGTGGCGTACCTACTATTTTTTTTATTAAAAAATATGATGGTGGACCCCTCGTCTCTCTGGCGCTGGTGGAAGTAGATGGGCTGCATTATTTTTAATTTATAGTATGTATGTACTGTACCAATTATTTGCATTAACTGTCTTCCTTTGGGAAAAATAAAAGAATACTTGAAAAAAAAAAAAAAGAACTGCTTCGACGCCCTGTATATCGAAAACCGTTAGAATTTCGATACATGATTAGGTATAACAAAAAATCGACTTATTTTGACGTTTTCTAATAGCTTCCTAAAGTTTTGCCACTAAAAGTTTGACCACCCTCTATATGCACTTTCAATCGATAATAATATAACGTACTTTATCGGAAACTTTTTGAAATAAAAAAGTTACAGGCCGAAGAAGGTTCGGCAATTTTCGAGTTTTTCAAAAATCTCAATTTATGTGCAGAATTAAACGTGCCTTCAATTTGTCGAATAATATACTGGGTGTTCCGTTCAAATAAATTACGTTTTGGCAATCTCCAAAACGCGATATATATTTTTTTTTGTTTTCACTAGGTATCGTAACCAGCAAAAAATTATTAGAATTATTCTTTCTCAAATCGACCTATGGTCTATCATTACAAATAAGTAAGTGAATACTTAATTTGTTACCCCGCCTGTATAACGTTTATCCAAAAGGTCTTAAACTGCTTCTACATCAATATTTTTTCAGAAACACCTCACGTTTGAGTTTTTATAGGGGAAAAATTCATCATCCGTAATAATTGGAGCAATTTATTCATGATAACAAGCTTATAAGATTCATGCCTTCTCCATTTCAGACGACCGAGATGCAATTAATTTTCAGAACCAAAAATAAATCGGTGATATTGTCAAGGTTTTTCAGAAGTTAAAAATTAATAGATATTTTCTTTTATTTTGGAAACAAGGTATACTTATTCTATAACTATACCTTAGAGCAACTTTTGTTGAAACAACCAATATAAGTAAAGAATACCGAAAATAAGTAGTAAAATCTCATTTCTATGCACCCATAGTTTCAATAGACTGTGGACATAATTTAAACCTATACCTCAAAACTATTTTTATTAGGAATGTTTCCTGCATCCGTTTCTATTTTCTATTTCTCTTTGCTCACAGGTGTAAGTTAACTTAAGTCAGACCCTGCAATCAAATTCAGAGTTTAACTATGGACCAACCTGCATCCACTTAATGTTTACATTATTTTATTTAACAGCGTCTCGCCTTAAATTCCGTAAAAAGTTAACTCTAAATTTTCCCGTCTGGTTGAGGTGGATCAAACTCCAGCAGCCTATCGGACCGAGTCAGAAACTTTCGGGTCATAAAAAGCGCATAAAAGTCGTTCTAGTAAAAACCCATTTTAACGGCCACGTCTGTACCTACTGCAGGGGCAAAGTATTGCACGGAAACTTGCAAAAATATTACTTCGCTTTCTCAGTCTCTAAACTGTGTTCAAACGGATGAAGTGTATATAGACGTCCACTAGTCACAAACGGTTTTTTCAAAGGAGCCTCAACTCGATCAAACTCAGTACTACGCAGAAATACTATATCTACCTATAGGCTGATAGGAAGAGAGCGAGCTTCCGATTAGACTTTTCTTGTAATAGACCTCCAAACCCATCATATAACTTGTATAGGAACTAACGTTTCTGTTTAAGTCAGCGCTATTCTTTTAGCAGGAAGCATCCACACTTCCACCTATAAACCCGAGAAAAGTTAACTAGGAATTTCCCCGTCTGGTTGAGGCCGGTCGGGTTGCAGCACGTATCCGCCTGAGTCAGAAGCCCCACGGGTCGTAAAAAGCGCATAAAATTCGATCTAGTAAAAGCCCATTTTAACAGCCGCCCATGGAGCATTGTGGGGAAACTTACAAAATTGTTAGGTACTGGTCGCTTTTTCAATTAAACGAACTAAACGATTTTAGAAGGGAATTACGTTTATCCCAAGACGAAGGAGTTATATAGCACTCAAGATATAACACACAGAAGGGTTCGTCGAATGCGGCCGAGGCAGTCCAACCGCCGCGCGCCGTTACCATTTGCCTCTCGTCCCGCTGAAGTCAGCGTTAGATAATGGTGCTGGCGACGGGAACGAAGCGCTTCCTTCTGTGGTTCCAATTCTACTCCTGGTCCCCCTCCGCCTGGACTGTTATTAGACGGGAAAATTCAAGGATACGTATAGTACGCGCAGCGAAAGAGTGTGTATATAGGCGTGCCGAAAAATTACTTTTTGTCAACGTAAATAAATTGTTATTTTACTTATACCTATATACAGAGCGCCCATGGCCACTAGATACGTAGGAGAATCAAGAACAGTTGACTGCGCGTGGCGCCGGCCGTCGCAAGCGCTGCCGTGGGAGAATACAATCAGTTAACTTTGAACAGCGCTGGAGTGTGCCTCGTTTTTAAGCATTATCGATCGCCCGGACTACACGACGTTGAGATCGTTCCCTGTAATTTTGGTTTTTGATGTTTAATCGGAAGTAAAATAAAAACATATCTCTAAAAAACACTCTTCCGAAAAAATAAAAAGTAATTCTACAAAAAACAAATGATTGCACATAGTTAGTGCAATAAATGTTCAAAGAGGCCACCATCTGCAGCTAGGCAATAACCTAAACGGTCATAGAAACCTCTCCGAACATTTACTAGCATGTTTGGAGTGATCATTTGAAATGAATTCGATATTTTCAATCGCAATTCGTCCAAATCATTCGCCCTGTCTTCCCGGAAGCCATAAATTTGGGACTTTACGTATCCCCACAAGAAAAAGTCATTAGGGGATAAATCGGGAGAGCGTGCCGGCCACGGAATGGTTCCCCGACCACTAAGCAAACGATTCGGAAATACAGTAGTTAAGTAATCTCGAACCACTCTGCAATTATGCGCCGGGCAACCATCTTGCTGAAACCAAAGTTCATTAAATCTGTGACCTGCAACCCGCCTAATTTCTGGAATGACTTGCTGCTGCAAAAGAGTCAAGTAAGTAGGGCCAGTTAGGTTTCCATCGATAAAAAATGGTCCGATCATATTTTCTCCGAGCATACCACCCCAAACGTTTACTTTTGCGGGGTACTGTGTTCGAAACTCATAATATTTATGTAAATTTTCTCGCGACCAATAACGAACGATCGAAGGATTATGTCGGCCATGTAGGGGAAATGACGATTCATCAGTGAAAACTATGTTGCTGATAAAATTGGGTTGACGGTTTGCCATATCCATAACCCTCTCGCAAAATTCCATTCGTTTAAAGTAATCGTCGGGAAAAATTTCATGGTTCTTATGGGCTTTGTATGATCGGTAACCATTTTTTTTCAAAATTTTTCCCACTGCACCCTTACTTACGCCTAATTGCTCAGCAATAGCCCTTTCAGAAATGTGGGGATTATCATTCACTGTGGCACAAACCATTATTTCTATCATCTCCCGATAATTATGTCGGCCGTGGTTGTTGGGATGCCCATTTTTACTATGGCTTCGCGGAGTGACACATCCGTACGTTTCGAAATTTGAAATAATCCGATGCACTGTGCGTAAAGATGGTACGGGCCTATTTCTAAATGTTTCTCCAAACATGTTTATTATTTGGCGAATACTGTTGCCACCATAATACCACTTAATTACCTGAAGTTTTTCAGGTAACTGGTATACTTCCATTTTTTCGGATAAGCTTTTTACGAAATATATTTTTATTTTACTCACCTAGGCCTGTCACCTATGAGGCTCCAAGCACGAATGTAGCCACTGCCTGGCCAATCGGCCGCCGCGCGCGCCAGGCCACGACCTGGTGATCGATAACGCGGCCGCTAGTCAATTAGACTTATTTCGCCCTATGTATGTAGTAGCCGTGGGCGCTCTGTATACCCTCATAATATATGCGGAAATAATTGATAGAAAAATGTAATATGAGATTGCGCTTGGCTATGTATTGTACACCCTGAACGATTCATGCTATCGAAAATACTACTCGCGTGTACCAAGTTTCCAAAACTAAAAATTTCGACGCGCACGCCTGAGGCTAATCATTCCTCCTCTCAACGTCGCGTGGTTCTAATAATTTCGAATCGCGCTGCATTGCGTTGTTAGGGCCAGCCAATGCCAATAGCAACAAAGCGTATATACCCCGCGTTTCCCCACTTCCTCGCAGACGCAGTCTTTCGTTGCGACTACCTTATTACATCGGGCCGGTGAAACTAAAGTGAAACTATACTATGGTTATTTAAACGGTGGATATACCTATTGTTTATTGAGTTTGCAGCACCCTTTAAATATCTAACGTTGCCGATCCATGTCGTTGCAAAAAAGTTAACTAAGTAACCAACCATTCTGTACCAAATTAGACTTTTTTGTTGCCTCCATCCCAGGTGCAGATTGTCGTCGGTAATCTTATCCAAGAGTCCGTAGCAAAAACACAAACATAAATATCTTTTACTGTGTGAACAACAAGCGATCGGGCTCTCGGACACCAGTTAATATTCATTCAAATCGACCTGCATAAAAACTTTACGACTACGACTTAGTTATAACATTTTGAAACCTTTTGAGTTGATTTTACGAGCGGCTCTGTTGCATATTTAAAGCCACGTCGCATACCGCATAAAATCAAATTTTAAACTGGATTCGTATAGCGAAAATATGTAATGTGTGTATTCAAGAAATTTCTGTATGAATATTCAGTAGCAAGCACCTATCCATGTACACGTGTCTTTTGGATACTTTTGTAATAAACATGTTATTATATACTCTGGTGTAAACACGTACCAAATGCTTGCGTTTGGGTGTTTTAGGTTTAAGGTATTGCCTATATACATTATTAGATAAGAGTCTAAGGTCTAGGCAAATTTTTTTATACCTAAGTATAAAGCTACATCTATACAGGATGATTTTTCTCGCTCATTTTGCGGCCTACAAAAAAAACGTAAGAAACAAAAATGTGGCAATTTTGGACAGCTAAGTGGTGCAGCAAAAGAAATCGGCATCCATGGCCAACTTGTCGCGCATTATTAAAAAAACCTCAAATTGAGTAAAACTATTAATGGCCGTGGAATGTTTCTTTTAAGAGACAGAGGAAAACTTTTATATTGAAAATTGATGGCACTTAGAAGCTTCATCTACCCAGGTGGTCAGATAATATCAGCAAATTACACAGGGTCTTCGGCTCTCTTGAGACACCATGCAAATTTTTGTCGATTTTAGGTTTTTTTAGTACACCGCGAAAAGTTGGGTATGGAGGCCCATTCCTTTTTTAATGGCGCCTCGCTGACCAAAATTGCCATATTTAGTTTTCTTACATATTTTCTGTGCGGCCCAAAATAAGCGAGAAAATCGCTTAATAAGAAATAAACAAAAAAAATCCATAGCCTCAAGAGAGCCGAAGACCCTGTGTAATTTTCTGAAACTATCTGAGTACCCTTTCGCATAAAGCTTCTTAGTGCCATCAATTTTCAATAAAGAAGTTTTTCTCTGTCTCTTAAAATAAACATTCCACGGCCATTAATAGTTTTGCTCAATTTGAGGTTTTTTTATTATTGCACGACAAGTTGGCCATAGATGCCGATATCTTTTGCAGCATCACTTAGCTGTCCAAAATTGCCACAACTTTGTTTCTAACGTTTTTTTTTTGTAGGCCGCAAAATGAGCGAGAAAATCGCGGTGGTAGACCTAAAAAAATCATCCTGTATATAGACTGACCAAAAAATTTCTGCCAAACACACCAAATATATGCATACAATTTTATATAAAAACCACATCTATTATAAGTAACAATACATAGGTTCTAAGTATTTTAAGACCCTAAAATTTATCTGTTTTAATTTCTTTCCGTTCAAAAATTAAAGTTTGAAAGTTGTCAGGTATACCTTTGCGAGTATACCTTATTTAGGAAAAAATGTCATAAATGATAAGTATTCGCCCATACAATATGGTTGCATTTCCCCATATTGCAAATTGATTGATTCAGTAAACAAATTATATTGACCTTAAAACACTCTAACGTTGATCCATATTTTAAGGGCGAATACTCATCATTATTTATGAAATTTTTTCCTATAAACGATTAAACCCGCAAAGGTTTAATTTTCGAAAAAATTTACACCAAAAGTGCAAAATTGGAAGTTTTAAGGTGGCCAAGAGGGTTCCATTTAAAAAACTAGTGGATAGTTGTTCCCAAACATAGTCCACTTGCTTGCATTGCATCGTTAATTGAATTATTAGGATAAGCTTCAAAGTAAGCTACGACATCAATTTCAGTTGCTTCACTTATTATGAATTGTTTCTTGGTTCTAGTTTTCTTAAACACATCTTCATTCGATCTAAACTTATGATAAAAAGCAAAAAGTACCTTCGATCTGGCATGTTACGCATAGAAAACAAAGCATTATAAACGTTCACGAGCTCGGTGGCTATTTTTTTGACAAATGATATAACATTCCAACATATCGCATTTTTCTGAATGCGTGAAAGGCATTATTTTTTTCCTCAAAAACCACAAACTGAACTATTCGCTATCAAAACTTAAACATGACATTTTAAGCTTGATGGCATTTATAACAAAATGAATGTTGTTTATGAAATCACAGCCCCCTTGACGAATTTGAAAAATCATCAATTGCTTTGTCATTTTTGATTTTAGGGTAAAAAGTCATATGGCAATTTTTATTCAGAATTTAATTTTCTATCGGTTGCGTATATTGAATACTGGGTGTCCCTTTTGAAAAAATGAAACTTTTTGACATAACTCGCAACCGCGACGTTCAATTTTTATTTCGTTTTCACCGTCGTAATCAGCGGAAAAAATGCTACTAGTTTGCATATTTAACCGACTTTGTAGCTCCAACAATAACGAAGTTAGCAATAGTGCCGACTTAAGTTTGAAAACCCTGTATAAAAGTTGCAAGGTAAGTATCGAGCTTTAGAAAGGAAGACATAGGTTTATACAATGTGTATCGTAAAAGTGGGACAAAATATATTTTTTTTCTGATCGCAACGATATAGTTGATATTTGCGTTTCCCTTTAGCAAGTTTTGTGGACTTAAATTTACAAAAAAAAAATCATTTAAGTTATCTCAGTTAGCCGTGACATTAAGTATCGGATTTTTGATAGTTATGCTAGATTATCTCTTATTTAGTTTAGTAAATCAAAATAATAACAAAATGGCAATAACTTTTAAAAACTTCTTTAAGTATATACAGAGTGTCTCACTTAAGAGTGAAACAACCTTATAACTTAGTTAATTTTTAACCGACCAGAATTACCAATCTACCGAAGGTAGATGGCATTGTGGCCTACTTATTTTCAAAAAATTAGTTGCCTACTCCAAAGTCAAAGCCACCTGCCATGTCACAATCGAGGCTAAAAATCCGAAAATCAATTCAATCAATTCAATCAATTTTTCAAAAAAATTTACAAAAAGAAGTTGTTCAGAATTGATCCAGGACCCTAAATCCAAAATCGTGTTAAAATAAAAAAAATATCAAATAAAAAAAAAATCAAAAAATAGCAATTTACGAATTTTATGCGTTTAGCAAAGTGTCCCATGGAAGCTTTGAAAGCTAGTTCTTTTCAAAAAGTAATGATTTTAAAATAAAATTAAAGCTACAAAACAAATTTTATTTTTTTGGAATTTTTACTTAATTTTTTTTTATTTAATATTTTTTGATTTTGAAAAAATTTTGCATTTAGGGTTCTGGATCGATTCTGAACAACTGTTTTAGTACATTTTTTTTTGAAAAAAAAATGCCTAATATGATTTTCGGATTTTTAGCTTCGATTGTGGCATCGCAGGTGGCTTTGACTTTGATGTAGACAACTAATTTTTTGGAAATAAGTAGGCAACAATCTCATCTACCTTTGGTAAAAATTTCATTCTGGTCGGTTGAAAATTAAAGAATTTGTAAGGTTGTTTCACTCTTAAGTGAGGCACTCTGTATCGAGCCCTGTATACATCCAGGATAGCCATTTTGTCATTATTTTGATTTTGATTAAATAAAGTAAGTAAGAGATAATTCAAAAATCCGACTTAATTTAATGGCTAACTGCGATCTCTTAAATTATTTTTTTGTAAATTTAGGTCCACATAACTTGCTAAAGGGAAACGCAAATATCAGCATGTTATATGTCGTTGTAATCAGAAAAATTGGCCGTTTTAAAGTATCCAAAAATATGCAGGATGTTTATTATTAATAATAAAAAATATATTTTGTCCCACTTTTACGCTACATCCTGTATAAACCACAAGTCTACCTTTCTAAAACCCGATACTTACCTTATAACTTTTATTCAAACCTTTTTTTCTATCTGCAAAAATTAATAGGGAAATAATACGGGGGCGTCGGAGTTTTCGCGTGAAGACCATACGTAGTTACCTCCAAAGATTTCATATCGAATTTCAGCTCAAAAATAAAAACAAAATATTATAAGCATGGAATACCAGATAATATCGAACAAGCAGTATCAAAGTTGACAGTAGACTATAGCTGGCGCCATTTATCTTTAAAGCAAATGAATTCGAATACAATAGAAAATCCATTGTCAATTTCAATTGGACCAGGTTATACTTCCGCAAGAATTATCTGCCAAGTTTGTTTTTCTTCCCCTATTTTCTTTTATTCAATGATATAAAGTAAGGTAAGCAGGTTCAACTCAAAATATAGAAAGAAAAGCATTTCTTACGTCTTAGCTGGATTTAATATACCTGCACAAGTCCCGAGATGAGACTTTTGTGTTCATTTGAGAAAACATAAAATAAAACCCATCAAGTTAACGACGTCGTTATGAGAAAGTGTTAGCCGTGATCTAATAAACTCCCAGGTCCGGCAAACAAGAAACCGGAGTTCATAGTCTATAACTTTTAAATGTTTTTGTACCAATTTGTCGTTTATTGCGGCCGTATGTGACATAATGGACCGACGGCAATTTTATGTTTATTTAAGGCGCCGTTTCGTTAATTTGCATCCACCATTATTCCCAATAAACAAATCGTAAACGTGGCAATTCAGATGCTGAATTAAAAATAAACTTGATGTGGTGATTCTGCGGGTTTATGGAAAGGAAACGGTAAGGCAAATATTTTTCGCACGAGAAACAAAACAGAGCCTGGCATCTTATAAAAAATGCACCTTATAATATTTGAAACACCTGGTGGTCCAGGGTCCTGCTTATTGTTTGATATAGGCCTTGTCTATGGATAGACAAGGATATAGGTCAAAGAAATATACCTATCCTGTACCTAATATCTAGATTTTATTTTATATTACTCCTAAAGAGTTATTTCTGGTACGATTTGAATTCAAAGCTGAACTTTTCAAATAACAAAACTTTTAACTATTATTATTTATTAAGAATTACAATTTTAATAATAATTGTCCAATTTTCACCTAAACACAAACAGCTATCATCATGAGAGGACATTTTTGGTACTAAATAGCGATAAACAACAAAAAGGCTTTAAGGTTCTGTTGTTGATGACCACTTTTTACTGCTAAAAATGTCATATTATATAATATCTATATTAAAGGTAAGTACATAATATGCTCTGTAAAAAGTCTTGAATTTTGGATAGATACGTCAAGTATGAGTTTGATGGTACATATTTTAATTCATTATTATTTTTACATCAATTTAGTACATCCTACTGGAACAAATTTAATGTACTCAACCCACCTACATAAATAAATTTATGCCCCAAATGCTTAACATTACTTCGTATCAAAAATAACAGAATTTTAAAGCGTTGCAATTTTCTTTAGGAAATGCATATTTTTATCGATATTTTTTAATAAAGGGTTAAATGTTAAAACTATTATAGTGATATAATATAGTTTTTATTATACTTCTTTGAAAACACCTTATTTTCATCTGTTTTAGCAATAATGAAAGGTGGGGTTTTTCGGGCTAGCGCACGGAAACAGCGCATGGAAAAACTTTTTGTGTCAATTAAATTTATTATAATATGCCGATAAAATGTTTTAAGTTTCAGTTTTCAAAGAAGTACCTACTATTTTTTGCCAAGTTGCAAATTTTCATAATTTTCAGAAATTTCATAAATAATACATACAGATTGTCTCACTTAAGAGTGAAACTACCTTATAACTTCTTTAATTTTTAACCGACCAGAACGAAATTTTACCAAAGGTAGATGGCATTGTTGCCTACTTATTTCCAAAAAATTAGTTGCGTACTCCAAAGTCAAAGCCACCTGCGATGCCACAATCAAGGCTAAAAATCCGAAAATCATATTAGGCATTTTTTCTTTTTTTTTTTTCAAAAAATTTACTAAAAGAATTTGTTCAGAATCGATCCAGGATCCTTAATCCAAAATTTTGTCAAAATCGAAAAATATTAAATAAAAAAAATTAAAGTACAAAAATAGCAATTTAAGCCTGCGTCTAAAAAAGTGTGCCATGGAAGTTTTGAAGGCAAGTTGTTTTCAAAAAGTAATAATTTCGAAATAAAATTAAAAACTACAAAACAATTTTTTGTTTATTTTTACTAATTGTTTAATTTAATATTTGTTTTACAAAATTTTCGATTTAGGATTCTGGATCAATTCTAAACAACTCTTTTAGTACATTTTTTTTTTGAAAAAAAATTGAAATTATAAATAAGTAGGTAACAATGCCATCTACCTTTGGTAAAAGTTTCGTTCTGGTCGGTTAAAAATTAAAGAAGTTATAAGGTTGTTTCACTCTTAAGTGAGACACTCTCTATAAAAAATTTGCAAAAACTATAAATGATTTTTTAGTAGAACTTTTTGAAATTGAACGTTTTAAAGCGATTCTTTAAAAATGGGTATATATTTTGACATAGATAGAGAAATAAGTAACGTATCACGTATCGTAGGGATCATTTTTAGACGCTTGCGGCCTCTCTTCCTGGAAAACGGTCGAAGATGTAGGATGCATAAAGAAATAAATTAATAAGTGCAGACAAATTATGGAATCATTTATATTTAGAAACAATATAATAGGAATAGATAAATTACCAAAGGCAACTTGTTTTGTTTCATGATTTTAAAAAGATGCGTTATATTGTTGGCACATTCAAGGTTTACAGTTTTTTTATACGATTTAGGTTATTTTGTAAATATAAGTATCTCAAAGCATATACAGTGTCACCGTTAAAATCCGCACCATATGGAATTTTTTTAAATAGCTTTGGCTAAAATTTGATGTCGGGCACAGTTTTTGCTTTAAATTAGAGCAAAAATTACATTAACAGTAGTTGTGGCCAAGCGATCTTTGTTAGCTGTCAAATTTTACATTTGTTGCAAAAAGTGGAGGAAAGTGCGGCCTTTCTAAATCAAATTTGAAAAAAATATATATTTGAAAAAGATGTTTCTACTGCGATTTTATGTATGTGTGCAAAATTTCAAAAGCCTAGGATAAAGTTGCGATTTTTGATATTTTTATCAAATAAAATATTTTTTTACAAATCCAGATTTTACTTAGCTGGTGAAAATTAATTTATTTGTGTAATACTTACCGTCACATGTCCGTTCCATGATAAATATATTAATTACTTTTCATATTTCTAAAAACTAAAATTGCAACCATAAAAAATGTTGACACGACCGGTGCAACGTTTCAATAATTTTATCGTTGTTTTGAAAAGACACTACACCTTTTCCACATGTAATTCAGAAAGCATCAATTGAAATTCAGATTAGTCAAATGAATTTCAGAATAGGTCAGATGTAATTCAGAAATATCAGTTGTAATTCAGAAAACGTCAAATGTAATTCAGATTTGTCAATTGTAATTCAGAAAGCGTCAAATGTAATTCAGATTCGTTAAATGAAATTCAGAAAAGATCAAATGTAATTCAGATTTGTCAATTGTAATTCAGAAAGCGTCAGATGTAATTCAGAAAGTGTCAGATGTAATTCAGAAACGATCACATGTAATTCAGATTCGTCAATTCAATTTCGGAAAAGATCAAATGTAATTCAGAAAGCATCAATTGTAATTCAGAAAGTGTCATTTGTAATTCAGAACTCCCACTTTTAATTTATTTTACAACACACTTCATAGAGGGAGTTCTAAAAAATTTCAAATTAGTTGATAGATCTTATTATACCTATAAAAATCCATGAAATTTTATTTTTGGAGATAACGTCCTGGACTTTTTTTGTTTGAAAGGCCTTCAAAAACCTCTTCTTTTGACCTTTCTACCATTTATCGATTTTTTTATTTAAAATCAAGACACCCCAAAACCCCCGCATACCAAATTTGAACAAAATATATAAAGAGAGTTTAAGTCTGCAGGATGCCAAAATAATGGAGCAAAATATGAATTTCAATGGCATCTGGCGAGTCAAGTGTGCCACGGAAGACCCCCAAAATAGTTGAATGGTCAATAATAGGCCACTCAAAGTTATGGTGTGCAAAGATTCAATACAAAAAACTGAGTATTTTTCTAGGGGAAATTTTAAAATGCTGAATTTTTTTAAACTTTATACCAGTTAAGAGTGCTCTGGAATTATTGAAAAATTTAATAAACACCAAAGTGATTTATTATTTAAAAAAAATGCCAACCAACAAATAAAACAATTAAATTTATTGGTCCTTCCTCAAGAAAATCACTGTCTAAGGTGATACATATTTTCTATATTTACAGTTGGTTTATAGTGCCTGGAGCGGCTTTGATATATTGTAGGTACTCGTTTTTTGATCCGTATAAAGTACAAAATATAAAGATTTTATGGATTTGTATATATAGGTTTAAAAGTAGACACCATGTATAATAAGATCTATCTACATACTAAGTTGAATTTTTTTTAGAACTCCCTCTATGACGTGTTTTGTGAAATAAATTACAAGTGGGGATTCTGAATTACAAATGACACACTGAATTACAACTGATGCTTTCTGAATTACATTTGATCTTTTCCGAAATTGAATTGACGAATCTGAATTACATGTGACCGTTTCTGAATTACATCTGACGCTTTCTGAATTACATCTGACAAATCTGAATTACATTTGATATTTTCTGAATTTCAATTAACGAATCTGAATTACATCTGACGCTTTCTGAATTACAATTGACAAATCTGAATTACATTTGATGTTTTCTGAATTACATCTGATATTTCTGAATTACATCTGATCTATTCTGAATTTGAATTGATGCTTTCTGAATTTCAAATGATGCTTTCTGAATTATAGTTGACGTATTCTGAATTACATATGGAAAAGGTGTAGTATTTAATCTTATAAAATATTAAATGGATGTAAGATATAGAGAAACTGACAAAAGAAGGCATTGTTTTAGATATAGACTATAGTTTTTGCACCTTTTCTGAAAACATAATTTCTTGTAATAAGTTACTTGTTAAAACAGTATGTTGGCCATGGTAAACGAATTGTAGGTTTGCACACGTACATAAAATCGCAGTAGAAACATATTATTTTTCAGATAATTTCCAAGTGCCAAGTTTAATTTACATCCACAGATTGTTAGATTTATTCTTAAAGTGACTTTTTTATTGCAGCATTGCCGTTCTTTGAAAATAATTAAAAAACGGCTGAGAATATGAAAAAATACTAAGAGATACTTTTTGTTAACCATTGAAATTACCATTCAAAACAAATTAAAAAAATGCGATTATACAGGGTATTTATATTTTTCTGAACTAATTAATTTTAATAACACCCTGTATCTCTGCAACTGGGGGCCTCACAAGCTTCATATTAACCTTAAATTTGACAACTCATCCGCTCATGTGACACGCCAAGTTTGAAGAAAATATCTCGTATACTTCTAGAAATACTAAGAAATATGTGTATTTTTCTCCAAACTTCTACGCTCTGTATAAAAAAAACTATGGCCCGTAGGAGAAAAAAATATATGAAGAAGTGCCCTTATTTTGACTCCAAGAATACGTGGTTTGATTTTTGACCATCAGTTTAGTTACACCCTGTATATTTACTGATTACGAAAAGTATTTAATGATATGCCACAACTTGAAATTTCACTTGCATCCTGTATCGAGAACGGCCAAACGGCACAGCTTGCAGTAATCGGTACCATATTTCGCGGCGATTTGTTCTGAAAATAGAACCAAAGGAGCGATAAAGCGCCCGCAAGAAACTGTTTACTTTGAAAACTAATACCGTGCAGTGCCATTATGGTTGTACCCAAGCAAAACGTGACATATTGTATATTACTAGATTTATATTTTTAGCGTAAAATGAGCTAAATCCCCAGAGGAAATACGCTGGGCGGTTATGGGTGCATATTACGTGCACTCGCTTTAAGACTTAGAGTTGTTAACGTCTAAAAGAGTTGCGGTAGGCCAATAAAACTCGAGAGAGAAATTCACAGAATAAACACACCTTTTGCGAGACTAAATAAAATGCCGTTTGTTGCAGCCATTTTCTTACATAAAGAGAATGCTGCGATGCCACGGGTACAAAAATGTTTCTACAGTAGTAAACTAACTACTGTACCTAGGTATACCTATACCGTTGAATGATCCTCACTCAACGCCTATACCTAAAGGGTGTTTTGTAGGCAAACTAGGATATTTTGTAGAAAAGTAATTTTAGAACAAAAAGTTCCCATAAACATGCTTGTTTAAGAACGTAACTATTTTCATACTTTAATTCTAGCTCCAGAGCAAACAGAGATATCTACTATACAGGGTGTCCGGCAAGTATGTGTCAATCCCGCGGGAGCAGGTTAGGGGACGTCAAAATATCACGATTGAGCTTAACAACTATGGATAAAATTTCAATAGTTCTGTGACGGTTCAATGATTCTCTGTTGTTCCATTTCCTTCAGCATATAGCTGAGACCTTTTCTTGCTTAGCAAAGGGTATCCTTCGAAAAGCCTGTTTGATCGGAGGGCTATTACCAGTATTTATCCTGTGCTGTACTAAACCTGTCCTTCCAAAATCGCATTCAGACGTAGCAAACACACCACGATTTTCTTCAATCAGTTTTCGCAGTTGGTACTGCTGCTCCATTGTTGAGTAAGCAGCGGCTTCTTCGACCATCTTCTTCAGACTCTCTGGGAGGGGCTGTGGAACCTGCTGTGGTGCAACCTGGTGCAACCTCTTTTATACAGCCGGCATTCTTCTTCGGGTTCCACAATAATTATTTTGCCATTCAGTCCATCATAGGTGGTGGCCTTGATAACTTTTTCTAAATTAGCCGGAACCGAGGTATCTTAATAAGCGGTCGGGTGGTGTTGCCAGCTATGTTATAGGACGTGTCATCAGAATTTCTTCTGTCTTTGTGCTCAAAATTCTCTCGTGAACTATCTTGAACCGCTGTTCTCGCATTACATCCAAGTCTGAATTCAGACTTTAAAATGTTAATTCAGAGTTTAAAGTGTGAATTCAGACTTTGAAGTGTGAATTCAGACTTTAAAGTGTGAATTCAGACTTTGAAGTGTAAATTTAGAGTTTAAAGTGTGAATTCAGACTCTGAAGTGTGAATTCAGACTCTGAAGTGTAAATTCAGACTTTGAACTCTAAATTCTGACTTTGAAGTGTGGATTCAGACTTTAAAATCTGAATTCAGACTTTGAAGTGTGAATTCAGACTTTGAAGTGTGAATTCAGACTTTGAAGTATAACTCAGACTTTGAAGTGTGAATTCAGAATTTAAAGTGTGAATTCAGACTTTGAAGTGTGAATTCAGAGTTTAAAGTATGAATACTAGAAGAATTTACAAGCGTGGCCCCTCTACGCTTTCGTACAAAACAACTAGGTACCTGCGTCTGTACGGTCGAGTTTCGACAACCGTTTATACAACTGTCTTTCTCTAGAGAATCGACTTGGATTCAATGTGCACGTCTGAGATTAGAATGGAGATCGAATTTTTGTGGCTTCGTTTACTGATAACCGGCAACGTTGCAAACGCAATTTCATTGCTCTAAATTAAGGCGCGCAGTTTAAAATTTTTATATATTTTTTTATTTAATAACAAAATTAGGTATTGAGGAGAAAGATGCTGAGGACGATTTTATTAAAGAGTTATGTGATTAATTTCATTCTAGTAGTAAGAAATATCGAAAATCGATTGAGTGAACAAGGCCCATTCGAGAATTTAAATAATTTTTGGATATACGAGACCAGAATCATATCATTTGACCCAGCCAATACTTGTTACATTATTTAATTTAGTGCCCTAAGCATATATATCTAGTTTTCTAATTATAATCTTAGTAAAAATTGTTTATAAAAATGTCTCAAATTACAATAATAATAGTTGGATTTAATAGTTTTCTTTTGTTTTTAATAATAGTGTCTAAAATAAAATAAAAAATAAAATATTGGCTGGGCCAAATGATATGATTCTGGTCTCGTATATCAGGTATATATCAATATATTTCCGATCCGGGGCCCACGGAAACTTAGGGGCCACCGCACAGCGAGCCGTTGCCCGAGGCCAACGATAAAGACAGGCCACGGAGCTAACGCATAATCGAAGAAGGTATTCTACGAAGAAAAGGTGCTCTTGTTGAACTTCGATAGCATGCATCGTTTTCGAGTAAACTCGTATAGCCCCTGAAATGGACACTTTGGCAAACGGTTTTTTTCTAAATATTTCCAGAACGAACAAAGATAAAATTATGAAATTTGGTGTGTGATATATCTGTGAGATTTGACGTTTACCGAGGTAGAGAGAGTTTGACATTCTTCATTATAAGCGTCCCAAATGAGGTGGGTCAAGGGGTTAAAAATATCCCAAAATTTTTTCTGCGCTTTTTCATGTTTTATTCTCCCAGGTATGTCACACTCGATGTCGCATACCAAATTTCAGAATTTTATCTTTGCTCGTTCTGGAAATATTTAGAAAAACCGTTTGCCAAAGTGTCCATTTCGGGAGCTAGAGCCCTCTTAGGGGACACTTTTGAGGCCATGTTTATAGGAACTTTTTAATTTTTTTGGGTCGCAGAACTCGCTGGTAAAATATGGCAGGCTAATTTCTAATACGCATTTTCATGGCCCTCTGCAAAAAAATTTCAATACGATTTTACTCGAAAACGGTGCACGCTATCAAAGTTCAACAAGAGCACCATTTTTTCGTAGAATTTCCTGAAATTTTATAATTTCGCAATAAGTTTGGGGAAAAAGCACACACAAAATATTTAGGGTATTTTTAACCCCTTAACCCGCCATTTAGGACGCCTATGATTAAGAATGTCTAACTATCGCTACCCCGTCAAATGTCAAATCTCACAGGTACATCACATACCAAATTTCAGAATGTTATCTTTGTTCGTTCTGGAAAAAT
The DNA here is from genome assembly GCA_963920635.1 of Pseudeuparius sepicola. Taxonomy (NCBI): domain Eukaryota; kingdom Metazoa; phylum Arthropoda; class Insecta; order Coleoptera; family Anthribidae; genus Pseudeuparius; species Pseudeuparius sepicola. Next base: position 134,076,281 of record OY987298.1, on the reverse strand, counting down.
TTGGAAAAAAACGTTTGTGAAACTGCCCCTTTTCGGGGCTATAGCCCCATTAGGGGGAATTTGGCCATGTTTATAGGAACTTTTTTCGTTTTTTTAGGTCGTAGAACACGCTGGTAAATTATGGCAGGCTAATAATTTCGGGACACCCTGTATACCTGGAAGGATATGAAAATAATCTTTTCCTCCACTATAATAATATAAAATATAACGCGAAGGGATTTTGAGAATCTCCAGGGGGGGGCACGTGCCCCCCCCTTGTCCCTCCCCCTATGGGCGCCCATGTTCAGAGCCATCGCAATCCAATTAAATTGATTGGTTATGGAACAGTTTCTAATAATAATTAATATACACTAATAAGATATCTTGAAATTTTACTTTTTTCGATGTTCCTTTCGTTTTCTTTCCAACCCGAATAACTCCCCAGCGACAACTTATTCTCCTCTTTCCTGACCCGCTTGTTTCGCAAACAAACCATAAAACCCTCTCGGCGGCCCGTCAACCCAACCCTTGTTTCCCGCCGTCGGGGTGACGGCCCGTTCGATTCGCCCCAGTGATCCACATGTACGGGCGTTAAAGCGGGGGGTCGCCCCCCCTCCCCCCGAAAAAGCCGTAGGTACCCCCGTCGCCCCTCCCGGCGAGACGCCGCCGCCGCCGCCGTCGGTTTTACGACCGTTCTCGCCGCCCCCCCCCCCTTCCCCCGAGCCGCCGCCGGTACTAAAATGACGTCACGCGCCCGCCCGATGCCGATGTACGCGGGCGGTCACGACCGCGACGCTCCTTGGACCGAAATTCCGGAAGATGCGGCGGCCGCCAACGACCGCTTTGGACTGGGAAGATCGAAAATTGCACATTCTAGTCCGACGTTGCTACTACTTGAGAGCAATGAAACCGGCAATCAGGGTACATAGGGAGAGGCACGAGAGAATAAAGTTGTGGGAAGTGGTGGGGGGATGCACGGGCAAGTTGTGTAGTAGAGGCGGCGCCACGCCTCCACTGAGAGATTCCCCACCTAATCGAGTAGTAGGGAGAACTTACTCGATAGGTTGCACCGCTTCGATCTCGTTAGGAAGTGGTGGCAACATTACCTTCATACCCATCTCTCTTATGCTTATTCGATTTCTTACACACTGTTCGCCAGAGGACACCTTAAACTGCCAGATCACTATATTTTCATCTGTGGTATACAGGGTCATTTTTAACCCATACGCATCAATTTGAAAGATTGTGGCTTTTGGCAAGTGACTAGTAGGTACTGAAAAAAAATTATTAAAAATTTTTAGTTTTCGAAATGTAAAATGGGTACCTATACTATAAAAATACATGGTTTACGTAACTGAAGTTTACACGGATGGAGAGTTGCGAAATCGGTGGAAATAAATTCGAACAGTTGCTGTCACTTATTTTGTTTGTAAGGCATTTTCAAAATACTTAATAAGAATTTTTCCTATTCTTAATATTATATATGCCAACTTTTCTGGACACACTGGAATTTGGAAAAAATAGGTACTTTAAATTGCTTACTTCCAGGGTACGAGTGTACAGGTAGTAACAAAAATTGTCAGGTCAGAGCATTATTGGTTTTTTTTAGGCACCCAGTATATGTAGGTTTTTTAGATTTCCTGTGTTCTCCCAATTCCAACGATATATAGTTATATATATATATATATATATATATATATATATATATATATAAGGATGTAAGATTAGCGAGTGTAAATGTAACAATTACAAGAAAAGGTGATAATGGGCAAACACTCAAAGTTAACAAAAAGAAAAAACTAGTAACCGCATACACGTGTTTCATGCTATTTGGCAATCATCAGTACGGTGTAACATTAACCAAATCAAAAGATAGGCATGATTTGGGAAGCAACAAATGAAGTCCAGGCAGGAGCCAACAGCACATTTGCAGCTTCAGTCAGCACATCCCCTATTTTGGGGCTTGTACTAACATCGCCACGGAGGCTGCTAAAGCGACCTGCGTGGAAATATTCATAACCCAAGATACAATGACAATAAGGATGTAAGATTAGCGAGTGTAAATGTAACAATTACAAGAAAAGGTGATAATTTAATGATAAGTTAATGTTACACCGTACTGATGATTGCCAAATAGCATGAAACACGTGTATGCGGTTACTAGTTTTTTCTTTTTGTTAACTTTGAGTGTTTGCCCATTATCACCTTTTCTTATATATATATATATATATATATATATATATATATATATATATATATATATATATATATATATATATATATATATATATATTTCTCTTTAATAATGTAGATATATTTTTTAGCATTACAAGCAAGTCTCATATTTTGTTTGGCGAAATTTACTTAAAAATAAAAATTCGTTGCTTGGTTATTTTTAGAGATAACTACAAAACTGTATATCGTTGGAATCAGGAATATAAATTTGAAGATATACAAGTCTCAAAAACTGACCAAGTAATGCTCACTTCTGGTCAAACCGAAAGTCAGAAATGGGAACACACAATTTTTTCTTACTCTCCGTATAGTAGTTAGGTACTAACATTCTGTGTCGGAATTAAACTTCAAAATGGTATAACGTGAGGTATATTTCAAGATATATTTTTTAATAATTACAGGTCACCTTCGCACTTCATATTCAAATTCTGCAGAAAATTTTACATAATGCTAGTTTTCCAATTTTAATTTTCACTCAGAAATAACAGCCTGTAAATTGGACCACTTTGTACCTACTTTTTAATTTTTTTTGCGATATTTATTTTTAACATAACATTGCCGTCTTGAATTTTTTATGGAAAGGTTTGTCGTGCGGTAAGTAAACTCAAGTTCATAAACAAACACGTTTGGCCAATTATTAACTCAGCTGCGTCTATTAGATCTCGACAAATAAATTAATGTTACTAAACTAAAGCTTATCCGTCATTATATGGAATGATCCATATAGTGTTTAAAAATCCGAATTCACCAACTTCATACAATATTTATTTATAATTAAATTTACAAATAATTGCTTTTAGCGTTTTTTAAAGATTTTTATTCTTGTATTTTACTTGCCTTCTACTTGAAAATGTTATCATCGTCCTTTTCTTAAAATGTAGACATTTTTATTCTCTGACAACCAAACATAAAAGTAGAATAATTGCGTTTTCAAATGCACAACGGCATAGGCTGCATTCCTGAATAAAAATAATTTTTGCATAAAAAAGAGATATTTAGCTCCTTAATTTCTGAGACAGAAAAACGTGGCATAAGTTCTAATAAAGCAAGCCTGAATCCCCATACGTCAAATATCAACCTATATTTTTATCCTTTTATACACTTATTGAATACTCAATGTCGGGGCATACTCTATATAAAATTTGGCACGACTTTTATTTGATATTTCTTACTAATTAATATACAATTTCAAAATTGTATTCTTCTTTATTAGGTACATACACTTCTTGCAAAAACTTTCTTACACTTTTAAACTATGAAACTATGGGTGGCGAGGTGAACAGCCAACGTACTCATAAATGCTTATCTCGACAATAACCGAGACAATTGAAAATTAATTAATAAGCTTAATCGAGGCAAATTAATTCTCAAAACCTACAAAGATAATATTTGATACTTATTAATTAAATTTTACAACTCACTCACAATACTAACCTTTATAGCGCCAAGATATTGTGGTTTTTATTTCAATGCATAAGTAAATAATATTGTTTGTGTGAGGAGTATAAATAACAATAATAATCATTTGAACGGATAATATAATATATAATATGTTTGATCCATAGTATGGACCAAGTAAAAACAAATACAGGGTGAGTCCGTTTTTTGTAGCAGTCAACGATATTTATATTAATAGATGACTCAGGCTAATACAATAACACGGTTTTATTTTGCTTCTACCTCAACTTCTACATTAACGGGTCGAGGGGAAGAAGACGAAGTAATTTGTTTACATTGGACTTTCGTAAATTCGGTCTTTCCTACTTTGTAATGCATAGTAAATAGTTTTTTGATAGACTCGTATATCGTATATACAGGGTGAATTTTTTTTGATGACCACAATGGGGAGTACCTAGCTGTTTTAGAAGCAATTGCCAGTATTGACAGGCGCTCTCTAAGAAAGGCGACAAATTCATTTTTAAAATGATGCAATATTTGCATAAATAATAATGGTGGATTGTTTGAACACCTTTTAAAACAATAATAATTTGAATTTGAGTTTTTTTAATTTTTGTTTTATTTTGTTACATTTTGTTACCAGCTAAAAACAAAATATTAGAAAGTTTTAAGTACCTATGTCTATGTCTAATTATAAAATATAACGTAATTATGAAAATATTCCATGGCTGACTATGTGAAAATTAAAAAAAAAATCAGAAAATTAGCCATAGCTCTCTTAATTTTTATAATAACTATGCCGAGTATTATATCTTTGGAGAGCTCAAAAAATGGCCGGTTTGATAAGGCCACAGCCAACTATGATTTGCATTAATTTAAAAAACACAAGTTTATGTAATATCTAAAAAATCACAAACAACATAAAAAAAATTCGATTAGATTATCTTATTAAGCCCAAAATGGTCTATAATTTTTGTCTCTCAGAAATAACGGAGCTACAGAGATCTGATGAAATAGCAAAAAATCACTCTTCAAAAGATCTAGTGATCCATGAACTTTTTTAAAAATCCAAAAGGGGATTAGATTGAGCATTCAAAACCACAATGCTTTCCCCATTTAACCTTTGTTCTAGCTCTGCTATTTTCCGAGATCCCCATATTGGTCATCGAATGCTTTGAGATACTGAGATTTACAAAATGACCTAAAGCGTATAAAAAAACCTGGAAACTTTGAATGTGCCAACAATAAGATCTTTTTAAAATCATGAAACAAAACAAGTTGCCTTTGGTAATGTATACCGGGTGGTCACTCTTACAGTGCATACCATTGGGATATCCGAAACGAATATTTCAGAATCTAGTTGGCGTTGGAGTTATTTGACACATCGAGAAATGTAAGATTGCCAGGTTTCATAAATTTTCCATTACATATAAAAAAAGTTATGAAGGAAGAAAAAAAACGCATATTTTAAGTTTTTCAGCAATATTTCAGGAACTACACAAGATATCTTAGATTTCTTTTCAGATTATTTAAAGGCATACAAAGTCGCAACTTTTCTCTAATTTAACCCACGCTGTATCTCTTACCGTTTCGGATATCCCAATGGTATGCACTGTAAGAGTGACCACCCTGTATACCTATTCCTATATATCGTTGGTAGCAGGTTAATTCATTTTCAATAATATACAAATTAATTTTGATAGAAAATCAACATTACGTGAAAATTTCATGTTTCCATGTTACCTACTGAATTTTGAGATAATTATTTAACGAAAAGAGGGTAAGATCCCGTACGAAATTAAAACTCATTACATCATTAAAAAATGCAAAATTTAACTCTGAACAAAAACTGTTGCTTGGATTTTTTGATAATATAATCTGTTACGGTTTCGAGGCTAATTTACATTTTTTTCGATTAATTGTTTATTTCTAATTATATTACTGTTCAAATAAAATTATTTTCTCTAAAAAATGTCGTGCAAACCGAGGAATAATATATGTAATCGACCAAAATTAATTTTGGTAAACAGAGTAGGTCATAGCCTCGCAACACTCAAGCTCTAATTGGAACGATTACAAAATTATAATACCTTAAATTACAAAACTCCCCCTCACAAGCATTCAGTTGCTTCTGGGGTACTCCTATAGTTTGGAGTATTGTGAGGTTGAGAATTATATTCTTATTATTATAAATGCCATTACATTTTTATAATAAAACTTGTGGTTTTTCCATGCAAATAACTACATAAATTGGATATTTTTATCAAAAAACACCCCACAAATGGAAAAAAGTGAAAATCCAAAAACGTATTCTGCATGCATATTATTTCAAATTAGAATATCTACTTACTAGAATACTAGAATACTAGAATACTTAACAATAATGTTTTCAATGACATTGAGTGTATCGATATTTGCATTTTTTGGTCTCCCTGTAGGTATATATGAGATGACCTAACTAAGCAAAAGTTTTTAATATGAAGAATATTTTTTGGCAAAATTTCAAAAATAAAAAGTTTCTCTTCTTGTCAACACAATTTCAGGACCAGGACACGCTGTACAGAACGAGGATGCTTCTAGCGTTGACTGACGTATTTATAAGACTTCTCACGGCTTCATGTCCTGGAAAACAGATTGCTCTGATGGCTAACAATGTGTTTTGCATTGTATTTTGTCTCCGGAAAGCGCATGGAGAGTTGAAAGTGTCAGGCATGACAGCCGTGAGCAATCTTTATTAATACATCAATCAACGCTTCTAGATTTCGTTCTGACGGCCAGGCTTTCACTGTTTCGGCAAGAACCGAACCTTCATTACTAAGCAAAGTTTCGACTGCAGTGAGTCATGTGCCAACCTATATTATGTAACCAGCTTTTATTAGACTAAAACGATGTTGGTTAAAACATAATGTAACACACCACCTACCTTTTCATAAAAAAATTGTCATCTCATCATAAACAACATTTTTCATAGTTGGAGAAGTCGGAATGAAATAAATTGATACACACTACCTTTCACCAATATTTACAAAATAATACACTGATGGCCAGTTCAAGAGTTGCGGGAGAAATTACTTGATAAACGCGTTGTATAATAATATAGTACACTTACCAGCCTAATTAAAACAACCTCTAATGCAAATTGACAATAAAGACACTTAAAAACCTATTAATTTTATCATACTCTCTAACGTTAAAAAATATTCGGTAATGAAAACAAATAATACTTGAAGATATTTTGTGATTCTCTAGTGTCGAGTTATCATTATTGTCACTTAGCTGGAGCAACGAATGATTTCATATATAAATAAAACCACACTTTCACATCCACCTCCAAACAAGTTCTGAGCTTATACAGATATTCAAGAGAAGAGTAAACAAATTTCCATAAATTTTTTTCCTATGCGATTTTCATGATGCCTACACCTGTATTAATATTTCCAAAAAAACAGATAATTTTTCGAATAACAAAAAAACAATAATAATTATTAATAATAATTCCTTTTTACTAACTAGCCTACTTGATTTTTTTTTCAAGCAACAGATTTAACTGAAGATGCAGATTGGTTGAACGCTTGTGACAAACGAATTATTTAGTTCATAATACCTACTGCGAAATGAAAGTTAAATTTTTCCAATGGCGTAGAATTTTCCTCAAAATTTCATTACTATATGTGCCACGAAGAAGTGTAAATATTTTTAACATTAGAATATTGAAAAATTGAAAGACAATATTCAATATTGTAATAAATGTATGTAATAAATTCTCATTACATACGTCTTGCTTGAGGTAACTTTTATAGCATCATTTTGCTTTTATAACCGTCTTTTAATGAATTTTAAATTTAGTACAGGTATATTATTTATAGTGGGTTATTAAACAACTGAAGACACTAATTAGTCATCAGATACAAGAGTATATTTTTGTATTTAATAAAATTTGCATATCAATATCCTTTAGTGCCATGCATAAAAGGGCTTTTTACTTTAAAACAAACTCAAAACCAGCCTAAAACAACGCCAATGTAACGATGATGAAGCTTTTTAATACTAAATTAGTATAAGGTGCCAATTTAGATGTACCCCATATTTTACTTAATGGATGTGGATGCCACCGACCAAGAAACTCAATGTTATGTGAATATATATGACGGGTAATCTTTGGTTAGGGAACCAAATTAGGGTTCGTTCAATGTTAAATTGCCAACATAAAATAAGGAGCATTCGCATCAGAACGTGTTTAAAATTTTACGAAGAAATATGTTTATAAGAGGATAGCAAGAAAAATTGTAATTTTATGGAAATGAATTAATTTAGTAATATTTACTAGACAATCACGTTCGTTCGCCTTGGCTGCTGAATAAAATCGTCGGATATTTTAATGTTGGATACTTTTTATTACCAACATGAATATTCACATAAGCAAGCTTAATTTCCTACATTATTTTGTAATATATAATTTTATTACTGTGGTTTGCACGAGTAATATTCAGTGTAGTATTCCAGAGAGAGAGAGACAGCTAACTGAGGTAGGCGTGGAACGGTGAAATAAATATTGCACTTTATTGCCTTCCTAGTTGGCGGCGCTACTAGAATTTGTGACAAAATTACACGAGGAAATGCGCACAAACAACTAAATAATATAACATTTTAAAGGCTCAAGGTTCGTGATCTGCATTAAAAGTGTATTAAAATTGCGAGAAGGTTGACACTTTTTTATATTTGGTAGCGCTTATGTTATAATTAAAATTTACGTGGTTTGTACTCCTTAAATTAGAGCGAGTAGGAGAAATAAAATGTAAGTACTATGTATTGTTATAATAATCTACAATTATTTTTCTCTACTCCTATGACAGGATGGTAAGGATGGTATATACGAAGAAGCAACAATTAAAACCATTAAAATTAACATTAGTAGGGAATCTTACTTGTTCAAGTTAGTTCAGTAGTATGCCAATATTTGGAGTTACTGTCCTACTATTTCATTAAAACGTGTACAGGGTAATTTTTTTAAAATTCCGAAATTTGAATTTATTTTAAAAATATATGCAAAAACATACTGAAATATTTAAAATATGTGTCTTATGTGAAATTTTCTCAAGTTTTTTATGGTGCTATCAGAATCTGCGTATCTGGTCCCGTATACAGGGTGTACTACAAACTTGCATTTTTTTAAATGGAACACCCTGTATTTTATTGCACTACGTAATAGCACTTAAAAAGAGATTCTTAAATATATATACATGTCTATATTTATGTTTTACAGTTTTAATAATATTCACATTTTTATTGTGATTTTAGGATATACAGGGTGTAACTTTGATAAATACAGAAATTTTAAGGGCAGGTCGGGAAAAATGCACTTGTTACGCCTATGCAATTAAAATTTTTCTAAAGTGCATATTAACGTCAGAAATAATTTTTTTTAAAACGCTATTAAAACCCCTTTTTCCGACGCTACGGCCATGGGTCCTTGACCTTGCCGGGACCAGCTGGAACTGAGGCCGGTTCCGGCGGATCCCCCCCAATTCCGCCGTGCAGCGTTGTCAGACGTATAGCTCCTTCACAGTATTTCAGGAATAGTCTTTCAACTAGTTTTTGAACAAATCTTTAATGGTTCTTTTAGCGAATAGCATGCAAAAAAACTACCTTTCGGATGCCTGGATGATTTTCCTTGCGGGTGTCGTACTCCTTTCTTATGTTATCCAAAAATCCTCTCGAAAATCACAAGAAGCACTAGGTAACTGGTTGCCAGTCGAATCGCTTTTTCCGAGGCTTTTTCGCAGTATTTGAAGAATATTGACGCAACCATGTATCATTTGGTGTATGTGGAGATTAAATAAATAAATAAATAATTTTTGGACAACTCCTTAAAGGTTCTTTTAGCGAATAGCTCGACGAATAGCATGAAAAAGCCTACCTTTGAGATGCATCGATTATTTTTACTATTTTCTTGTGTTTAGATACTATCCAAAAATCTTCACAAAATCACATAAAGCACTAAGTACCTACCTAACTAGTGGCACTGTTTTTATACGATGGTCGCGAAGGTATAACACTTCATAGTCTCTTTTTACGGAAATACGAACAAAACACTTGTTTTTTTTTTCACTGCACACTTAAAGCGGCGCGATGCCATATATTAGGGACGTCTCGGTTTCCCTCAGCTGATTTATTCCAACGGGGACTCGACTAGGTGGATTGTACAATTAGATCCATACCGTATGCGTCTAATAAAACCCGAATTTTCGCGAACCCTTGAAGCTGCTTCTTTTATCCTCGCGCGTAATTGGGGTACCTAGTAGGAACCTATCTAGCACTGTTTTCATACGAAGGCCGCGAACGTTTAACACTGCATTTCTTAACGGAAATATGAAAAAATCACTTGTTATTTCACTGCAAATTCGTAGCGGCAATTGCAACAGGTTTGGACATCACTGCTGGTCCAAAAAAATGGCGAACGGATCTGGAAAAATGTACAGAAGCAGGTTCAGTTCCGACGACAGTTCGTAAAACAAAGCAAAGTAACGGAACAATATCGGTTAGCGAGACGCGACGTTTGCATACGCGTCCACGTTTTGGAAACAGAATTGTTATACCACAGAATAGCCACACGTAAGGCATTCTGTATAATAATAAATTGCTTGTTGAAGCTGGCGCTCCCAAAAATTACAGGCGGACGCGGATCGATATCAATCAGCTGTTAAATCCCAAAATCGGACGGAGGATCTTCGACTAGCGCGTCGGCTACGGCGCGGCGGTACGGTGACGGAGACGGCGTACGTGCGCACAAGCTTTCCCCCATACCATTCAATACCACTATTCGGTGTTGCCGTTTATGCCGACATGTCCCCAAACTGACTTAAAGTCCCTTAAATCCGATTTTTGATTTTCGCGGATTTATACGGGGTTTCATTCGTTATAAGTTAATCTACTATCTCGTATAATTATTACGCACAAATACGGGTAAATCCATGTAAAAATCCACTACACAATTAAATTTATACGGAATTAAATTACTAAATCAGGTAAATTTTCAGCACACTTGGCAACATAGTAGCGCCGCCCCGAGAGAAGTAGGGGCCGCGAGCCGCGATTGGCTAATATCGCGCACAAGCTATGAGTAGTGGGGATCACCTGTAGTGTCGATGTCAAGTGGCGCCCCGCGCTTGCGCTCCTCGCCCAGCTGTAATTTAGTAGGTCGGCCGGGCCGGGCGGCGTGGAAATGGAACAAAATCGAGTGAATCAATGCCAGTGAATTCATTCGTAATTGTAATTATTGCGCGATTCGGCGCGGCGTCGTTTTTGTGTGAAGTTGGCGTCGGACGCCAGCGCCCGACGCCAACGTCATATGCCCGCGCCTGGCGAATCTCGGCGAAGGAATGTCGGGCAGTAGTCAAGGGCACGCAGAAGCTTAAATTCACCAGGAGGAGTCGCTGTTTTTCGGTTTTTGGGGACATTACGCGACATTTCGCCACCAAGTTTTTACGAAAAGTAAGAGGAATGGTAAGGAATTAACTTGAGAGAGTTCCGAAACGGCAAAGGGTTAAAAAATGCGGAAATGATAAGCACGCCAATTTGACAGTCTTCCCCAACTATTTTCGGAACCGAATAATTTTTTATTTACAACCATGTATGTAATATCGACATTTCTGACTTTTTAGAAGTTTGAAAGTGTAAATTTTTTGACTTTTACTTCCCGCCCTCCCGCCCGGGTGGAAACTTTACTTTATCTCGAGACACCTCGGTGTGTAATATACTATTAAAAGTAGACAATAGACAGGACAACAACCCTGAGGGGGTTTAAAAGTGGCGCACCATCAGGCAAGGGTAGAAAAATATTAAAAACGATGAACAAATCGGGGCCGCGCGTTAAATTCACATCAAATGACAGTCTTCCCCCACTTTTTTCGGAAACGAATAATTTTTTAATTGTAGATAATACATAGGACCACAACCCTGAGGGGGTTTAAAGGTGGCGCACTATCGGGCAAGGGTTGAAAAATATTAAAAACTATGAACAAATCGAAGCCGCGCGTTAAATTCACGTCAAATTACAGTCTTCCCCCACTTTTTTCGAGATGATAGGGCTACAGGCGAACACTCGCTAAAAAAAAGTAACGCGCCGCTGCTCTACGCTCTACCCTATGGGTGGTTGTGGAAATTTGCAATTTTTACAGATAATTTGTATTTTAAAACAAATACTTTATTCAGTTGATTGCCGATCAGAAATTTATTATCCCAAGGTGTCCCAAGGGATGGCTAATTATTAGTATAAAAAAATTGCGGCCTGAAAATCAGTTGTAAAATAGGTAGGTAGGTAGATACCTACTCCACAAAAGACTTGTCAAAAAATTATGAGTGTGAAATCAGCAATGAGTTTTCTAGCAATGACTTCTCCGAGCGGCGCTCGGATACATTTCTGCTGCCTAGGGACTTAAAATAACAGTAAAGTGATAAAAACTGACGTGTTTGTTAAATTATTGTGTGCGCCTGTGAAGAAAGCAATAAACAGTTCGTCACAGCAACCGACATCATAAAAAAACGTGGATACCTACCAGCAGTAATTTTCAAAGGTACCTAGGTACCTAATTCTGCAAGCAGATTTATGCCACTCTGACATGCGGCAACGTCGCGCTATTCCCCTTCCTAATCTAACGTTATTCCCCTCCATCTCCTAGGGAGAGGTTAGACCTCTCCTCTAAGCGCTTCTAGTGACGATCCAGCGGCGTGCATTGAGCACGGATATAGATTGATTTGCCCCATTTTCTAAACATCGATTAAAAAAATTTTTTTTTTAATTTTTCGGTTTTATGAACGTCCCCGATTACGTGGTTAAAATTTCTGTACCTATCAAAGATACACCCTGTATTTATTAAATTCCAAAAATCGAGCAGTGTGCCATGGAAATGATATAATAAGTATAGCCGAATTTTTGTTTTTATTAAGAACTTATAAACATACCTACAACTTCTGAATTGTCATCTCTGTCTTAAAAAAAAACTTAAACTACTACAACTAACAATGAGTCAAAATAATGTAAAACCAGTAGCAAACTAAATTTTGTGACACTAATGTGTCATTACAATATTAATTTACGAAAATGACTGGCAGACTTATTTGTTTTTATTTTCCAAGGCACACTACTCAATTTTTGAAATTTAATAAATAATATCCTAAAATCACAATAAAAATGTGAATATTATTAAAACTGTAAAACATAAATATAGACATGTATATATATTTGAGAATATCTTTTTAAGTGCTATTACATAGTGCAATAAAATACAGGGTGTTCCATTTAAAAAAATGCAAGTTTGTATGTACTACAAACCCTGTATACGGGACCAGATACGCAGATTCTGATAGCACCATAAAAAACTTGAGAAAATTTCACATAAGACACATATTTTAAATATTTCAGTATGTTTTTGCATATATTTTTTAAAATAAATTCAAAATTCGGAATTTAAAAAAAATGACCCTGTACGTGTATTATACAGTGCGCGGCAAATGTATGGACCGGGCCTTCTTAAATCTAAAGTATGGGCTGTCAAAAAAATTGAAGCTTGGCAGACGTATATCCGACTTATTTCCGCATATTTTGAAGTCATTTTCAAATGTCAACCCCCTTTATTGCAGAGGGTAGAGGTCTTTTTTTAAATGGCAACAGGGGTAGAAAATGCTAATTTCTGAAAGTACATTCTTTTCTCGATCCAAAGGTGTATTACAAAATAGGGCGTTCCCATAAGAAAAAATCGGAGTACAAAAATAAAACAACAATTCAAATTTGAATTTTTATTCTTATCAAAACAAAGTAAAAAAACGTCTGCTATCGCGTTTGCAACAAAAAGAATTAAAAAGTACTATTTTATCAACGGTTCAAATGGTTGACCATCAACTGCGACCTATCCACAAAAGACCGCAACGAATTTATCAAAAAATGTTGTTTGTTTGCATTTATATCTTGTATTTCTTCGGTTTTCTAAATCTTCTAGGTCCTTTGGTTTACTTTTATAAACTTTGGCTTTGAGATATCCCGAAAGGAAGAAATCCAATGGAGTCAGATCGGGCTATCTAGGTGGCCACTTCATTGGACCTCTTCTTCCAATCCAACGCCCAGGAAAAACATTATTCAACCATTCACGCACTGCCCTCGCGTAATGTGTTGGGGCACCATCTTGAAACCAAATGCTTTCGTAAGGTAACTCGTCCACGTCCCATTCGCGATGCATACCCCTCGGCTTATTGCCACACTCGGCTTTCGGCCTCGCGCGTCAATTTTGGCGCCTCGCTTCGCTCGTCGCCTTGGGCGTGTAGAAACAGAAATGCAACAATGAAAACAACTTTTGGAGTGACATATCGGGATGTCCCTATATCTAGTTTTTCTTTATGTGTGTTACTTTACATTTCATTTTTTACTCCGATTTTTTCTTATGGGACCCCTATGTTGTAATACACCGTTAGATGCAGAAAAGAATGCTTTCAGAAATTAGCATTTCCTACCCCTGTTGCCATTTAAAAAAAGACCTCCACCCTGTATATTCTGAAATAAAGGGTGTTGATATTTGAAAATGACTTCAGAATATGCGGAAATAGGTCGGATATAACGTCTGCCAAATTTAATTTTTTGGACAGCCTACTTTAGATTTGTATAGTAGATGTCTAATGAATGTTTGTAGGAAACCTTGTCGTCGAATCGAAGCCCCCTATATACAACACACTGTCAAAGGAAGAGAGCCTGGTGTAACCGAAGCCGATCAGATTCGGATGACCGGAGTCGTGTGACGTCAAACGTTGACAATCGGAATTGGTCGCATTGGTCGCGGTGCCACGAGTGGGTTTGATATTGCTTACTTGACCTCGTGTGTCCGGCTGCATAGCGGTGTGGGGTCAGTGAAATGCACCTATAGATCCGTTTTATTGTGTTTTAACACATAATATGTATACGCCCAGTGTTACGCTTTTCCAGATCACTTAACAACCTACATATTTGAATAGGTATAGTTGTTATAAAATTCAATCCAATAATAAACAGCATTGCTTGGGCAGAGGTATTATATCAACATTATTTTGTCACAATTATTGTTTTAGATCGGCAATCTGTTCCACTTTGATTTCTCGATGGGAAAAATACACGATCATTTTTTGAATTAATTAAAAGTTACAAATATATACCTAAGTTACAGGAGATCAGGAGATGATTAAGTATTTTGGCCAAAGTATTACTAAACTCTCTGTAAGGTTGTTTTAGCCTCCAGATGTTATTTATGCTTTATTGACTTTTTGCCCGGGCGCCAGGAGTGGTTTTTCTGGTCCAGAGTCTTTCGAGCCAGGGAGTTAGTGCAGGGGATGAAATCAAACCAGCGATTAGTATAACAAGTCTTCCTATATTGATAAAAATATAAACTTAATAATAATGATTTTACAAAAATAAATAAATAAAAATTCTTCTTCCGGCGGTCGGCAGTGGCTTTCTGAAAAGATCAGTACGTATTAGTACAAGATATAAGATACTAATAGGGCGGACAAAGCAGGATTAATACACGGGAATCTACGGAAACGGCAAGAGTCGGCAAGCTTCTACGTGCTAGGCGGGAAAATGGTTATTATCTAACTATATGTACAGTACAAGCTTAGCGGCCGCACTTGGGTAGTCCCGATAATTGCAGTCGATACTCCCAAATAGCGGCCGGGTAGCGGGCGAAAATATATACAAGAAAGCGGTGTGGGTATAAGATAGTCCCGATGGCAACTAACGATACTATCTTACTGCCACCATGCGGACAGCGGAGCGGACTGTAGGTTTTCTCGATACGGGTCACAGCTCAAGCGGTTCGGCGGAATCAGGCTTTGAGTAATTGCAGGCACGAAGCAAGGTTCAGCTTTATCGGGTAAGCTTACTCCCAGTATTGGTCCGGCCTACCTAAAGGTTATAGGCGTTCGACCAAGAACGATCCGAGCGGCCGAGGATTTATTGCCGGGGAACTAAGGCCTGCCGATTAGCTACAGTCCGTGGCGCCATCTATCGGCGGTTCGGGCGAACCGGTCGGGCAAGGCGGGCGGTGGACCGCGAATAATGACGACGGGCGCTACTTTTAAAGGCAGACGGAGGACTAGGGAGAAACGCGGGCTCGGGTTTACCTTGGAAATTATTGTATTAATTAGAGGAGTACGGTAACTTCGTTACATCTCATGTCCTGATGATGCTAGCGAAACGCGCGTCGAGTGCAAAAAACAAAATTTTGGTGTGTCGAGTTAAGCAAAAGAATGCCAAAGGTTCCTGATTCCCAACTTACAACTTATAGATAATAATAATACTGGGTGATTCAGTTGTATGAAGGAATTCTTGAACAGGAAATATAAAATCATAAAATAAGACCATTTTGTGAGACCTATAAGTTTTATCTCGTTTTAAAGATACCTAGGTATAGGCATAGAAGAAGATATTCTTCTATGGTATGGGGTAAGGTCATCCAAGAGTTGAAGGGAAATAAAAAGTCAAATAAAATTATTTTTTATTACTAAACTCAAATATCCATTCTTTGGTGTACCGAGTATCTGGAAACAAAAGATACAACAAATTATTATTGCAAAATATGGATCCAAAGTGTTGGTATTCGAGTAGACTACAAATCGCGATTGATTTTTCCCTCAGATTTGACCATTAGGTACTGCAATATAATATGTAATGTATTTTTTGTAACATTAGATTAAGTTTAGGAAAAGCAACAAATAGATCTAAGGAGTATCTAATCATTAAATAACTTTTTGTGCATACTCTTTGGGCCACGGACAAACTTAGGATAATAGCATAATGGCCGATTCTATATAACTTGTAAGTGTATATAGTAAACCACCTCTAAGCCACATAGTTATGTGACTATTAAACTTCAGTTCGATACGATACGGGCTATGGTACATTAGCCAAAAGTTATAAAATAATACACAAATGCTTTTTATTTGCATTTATTCTTGGACTTTTCCACAGAACACCAGCATGCATATACACCATGCGGCGCCCCTATCGGGCACCTTTAGAACTACATACGTGTTTCTGGCCTTGCGTAACCTTAGGTTATCTAACCGTACATGGAATTTTAGGAATTTTAACGTTTAAATTTATACTTGTCCAATCGTTAAACATATTCAAACAAAATTTGGTACATAGCTCGCATTAATTAAATGTCACAAAATGTGATAATATCAAGTTCCCCAAATAGTCAGTGGCGGAGATACAGGTTTTTTGAATCTGACACATTTTCATTGCAAATTGTTTTTCATTTATGTAGTTGTTATAGATATTGCTCTTTTGGAATGCAGAAAATAAAATTATTTCACTTGAAAAAATAACATTTTAGATTTCTATTTGCCCCAGAATTGACGAGATGTGCCTATACAGTACCATAGCAAATCAACAAAATTAACTAAATTTGCATGTGCAGGAAAGACGAAAGTTTGCTGCTGTCTTGAATATTGAAACGGAAGGGACAGATGAAGATGATGTTCACCTTAATTGTGGATCATCACACTAAATTGGCCATTTTTTATTATGGCCGTGTTCATGCAGTGCCTAAGGTTTAAAAAATATACCTACCTATTATGTTTTTATGAGCAAATCAAATGCAAAATGGAAATGTGATTGAGCCATCAACCTCTTGCACGCTATTAAGAGAAACAAACATAAACATGTATATAACAACAATTCCAGTTTTTTCGCGTTTCTTAAGAAGTTAAATATGCGAACATTTCCATCATGTAAATATCTAAATCTAAATCACTGGCCAAGAAGTCTGTTTTATTTATTGGCTCTCGAATTTCTTGGCATGCTTTTCAAAATTTCATTTGGTACTTACCCATTTTGATGTCCTTGAGTACTGTTGAACGTTTTAAATGTTCTTTCATAATAGGATGCAATTCTAGTTTGCCACAAAATTCTATGCCAGTTTATTATTATTTTTTTAAATATAAGTACCTACTTATTTTTGTCCATGGCTTCTTTATGTTGAATAGTGTTTTGCTGGTACGTGGAATTTAACAGAGCGCCAATATCTAAAACAACTCGTGTACCGCCGTACACTATTTTTCATTTTGTTTTATTTCATTTGGAATTATTGAGACCAAGACCACAGAATAGGTTAGGCTAACCGAGACTCCGATCAGAGACACCAATCTCAAAGTAACAAACCGGACCACTTTTGATTTACGGCGAGTGGCGTGGGGACAGGCGGAACTAACACGGTTTTGGGGCTTGAAAACCGAGAGCCTTCTCGTTATGCACAACCACGTATAAAATGCAGCAGCGGACGGTGGAAGCGGGCGACTTGGCCCGATCGCGCCCCCATCGCGTCCTTTTCCTTGCGAAATCGTAACCCCCAAGCGACTATTTCACGTTGCGGCAATTTAATTAGGAGAAACAAGAAAGTAAAATATATAATATACAGGGTGATTCACGTAAGTGGTTCATTAGAAGTTTACGGGGAAGGAGTGCGAATTTTGATTTGAAATTTTTGGTTACTTATACGAGTATAACAGGTTGTAAACTTTCTTTCTAAAATATTTTCATCTTCTGATCACTTACGGTTGTACCGGAAGTCGATAGCAACTTGGTTATTTTAAATAGAACACCCTATATATTATTACACCATTTGGTTCCCTATTAAATTCCAAATCTTTTTTCTGAATATAATGTGTTCCCTATTACTATTATGTGTACCCTATTTCGAGATATTCGCAAATTTTTGATTTTTTTGAGTGTTGCAGCCATCGACCACGCAGTGATGATAACTTTGAAATTTATAAATCTGGAAAACTGAAATTTTGGATTTCGTAGGCGAAAGTCAACTTTATTCAATGGACTGTATGCCATTTCAAAATATTGTACAGGGTGTTCGGGAAAAAATTCCCAATATCAACATCGAAAAATTGAAAAATCTCATTTTTTTCAAATGGAACCCAAATTTTTTTATTGCACCATTGAAATGCTTGTGAAAAGACAGTTCAAAAAGATATAACACACTATATGTCTAAATGAAGCGGTTGCTTCGTTATTACGCAAAATACGTATTTTTTCTGCTCTGTATCAACAAAGATGCCATTTCTCAAGGAGCGTCACATTATAGGGGACCATGGAAAATGAAATAACGCAATTATTATATGACAAGGTTAAGGGCTATTTAATATTTTTTCCCTTAGAAGCAACAATACAAAATTAAATAATACTAACAATTACATAATAATAGGTAACTAGAAGAAAAAACAAGAAACTATACATACAAGTAAAACACTTTATTCATATTATGCTATTTACCTGTTACGTATTTACATTTGATTCTCTTGGTTTGGACCTTGCCATGGACTATGAAATTTCGTTCGAACTTTCTGAATTTTCTTTTCGTCAAAGGTGGTAATGTAATTCTCAAATTCTTTTACACTCTCCATGAGTGTAAACATATTCAAAATATCTTCGTTACAATGGTTAATTTGAGCCATTCTTGTCAACAGTTAATATTTTATTGTTTGGAACACAATATAAGACAATCACAAATGAAAAATCCATGGCCGCCTATTAGAAAAGGTCCGTTGTTTCTTGATATGGAGCAGCAAAAATACGTATTTTGCGTGATAACGATGCAACCGCTTCATTTAGATATATAGTGTGTTATATCTTTTTGAACTGTCTTTTCACAAGCATTTCAATGGTGCAATAAAAAAATATGGGTTCCATTTGAAAAAAAAAATGAAATTTTTCAATTTTTCGATGTTGATATTGGTAATTTTTTCCCGAACACCCTGTACAATATTTTGAAATGGCATACAGGCCATTTAATAAAGTTGACTTTCGCATACGACAGTCCAAAATTTCAGTTTTCCAGATTCATAAATTTCAAAGTTATCATCACTATGGTCGATGGCTGCAACACTCAAAGAAATCAAAAATTTGCGAATATATCGAAAAGGGTTGGGAATAGGGTACACATTATATTCAGAAAAAAGATTTGGAATTTAATAGGGAACCAAACAGTGTAATAATATATAGGGTGTTCTATTTGATATAACAAAGTTGCTATCGACTTCCGGTATAACCAGAAGTGATCGGAAATTGAAGATATTTTAGAAGGAAAGTTTACAACCTGTTATATAAATAACCAAAATTTCAAATTAAAATTCGCACTCCTTCGCCGTAAACTTCTAACGAACCACTTACGTGGATCACCCTGTATAGCAGTAGCAGAACTAAACTATTTCTTTCCATTTTTTATTGGAGGCTCTAGCCCCAGAGGCCCTATGGAGGAGCCGCCACTGAAATAGAGGGAGATTAATAAGCACCTACGTCTGCTTATTAAAAAGCAGGCACTAACAGAAAGCGCTTGGAGGCGGTTTCAAAGGCTATCTGTAAACAACACCTATTTACGAACTGGGCACAGTGAGTTCTCAAATAGTAAAATGAAATCTATCTGTTTCCCAAAATATTTCCCCTAGAATAGCTGAAATTACACCTGGCCATAACATGAGCAATATCCTTACTGCGTGGCCCAGGGAAAAGTTTCAACCCGGATTATTTCAAAAATATTGTTTTTTTAACGCAAAAACAGAGCAAGTGATGTAGCTGTAACGCTCTGGTTGGGGTAGCTACCACCTCAAAATTCTTAAATAGGAATAGGGGTTGAGTTACACCTCAAATTAAAGGGAATTTACTCCTCTTTCCAATGCTGTATTTATTTATAATTTTGAGACCATTTTAGGTAAAAATAAATGCAAAATGTTGAAAAGGCCTTCGTCCGACTTCCATGCTATTTCATTTTATTTCTTTTTTTTAAACAGATACACAAAAAACACCTATTTTTTGCACTTGCTGATATATTATAAAGTAAAATCGTTAATTTTTTAATTGTATTCTGTTTTATTCTGTTTTCAAGCAAGTAAATGGGTATTCGTGAAAGAGTTGAAGGGGTATCAATTTATTTTAAAAACAGTGATTGTGCAAGAGCAACTGCAACTTTTAGGATGTTTACCGAATTGCATTCTGAAAAAAATGTGTCGCACAAGTACGTTTGTAGTAATGCAAAAATTTAGAGAGACTGGTTCAGGTGCAAATAGAAAACAGGAACCAGAACAGTCTCAAAGGAATGAGGCAATGCTGCGGTTGCTGTTTTGAAATGGACAATACGATAAGTACCTATACTCGTCAAATTGCGGAAATATCTGGCATTTCTAGAGGAACTATCCATTATTAAGTGGACTTGGTTCAAGAAATAAATCAGGATGATAATGATGGAAGGCTTGAGTTTTGTGAGACTATGTATGATATTACAGCAAAAAAACGATATTTTAGTTTCATTACCTGTTTTTCCGACGAATGATCATTTTTCTTAAACCGCATGGCCAATCGTCACAACTGCCGGTTCTGGTCTGATGAAAACCCACGAATTTTTCCTGAAGCTTAAAGTCAGTACCGCCAAAAGTTGGAATTTATGATGTTATTCTTTCTCCCTCAGACATTGAATGGTATTTAGACTTGTTGCGAAATTTCATTGATCCTGAGATAACTCACATTTTCGAAAATAGTCAGGAATACCAAGAAGAATAATTGCATTTTCAACAAGATGATGCCCCTCCGCACATTGCAGCACCAAGGAAGCAGTAGGTACTTGGATAACACATTTCCAAATCGGTGGATAGGTATAGGAGGGGCCTATTTAATGACCAGCCAGATCCCCAGATTTGAAACCCATCCGATTTTTTCTATGGGGACACTTAAAAATCGTCATTTATAAAACAGAAGCACCTGATTTGGTTGTACTTCGTCAAAGAATAGTGGAAGAGTGTGCGGTCAAATCACTCCTGAAATGCTAAGGAATGTTCGAAGAAGTGTTGGTCAAAGGCTTTATTACGGCGTGGAAGTCGGAGGGGGGCATTTAAAACATTTAATAAATTAATTTAGTAATAAATTACATAGGTACCTTCATTTTTTGCATTTATTTTTATCTAAAATGGTCTTAATTTGTGTCAGTCGACCCATATTATTACCATTTAAGAATTTTGAGGTGGTAGCTACTCCAGACAAAGGGTTTCATTTACAGCATTGCTTTTTTTTGCAATGAATGTGCCCCTTCCACACTTAATTGACCAATTTTTGCGTTTTTAAGAAAAACTTTTTTTGTAATTCTCTCGGTCGAGATCCATGGCCTCCTTTCGGAGATATTTTTGAAAAACCCAAAAATTGCGGAAACTTTTTTGGCTTGTAACTTTTTTATTGCGAGAGCTAGCGAAAAAATTTCTTAATTAAATCAGTAGGCAAATTTGATTGGTTTACGTCTACATTATCAGAATTTAGAAAAGTAGGTTTAGTGGGTACTTTCTTACAGCTCAAAAAAGGTTACCTACTCAATTATAGGAAGACATAATATGGCGTTAAAAAATTACCTACGCATGTTAGTCACTTTAAATCGATGTAAAAAACACCTACATATCCCTTGCGCTAGTTTGATTCATAATTTTAATTTTTTCGTATATTGAGATGAAACAGTCCAATATATTTGCGGGGATAAGTAATAATAATAATAATACTCACCCTCACAGAAAGATTTTAATCATTGGTGATGTCACTAAAGTTCGTTGTTTCTTATAGTTCCAATTTCCGTCAATTACTTGAAGTTTACTTGGACAGTAGGACTACTCTATACTGTAGAGATGAGAGTCTGTCGTTAAAGAAGATGAAATGCTAACGATGGAATGTTATTAAGAAAAATTTGGTTATATTTACCGAGTTTTAATATTTGTTATGTTCGCTGGTTATAACGTTGTGAATCATAATAGACCGTCAGACAGTGACAGATTTTCCTTACTGATTTTCTCATTTATGCCATGGAGAGCGTTGAAAGATAAATCGATGCTTAGTCGGAAAATAGTAATTTTAAGTTTGACCCCCGGGGAAAACATATGGAAAATTCGATTTTTCAAAACAGAAAAAAAGGTACTAATTCTCACTTATGCCATGTTCACCGTATGATTTCTTATACTATTCCGACCTCGAAAACCCAAAGGAATAAGTGTAGCGTGTGGAAAAAGGGTTGAATTAAGGGTTTGGCAGATCACACAAAAAAATGACTTGGTTTACTGACTCCGTCAGTTAGGTATGCCGTTCGAAATGGTGAAAACTTATATCCTCACTAGCCCAAAAATTGATTGGCAGAAGTGACGCGTGGGGGAAAATGCACTTTTGGGTCGGAAAATTTTTTTTTCGTCCACTGATTTTGTCAGGGATAAAATGAAATGCAATAAAACTTTCTATAGTTTCAGAGGCATAAGTGCAAAAATCAGTCAACGAAAAAAAATGTTTTTCCGACTTATTTTCCGACCCAAAAGTTCATTTTTCCCCGCGCGTCACTCCTGCCAATCAATTTTTGAGCTAGTGAGGATATATAAGTTTTCACCATTTCGAACGGCATAACTGACGGAGTCAGTAAACCAAGTCGTTTTTTGTGTGATCTGCCAAACCCTTAATTCAACCCTTTTTCCACACGCGCTACACTTATAGTATCTTTGGGTTTTCGGGTCGGAATAGTAGGTACCTATATAAGAAATCATACGGTGAACATGAGGCATACACAAGGCATACCTAAATGAGAAAATCAGTAAGGAAAATCTGTCACTGTTTGACGGTCTATAAACACATAACCCCAATGTGGTTTTTCGTCTTCAACAGGTCGACTGAAATCTTATCCATATTAAAAGCTTATTTAAGCAAAACAGCCACTCGTTACGACTTTGTTAAGAATGCGACGGGATAGACGTATGCACCGTAACTCTCGCCAGATTATACCGGGCCATTTCGGGACAAAAGCCAGCAAGTTCCAGAGGGCTTGTCAAAGACATTACGAGCAAGGTATGCCGGAGATATATAATCTCGGACGTAAAGTTAGATAAGTTCTGGCCCGAGGCGGGCTGGCACGTTTTAATACCGCCTTTTGTTTCCGACAGTAAAGCCCGAGACGCGCGCCGTCGCGACGCGCTAATGACGTCGTCAGAATGTACCTGATATCCACTTTTCACGCGTTCGCAGCGGAATTTCCTAGTTCGTAGGGTAAAATTTGTCGTTGTTTCTTATTTTATAGGCGGCCTTTCGCCGCCTAATATAAGTCAACGAAGAGCAAACATTGTGCAAATGCGCATGCGTCTTTATTTAGCAACAGCTAATGTTTACAATATTTATACAGTATAGTTAATAGCAATGAATTATTACTACTTGTCTACTTCTTAAAAAGTAGCATGAAGTCGAAATATAATTTGAAAATTTTTTCGCTTTATACAAAAGATTTATTGTTAACCATAACCCTCCTCTTAAAAATTGACGTCCCTGGTTTGAAAATAGGCACAGAATAGCCGTGGCTATATATTCTGTGAAATAGGGCAGGTACCTACAATTGAGAACTTAATCAGTCTACATTTATTTATGTTTAATTATTATATGATCTCCAAGCCCTTTCCCAGCTGAGTAATTTTAAATTCGGTCTTTCGTCGTAGATGATATAGTAATATATAACCTAACAGACTAACAGTATGAATCAGGGGTTCTATCACAGTCTAGTCCACGGGTGGCCGCCTCCGTGAGTGCATCAAATAATTCCGTCCTACGTATAAAGGGCCATCACTACTCGTAGTCATGTTATATAAATAGTGTATATATGTGTGTGTGTAGTGAGTTTTAATTAAGTTACCGTAAAGATGGTGAGTTGCGGAAGATTTTAACGGATTTGTAGAGGTTATAAATGGAGGGATCCACCTGGATTTTGAACGATTGAACCTCGGATTGAACAATTTGACCCAAAGAGTATAGATGAAAAGTAAAAATCTGTGATATACCTAACTGATGTTTTATGTAAATGAGTGTATATGAGAAAGATTCACATGGAATCAGTAAGAATCTTATTTTTCGAATATTGAAGTCAACAGGTGTTTTGTGTGTGTTTTGGCAATTTCAACGCAAACGGTTGATTTGATCGTTATGAAACAAGAGTACCTCTTTGTTGCAGAATGAAAAGATGCACTAAAATGATGAATCCGCAAGGAAAAAAGGAAAACCTCAAAAAAGTTACGAGTAAAAGCACCATCCAAAAACAGCGCAAGTGGCGCACTCTGTGAGATACGTAAAAATTGACATTTTCAGCTTATTCCCCATCCCCAAAAACATAGCACTGCCAAATTTCAGTTCAGCAGCTTGATTATTTCGGGAGATGTAGCCATAATTCAAATTCAAAAAAGGAACTTTAACTCCCTGTATCTCTTAAAGAAACAACATTTCTATAAGGCATATTAGCCTCAATTGACTTTTTTTTTTTAATTTAAACAAACCCCTAAGTATACCAACTGACAAATTTTCAACCGAGAGGAAATCACTGAAAATAGTTTTTATTTTTTCATGTTCGTATGAGCAGCTGACGTATAGTCCACCACCTTACAGCCAGCTGACGGTTTTTTCCTTTAGTTATTATATTAACTATTATCTGACCAATTTTCAGCCGGGAGGAAAATGACTGAAAAAACATTTTTTTTACGTGTATTGGGGGGTGCCATTGTCCAACCCACCACTGGTACCCCAGCTGACGTTCACGATGCTTCGTAACACAACTGATTGAAGCATTTTACGAATTATCGGCCGAGAGGATTTTGGTCGAACAAATCTGTCACTGGCTCCCGGGCTAATATTTATTTGTCCCATGCAGTATATAGTTGCCAACTTCAAAGCACGTTTAACCACATTTGGCCGAGTTTACAAAACTGTGACATCAGAGGTGTTTCTAATAAACAGGTGAATAAAACCTCCTCTTAACAATTAAATTAAATAGGAAAACTGATTGTGGTTTTCCAGGTTCAAAAATAATATACAAGCCTTTTTATTCCATACAAATTTTCATTAAGCAGAAACTGTCATCCCCTATTGTCGCTTAATCGTACAAAAAGTGGATTACATATTGAAAACCGGAAATAACTCAATTATTATTTTCTCACACATAAATGCGTATTAGGTATCAACGGACACAAATAATAGCAGTAGTTGGATCAAAAAATGTGTAAATTAAATATTGAATATTTATGCTAATATGTATGCGGGTAATTAATCCCACTAGTTATAAAGAAAAAGATTTGTCTGTTTTATTACATGCAATCTATTAACAAGCATTAACAATTAAAATATAAGTAAGTAAGATATTCCATTCCCGTATATATTATATTATATTTTTTTATTCCCTACAGATTATTTTTTAATATACAGGGTGTTTTGGAGTCAGTTAAAAAAACAAGAGTAAACTAACAGAGAAAATGTTACGAAATATACTCCATATACCTACATATACAGGGTCGCCCATCGAAAACAGTCCACCCTTAATAATTAAGCGGGTGTTCACTTTTTGAAAAAACGCTGGGACCCGTCGATTTTGTTCTGGAGGGGGACACATTTTAATGTTTATTGCATTGCTACATAACCAACCCCGTGCCCCCCAAATATACCCCTTCGTTTTTTTAATGGCACCATACCACGCGTGATACGTCGTTGGAAAGCTCTTTCGGTTGGTAATACGGTGGTAAAAAAGGAAAAGAAATCGGATAAAAAATAAGAAAGTTATAAACGAAAAACATTTATTCTCTAGATTTAAAAGTAAATTTGAAAATAGCATTAATTAACTGTTCAAATTGTCCACCTCCTACCTCCATACAGTATCATTCAAAATTACGCCGCATACACATTTGGGACAGCCAGTAATAGAACCGTGTTAAAGAAAAAACAGCTGCACGCTACACATCCAGAAAAAAGATATGTAACTTCAACAAACTCTAAACTGAACTTTATGATTGAGCATAGGCTACTAAAGCGACTAAAAGCAAGGTTTTTATAAATGCGTTCTTCCCAAAAGAATTATTTTTCTGGGTGTGCAGCTGTTTTTTTTTTTCAACAAAATCTTGTCGTCGAGTCGACACCAAAACCAATTGAAAGCAATTCTGTGCTAATTAAAACATCAAAAATTATCAAAATAACGACCACAACCGGTAACGTGAAGCCCACAGAACAAAGTGAACAGGTCCTGAGTGAGACTTGTTATACAAAAAAGTCTGTAAGTGCTGAATATTACAAAAATTACCTAATAATTGAGTAGTTAACTCTCCCAGAACTGTACCTACTCCCAGTATCCTTCCTGTGGTCTCGCACTGCTACCCGTCGATGCTCAACATAGGAAAACGTGGAAAATCGTCCACCTGCACTTCGCCTCGCCATGTGCTCACTCATGCAAGAAAAACAGAAAACCAATATTAGCGCAGCGAAACTAACAACTCGCTAGATATCAAACCACTTAATTAAGCCGCCCGAAAAGCTGAGAATTAAGCCTCTAAAAGATATTTCCTTTCGGAAAACTTCTAAAGAAAATTCAGGGCTTAACCTCACGTCATGCGAACTTCGAGTAATAAAATGGGAAGCGCTGCAATTTTTACCGATGGCCCTTTTTATAGGCTTCGCTCAAAAATGGACGAATTTCCAGTTTCTAGATCACCACGGAACGTTTTCCACGTAAAATCTACAATGAAAAATTTCGAAAATTAAGGAAATGACAATTTGCCTACAGGAGCTGTCAACAATAAGACTGAACTTAGCAACGATGCACTAATCGAATGGTGAATTGTGGATGGAGACATATAGGTATTGTGCAATATATATGTCAGACAAGTTAGCAACAACAACAGTGGCGATGTTCGTAGCGTCGCCAAACTATTTGGACTGCATGTTTTTCTGCCTTCGATCGACCTTGGTTTGATTCGAGGTCGAAGCAGATGCATGCACATTGCACGTATATGTCGGGATAGAAAAACACCGCTGATAGTAATTGCCCCCCTCCCAAGCACAAGCACTCATCAGTTGCTTCTGGGATACTCCTAGCATGAAGTATTGTGAGAGTGAAAATTATTATTATTAATAGGTATTATTATTATTATAATATAGTAAAGTAAAATATTTTTGCACTAGACACATACCTACCTACCTATCTTTTTTATATTGTTTTGAATTAACGAGTTTTTACCGAGTTAGGCAATATAGTGTTAATCAGCTATCCCTACTATACAGGGTGTGCCAACGAAAACAAAACAGAGCCGATAATTCCCAGGAAAATGTTTTTTCGCAAAAACGCAAACACCCGTCGATTTTGTTTGAGAGGGGGACATAATATTTTAGTCCAAATTTAGCATCTTTAACATCAACCCCCTAAGCGGGATTGACACCCCCTCAAAAATTTCAAATGGGATAGGGGGTCGAGTGATACATCGTCGGAAAGAGCTTTCAATTCTTTATAATTGCAAGTTTTATTTTTCAAATTTTATCGATCCCTTTGGAAGATACAAGGTGCGAAATTATGAAAACATACTATATTTCATTTTAACGACTTTTATTAATTCGAACATTTATTTTTTATATTATAAATCGAAGGATTTTTGCGTTTTTGCCAAAAATTATTTTCCTGGGAATTATTGGGTCTGTTTCGTTTGTGGGGGTCTTGATTAACACTGAGGTGTCAGATTTTACATAAAAAATCGCTAAATAGTTTTCGTTATTTTTTACTGGAAAAAAATTCGCAGTACCAAAGTAGAGTTTTTTGTGACCTATCTTTAGAAGAAAACCGGCTAAAATTGGATGAAAAATAAAAATTTTACGAAAGTGCTTCCATTTGAAATGGGTCACCCTCTATACATTTAAGTTTGAAAAACATATTTTTGGAAATAACTTCTTACAGAAGTTCTGCTATTTAAATGAAATTTCTTGCAACAAGTTCGTGTAAAAACAATTTATTCCCATTCCCAGAGGCGAAGGTGCGGAGTAGCACAATGGATTTTTTTTTTAAATCGGCAGTGAAGTGTCCCAAAATCGTCATTAAAAGCTCAGAAATCGGCACTGAAATAACCCATTATTGTACGATTTTTTCAATAAGTAGGCCTTGGCGAGATGTAATCAAACGTCAGACGCCCGTCAAAATTGACCAAATATTCAAAACCCGGCCAATAAAGGCCCATTTAACTATTCATACACATTGCAAAATTGTTACCTATAGCAGCGCAATATATCAGTATAAATTTAGTAGGTTTGAATATCAATAGATTTATTATGGAGGCTGCACAACAAGCAGCAGTTTGGTTTTTCTGTTCGAAGCCGCCGTGTCTTTGTCATACTTGACCTACTAGGTAGAGCGATCGTCAAAGTCAAGCAACTCCGCGCGTAGTCGGTTCATGGACGGGTGATGGCTTATTATTATTTTCTTGCCTAATAAAACACTTTTTTCCGATTTCAAAAAAATATATACTTAATAATGTACTACCTACCTCGGCACTGAATTTCTTTTTATGACTCATGTGGTTTATTTGCCTCGGCCAGAGGCCTCGGCAACTAAATTCCACATGAGTCATAAAAAGTTGAACTTCAGTGCCTTGGTAGGTACATAAATAACTATTATACTCTTACCAAACTTTTTTCTATTTTCATTTTGCAATAAAAGTGTATATTTATTTTATAACGATAAAATCAACCACTTTCATTGAAAACACCAAAATACGAAAAGTAATATTTTTAAATTTATGGTTGCAGGTAGGCGGAACAATATTTCTAAATTGCGATTTTATATACTGAGTAGGTATATTTTACAAAACGGAATGAAATAGAGCATTCGAAACGTCGAGCCTAACGGAAATTGTTCATAATTTCTGTAACAAAATAATATGACAGAAATTACTTTCGAATCAAGCTAGGCCGGACTCCAAATGGTCAAATTTCAACTCACAAATTTTTTGTCTTTCACACCTGTTGTTTCACTTACTTTGAGACACCCTTTCTAGATTCGTGGTAGATAATTTGCAGCTTTTGAATTTATAGGTAGTTACAGTGTTATCGATCCATAGTTATGGGAGTTAACTTATTAGGTAAGGAAAAAATATACAAACCTTCCTATTGAAATTTTCTAAAATGTCATAAAAAATAAAGAACTTTAATTCTCCAGAAGTTAGTGGATTGTGTGCTCTTGGCTGGATTTACATATACCGTTACGGGCTGATCTCCGTGTTTGCGTTTCCTTACTGTTGACTACAAACCCTTATTGGCACCATACATTATTCAAAAGTAACGTAAACCTAAAATTTTGCTATATAGGGTGACTAAAAGGGCGTTTTCGCAAGTGCAACGCAGTAATTCAAATATAGGGTAATATAACTCGGCGCCGGTCCTCCCGGAGGCTCTCCGGCAGTAATCCGAAAAGCTTCCAGATGGGAGTTCAGGTGGAAATGAAAGCTATTAAACGGCGATAGACGTTTACGATCGCCCGGCGGCGGCGGCGGTGGCGGCGCATCCGCAACTGGCACGGGGTGCCGCCGAAGCACCCCTTCTCGGGTAGGGGTGGACTAGGCCCAAAGTTAAGTTAAAATTTGATAAGGCTCTTGCAGTTAAGGACCATTTTTTAGTAAATATCAAAACTATGCTAATACAGGGTTAACTATCACTTAGCACAAAAAATTTTACCACGTGCGCAGGGTGGCTTAAGAAAACATAGAAAAATATTTTTCGATTTTTTTTTACTCAAACAAATAAAAAAACATATAAATAACAATCGATTTGAACCTGTACAGCCGCAGCGCTGTTAGATTTACCCGAGGTTCTCCCGGATTCGCCTTACCTTACTTTGAAATTTAACTAACCTAAATTCACCTGACCTGTTAAGCCCTAGATAAAGGCGTAAACCCCGTTTTGATAGTTCGTTCTTTTTAGCGCGCAGTGCAGAACCCCAAACAACAGTTCATTTTCAATTAAAAGCTCACCCAATGTCCGACTCAATAATGTCCTTCCATATTGTGCAACGGCTGCTTAGGGGTAGTCGACTTACTGTATGCACTCACCCATGCATCAACAACTTTAGTGCAGTTGATTCCCTGGCTTGGATGTTCACTAATCGTGCCGCTCCCTCGTCGTACAGGGCACTCCGAGGCTCTTGGCGTCGAGTACCGGTCGGTCCGCCGTGGCAACACCTCTTGATCTCCTGTATCCGGGGCAAACAGGGCGTTTCCAAATTCTCAACAATTTTCCTTCTCCTGCCTCGGACGATCCTCGAGGCTTCTCACTACACTCTAGCTTCCCTTTTTCTCCTCCTTTTTAGTCCGAAAAACCACGGGACCCGCGAAAGCGAGCTGCTACTTGCGTGCCGCTACTACATTACTGTCCTCCCCTTTTGGCTCTCCCGCGCAAATCACGACGCGAACTTCCCCTACCGTCTAAATTAAATCAAAGGTTTCCCATCCCAGTGCGTTCACCTGAATTTCAACATCAGCACACGATACACAGAAAACGGTATGCCAGCTAGGAGAACGAAAATTAAACTCTTCTGCGCACCTACGTAACTTCGACAAAAGCGCGGCCAACTTACCAAAAATAGTCCTGAAATTAGCCTCACTGACATACTCAGGTATGAATTTCGTGTCAAGTTAAATTCCAAAATAGTATGTAGGCACCTTTGAGACACCGTGGTGTGTTATGTGGTTGCCTGGCGCACTATAAACGAGTCAAATTTCGGTTTAAAAATAAAGGTAGCCATGATTTTGTCACCGCACCTGCGCGCAGTTAGGGCTTGGCACACCAGATTTGAATCCAATGGATTCTTTGTATTTGGGGATACATGAAGGCAATTGTGAACGAACAGGAAATCGACAACGAGCAGCAGTTACGTGAACGAATTGAAGGTGCAGCTGATCAAACCCGGAATAATCATGGACTTTTTGCACGTATCTAGACTTCTTCTTTAATTAACCGAGTGAATTTGTGCATCGAGGTTAACGGCGGCCTCTTTGAACAGCTACTGTAGTGCTTTGCATGTGCAATGTGCAATGTGTGCTAGTGCAGTTGTGTTTTTTTGGTTACCCTTCGGGGTTTTCCTGGCGGTGTGGATCCACCTCGTCGTGGTCGCCAGGCTAAGTACCTCGCTTCAAACAAAAGGAATGGCTGAGGGCAATCAAGAGGTTCCCAACAGATTAATTATGAAATGTGAATATTGTTTGGTGCAATATTTATAAAAACATAAGTTTGTGTCATATCTCGAAAATGGCAGCTGTCATGGAAAATAGGACATGACAACCGCATTGGGGACACAATTCCCTTCACACTTTTGTCTAAAATCAGAAATAACGAAGCTAGACGGATTATAGAATAAATCGTCAAAATTTCGTTTTTCAAAATATCTAATAAGCCATGACTTTTTTCAAAAGGTGCATTCAATTGGGCATTCAAAACTGCAATTCTTTCAAATGTAATGTATAGGAGTGGGTCTGAGGACTTTAAGTTTCTGAGTTGAATTAAAAGTACCTACCTATAAAGTTTTGTGGAAACGAGGATAATATCGCAATCCACCATTTAAGCGAAAAAAAAACCGGCAATTTACAAAATTTGTCGCTTATATATAATTTACGAGATAATATTGGTCTAATAAACCAATTCAGGTGTATTATACCAAGGATGCGCGAAAAAAACGTTTGTTACAAAATGGACGTATAAGAAATAGTCTTCAAGTTACTTTAATTTCCGACTATGGTGGAAAGCCCAATTAGAGACACTTATGGGAACTGAAGCCACACATATATATTATACCTATGTCGTGCTAAAGCTCGTATAAGGGGTCGAATATCGCCAACTAAAGTAATCGTTGCGATCGCCGTTCCGGAGACGGAAAGACCGGTCCATTAAAATCCCACTCCATGCGGAGTTCCTGTAAAATTTCTCGCCGGTTTTATTCCCTCACGTTCTCCGATTCGGCGGGATGAAGCTGCGACGATGGCGATGTGTGTTCCTCGACTATAGGGTAAAGGGAGGATATAGTTGGACCATCGTTTGAAAAAATAAATATATTTTCTTTATTAACAAAAATAAAACTTTTTAAACTTATACATACATCACGAGTTTTGGTACAGTTTTGGTATACAGTTATAAAGTAGAAAATAACAAATATTAAAATAAAAAAGGACAACTTTTGGAACTTGACAATATATAGTCCATCTCTCGTACACCATGGAGAGGTGAGATGGACCATGCCACACTTTTGGCACAAGTTAGCTCAGCTTATGTGCAGTTCTCTTTCAACCAGCCTTTGCAAAAAATAGCTTTGTATCCATTCCTCTTTTTTCTTTGTTAAACGATAGTCTTCGATGTAGCCAACGCATTCATATTTAGGTCGCTCAAATTTTCATCTGCACTACAAGAGTCATTTTTTTAAGGCAAAATAACCTTCAGAAGGTGGCTGGTGTGGTACTAATTTTCTTTCGAGCTAGTGACTATTTTCTTTCTTTAATAATTTGTGCTGAAGAAATATCTCCTGATATTTTTTACGAACTCTTTTTACAGCTATATCCCAATAAACACACACACGTTGATTAAACGTTTTAAAATGTCAAGACACCAATTGAAAAAAGCGTGTCTTCCATACGTAGAATCAACTTTTAGATGTCGCGGTTTTAAACGTGGGAACGTACGCATAAAGAAACGTTTTGTTTTAGTTTAAAGAATATTCAAATTTTACGTATTGTTGAAAGATTGCTTTAACGTTCTTCCAAACGTGTTATTTTAGTGTCTAAATTAATAATATTATACGTACCGTTCAACGAGTATTTTAGTTTCTCTATAACGTTATATCTTATTGCAGTTTTAACGTAAATTAGACGTTAAATTATGTGTATAAATAACGTGTTCTCTTAACAACACTTTAACGTATTGTACCCGAAGTAATATAGAATAGGTATTAATTTTTCTCCTTATAAAAACTTTGTGTTTAAAAATTGTATACAAAATGTTCCGTTACAAAATAGTAAACAATTATTATGGTATAACAATTTTAATTACAAGTAATGAAAATATGACATTCCTGGTCTGGCAACCAACACTACTTCAAGACAATTTCTTTTTAAATGTTCTATTTTTTTAATTAAAAATCCAAAAAGATTAATTAATTTTTTCGAATCTTAACTAATTATTAAATTAATTGAATAATAATTGTCATAACCATTTTTGACATAAATTTCATAACTATAGAACAATTTGTTTCAAGGAAACTGGCATCATTTAATATTGTTTTGTTAATAAGTTGACTGATAATACAAAAAAGGGTTCTTCATGTTTGAACTTTTCATTTTTTTTAATTCTTGTGGGTCACTCATCTGTAAGAACGTTTCAATAAAATGCTATTTTTTGTTGCTTTGTTTTTTGTTATATTTTTTCGAAAAATATTAAAATTAAGTAACATTTTGTGTTATGAAATACTGAGTAGGTATGAACTATATAAGAACTTAATACGTGTAAAAATATGTGAACTACTTATAAGTTAATTAAAGTTACATGTAAGTCACAATACTTATTTTTGTTTCTTTCCCTGATTTAGTTTAGTCCCTGAATGTTTTAACAATTCCTTGACTCTCCAAGCAACCTGGTTATCATTTCTTTCGTGAACTGGGAAGTTCAATTTTGCTGCCTCTAAAACAAGGATGATCAAAATTTAACAACGCTATAAAATAAATAGGAGGCGATAGAGAATGTAAATTTCCAAAAATCATATATCATGATGTAGTACTCTATTATAGAAAATAAAATTTCAAGTCGTTCAACTCGTTAAATAATAATGAATTGTCTCGTGTTAAAGTGGTACACACTGTATATTAACGCATAATGCTCATAAAACGAACAGTCAAAAAATATTAGTCTGTAGTTATCCCCAGTTCTAATACTAATAATATTTTTCACACGTCTGCTCCTCAGGATATATTTTTATTAATTTAGCAGTTAGTGATATAAAGGGTGCGACCCTAATAAATAAAAATAAACAAATTACATTAATTATGTAACATAACCTAACAACAATCCCTATTAATTGTAAATTGAGTATATTAAAAATAACCTAAATACCAAATATTGGGTCTGTTTATATTATATTTATACATATTACAAAAACCAGGAAGAAAGTGTGGCCATAACAAACATTTGTTTTGCCTCGGGATGAAAATTTCCGCCAAAAATGGATTCGTCAAATTCCAACTGAGATTTAATTTCTAAAAAACCCTTAAGTATGTGTGGCTAACACATTTTCAAGAAAGTGAAACAATTAAAGTGGACAAATGTGTTGTGGGATGAAAATACCTATAGAGAATATCACTTAAGCTAAAGGAACATTTTTGAGAATGTGCCAAAATATTGTGAGTGCAGGGACGTTTAACTCTCAGCCTATAAAACAGCTGAGGCAGGTTGAAAATTTTGAAAAAACAATTAGAGAAAGCTTGGATGCACAAAACCAATAATGTAATAGAAGAAAGAAAACTTGCCAAATTGTTACGAAATTTGTTTTTTATACTTATCTCCAAAGATGCCTTTTATTATACCTATACGACTAAGTTGGTCACGTGACTACGCGATTATGCGTTAGCGCCGTGGCCTGTCTTTATCGTTGGCCTCGCCCTCAAATAATGTGACGCACCTTTTTCGTATAATATACGAGTATATAGGTATAGATACAGATATAGGTACCTATAATCTGCCAACGGACTATATACCTATTATACAGGGTGTTAGTAAATAAGTGCGACAAACTTTAAGAAGTGATTCTACATGAAAAAATAATGACAGTTTGCTATATAAACGTAGGTCCGCAAATGCTTCGTTTCCGATATACCATAGGGAGTCAAAGTTTAAAAAAAAAAGATAATTTATTTATTGCGCTGAAACGGATTAAGATATTCAAATGAAATTTGGTGGATTTTAAGAGGACTAGAAAGCGAATTTTTTGACACCCGATTAAAAATTTTATGTTAATCAGTGGCGTGCATAGGGGTAACGGCCTCGATATTTTTAAGAAAATAAATGGTACGCCACTGAGATAATTTAAAATAAAAATTATTTTTAAAATCCTCGTTTAATTAGTGACAAAAAAGCTCTCTTACCTTTTTTTCCGCCATTTTTATGCAAAAAAATAAAACAACATAACGCGTATTTTTAATTTCAATTACAACAATATCAAAAACCTATCCTATACAGCAACAATAAATCAAAACAACAAATGAAAATAAAAATATCTCGAATAAAACATTTTTAGTTAGGTGCGCATAGCTATATAACAATAAATAAATTATCGTTTTTTTTTTACTTTGACTCCCTGTATATCGGAAACGAAGCATTTGCGTACCTATACGTTTATATAGCAAACTGCAAACTGCAAAGTTTGTCGCACTTATTTACTAACACCCTGTATACCTATACCTGCATTAGTGTTCTAGCCCACTGTGCGATTTTCCCCGTGTTAATTACGCGATAAAACCCCGCCGAAATCGCGCGGCGGGCAACGGCACTTTCAAGCCCATTGGTTCCACGCATCTAGTACAGTAAAATTGGGCCAAAACCCAAACATAAAAAAAAGTTCTTTCTAGCGCGAAATAATTCCATACCCTCCTATGAGTTAGTACTAAAAAGTTACACCACCAGCAGCGTCGGGTTTCGGGGGGAGGGGATGAAAATGGCAGGAAATTCTTATTTGTCACAGTTTTGCGTGAATATCTATAGTAAACTATGAGGTTTAGCGCAAATGTCATCCTATACGCAAATGATATACATTAAATTCCGAACAAGAATTGTTATATACAGAATTATGGTAAAGTGAACGGTTTTCATGATATGGAGGGGTAAAGATTTCTTTGTTTTTATTTCACGTATTTTTTGTCGAAAAAACTTAAATGATTACAGTATAAATTAGTAACTGAATAATGTATGTAGAATATGTATAGATATATCTATGCATATATAGATACATATTACACCCATAGATTGTTATTTTTTGTCACAACATAACCTCATAAATATATGACTGTAAATATGTCCAATACAAGTTAGTAGCCTTAGTTATTTGTACTCACTTTTTGCCCTCATTCATTATAGCGTTCTGATTTCCATTCGTTCTTTTATGTCAAATCATTCCCATATCTAATTTGTCCTTAGCTTGTAAAAATGAGAAAGTCATGAATTGGAAGCTCATGTGAAAAGCAAGAAAATATATATTAAACAATCCTTATCGTATATGCTTCTGCAGAGATGGATGCGTCCAAAACTGCGAATGTCGAAGAAGTGGTCTCAATTGTTCAAATATGTGCAACAATTGCAGGACTTGCATGTCTCAATAGAGATACTCTAATCATCGACGACGATTTAAATGATGATTCTCAAGTGGACGAAGACCACGAAGATTTGTTTCCTCTCACCATCAGCCGAGTGAACTATTTGGTGCTGACTGATAATGCAACTAATGATTCAACTAAAACTTGTAACCTTTTGTATCATTTTGCTTTCCCTCCCTTTTTTTCAATATAGATTGTTTAATATATTTTCTTGCTTTTCGCATGAGCTTCCTATTCATGACTTTCTCATTTTTACAAGCTAAAGACAAATTAGATATATGGGAATGAATTGACATAAAAGAACGAATGCATGGAAATCAGAACGCTATAATGAATGAGGGCAAAAAGTGAGTACAAATTAACTAAGGCTACTAACTTGTATTGGACATATTTACAGTCATATACCTACTTATGAGGTTATGTTGTGACAAAAAAATAACAATCTATGGGTGTAACATGTATCTTTATATGCATAGATATATCAACAAGAACCAAATTTATTTAATTTAACTAGTCAAGCCACGACTACCCCTCCTCTTAATCATAGATATATCTATATATATTCTATACATACATTATTCAGTTACTAATTTATACTGTAATCATTTTAAGTTTTTTCAACAAAAGCTACGTGAAATAAAAACAAAGAAATTTTTACCCCTCCATATCATGGAAACCGTTCACTTTACCATAATTCTGTATATAACAATTCTTGTTCGGAATTTAATGTATATCATTTGCGTATAGGATGACGTTTGCGCTAAACCTCATAGTTTACTAGATATTCACGCAAAACTGTGAAAAATAAGAATTTCCTGCCCTTTTCACCTCCTCCCCCCGACACCCGACGCCGGTGGTGGTGTAACTTTTTAGTACTAACTCTTAGGAGGGTATGGATCTATTTCGCGCTAGAAACGACTTTTTTTATGTTTTTGTTTGGCCTAATTTTGTGTTAGTTTTACTGTAGAGGAAGAGACCCGCAAATTTGAGATAGGTGCCTAATTTGAGATAGCTCCTTATATTAAAGGATATGTAACATCATCTAACAGAAATAGCCTAGACTAATTAAAATAAACTGGGGTATAGTGTTAAAGTGGTAGTTGAGCGCTTCAGTTCGTTTGTTTCTGTACGAAAGCACGTTTGGTGTGATTTGACTGCTAAAATTTTTTTGATAGTGTAATTAAACTGGTATTTAGAGTCAA
The DNA here is from genome assembly GCA_963920635.1 of Pseudeuparius sepicola. Lineage (NCBI taxonomy): Eukaryota > Metazoa > Arthropoda > Insecta > Coleoptera > Anthribidae > Pseudeuparius > Pseudeuparius sepicola. Next base: position 134,038,254 of record OY987298.1, on the reverse strand, counting down.
GGTGAAGTGTAAAAAAAATTATGTGTGGTACCTAGTAGTTAGTATAGGAGGTGTTGCTTAATGATATTTTATTGAAACCTGGCACTATTTTTTTATAACTAACATAAAATACTGTCGTCAATTTTTTATACCGAAAGTTCCTAATTTGAGATACCAAATGGGTGTTAAATGAGACTATCTCAAATTAGGCACCCAAACAATATTTTCATTTTTTTGATTACAGACGCCAAAAAATACAAGAAATGGGACTCTCATGCTATGGTAGACGATGTAAAGGAAGTGCGTACACAGATAGAAAGAGATACTTGAATCAAATAAAATTTATTTAACTCAAACAAATTTGATTCTTGTATAGGGCGAACCCTAGACTAACTTTGAATAAAACATTTAGTTTGTTTCAATTTAAAAGCAACATTTAATTTGAGACAATTTAAATATTATTTCGAAGAAATTAATTTTTATTCCCATGAAAATACTAACGATTTGAATTAAATGAATGAATGAAATAAAATATTATTTATTTAAAGTAAAGCAACCTTTGTGTTTATCATTATTCACAAACTTTTTTTGTCGATTCGAATAAAAAACAATAAGTTTGTTCAATTCATAAAGATGTTCTGTTGAATGGAACGGAAATTGGATTAGAAAAACACGATAATTTGTAATGCTATAAAAATATTTATTTAAATACAATATTTATTTAAATACAATTAAAAAACAATATACAAAACAAAACTATACAAAACTCACCAAGGAAAGCGCCTCATACAGGTGGCCTATGTGATACATTTCAAGTAGTTCTTTGAGATTTGTATCCATTATTGTTTATGCGTATCTTACTTAAACCTAAACTGCTGGCACAAAACCTCTAGGAAGGCTGCAGACGCGTACCTACTTACACGGACACGGAATAGCTCTGAACGCCGACACTAGAGTGCGCTCTCGTTCTCCCATATTTTCTCTCTCTTTCTATCTTTCATTCTCTGGAGCGAGACAGCAATAAAAATGATAGGTAGTATTATTTAACTCAAATAAGGTCACATTTAAACCAAATAACAATGTGGTTGACCCAAACAACGAACGCTAATACTATAAATATAAATTATTCTTGTTTGCACCAAGTAATACCTTATTTCAGGAAAATAATAAATGTTTCTACTAAACAATAATGTGTCAAAAGAATCAAATACTTCACCCAAAAAGCTCTTATTTTTAATTGAAAAAAATAAATCTTCATTTAAATAATATACTATCTACCGAAATAAATATTATTTCTGACAAATAATTCGTGATCAAACAACAAATATTTCTCTATGAAGAATTGTATTTCTATCTGTGTAATTGGGATGTCGGTCAGCCTCAAATTAGTCACCCTGTCTCAAATTAGGCAACCTTTTATTTTATGGGGCAATTGACAAAAAAAAAAAAGTTTAAGATGAATAATTTGTCTAGATCGCTATTTTAATGTAGTTTCTTTGCATCACTGTTTTGTCAATACACTAAGCAAGTATTCCAATACAATTTTAATTAAAAATAAGTAACGGTGAATTTTATTTCGAATTTATAAAAAAGTGTCTCAAATTTGGGTCTCTTCCTCTACTATACCTACCCCATATCCGCACAGATAGAAATACAATTCTTCCTAGAAAAATATTTGTTGTTTGATCACGAATTATTTTCCAGAAATAATATTTATTTCCGTAAAAACTATGTTATTTAAATGAAGATTTATTTTTTTTTCAATTAAAATATAAGTGCCTTTTGGGTAAGGTATTTGATTTGTTTGACACATTATTGTTTAGTGGAAGCATATATTATTTTCCTGAAATAAGGTATTACTTGGTGCAAACAAGAATAATTTTTATTTACAGATTATAGCTTTTGATTGTTTGGGTCAACCACATTGTTATTTGGTTTGAATTTTACCTTATTTGAGTTAAATAATACTGCGTACCATTTTATAGCTGTCTCACTCCAGAGAATGAAAGATAGAAAGAAAGAGAAAATATGGGAGGCAGAGGGCGCACTCTAGTGTCGGCGTTCAGCGCTGTTCCGTGTCCGTGAAACTAGTACCTGCCTGCAGTTTTATTATCATTTATAAGCCGCCGAGTAGCAGAGTGTAGTGTGGTGTACTGGATGTAGTATGCATTGTGTGTTTTCAACTTATTTTGTAAGTACACGCATAAACAATAATGGAAACAAATCTCAAAGAACTACTTTAAATATATCATATAGACCATCTCTATGCTGATGAGGCGCTTTCCTTGGTATGTTTTGTATAGTTTCTTATAACAAATATTGTTATTTTAATTGTATTTAAATAAATATTTTTATAGCATTACAAATTATCGTGTTTTTCTACTCCAATTTTCATCTTTGTGAATTGAGTAATCTTTTTGTTTTTTATTTGAATCGACAAAAACTAAAGTTTGAGAATAATGATGAAGATAAAGGTTGCTTTACTTTAAATAAATACTATTTTATTTGAGTGAATACCCTGAATGAGTAATTCAACCCACCACAGTGTTTCACGCAACTTTCTTAATTTTTTAAATAGAATAAATGTTTTTTAACATTGTAGATTTGTTCCTTCGAAATATATCATTTATTCAATTCAAATCATTAGTATCTCCATTGGAATAAAAATTAATTTCTTCCAAATAATATTTTCTTTGTCTCAAATTAAATGTTGTTTTTATATTGAAAGAAACCAAATGTTTTATTCAAAGTTAGTCTAGGGTTCGCCATATACAAGAATCAAATTTATTTGAGTTAAATAAATTTTATTTGATTCAAGAGTCTCTTTCTATCTGTGTGTCTCAAATTAGGCAACCTTTTATTTTATGGGGCAATTGACAAAAAAAAAGTTTAAGTTGAATAATTTGTCTAGATCGCTATTTTAATGTAGTTTCCTTGCATCACATGTTTTGTCAATACACTAAGCAAGTATTCCAATACAATTTTAATTAAAAATAAGTAACGGTGAATTTTATTTCGAATTTATAAAAAAAGTGTCTCAAATTTGGGTCTCTTCCTCTAAAATTTATTTAACTCAAACAAATTTGATGCTTGTATACGGCGAACCCTAGACTGACTTTGAATAAAACATTTGGTTTGTTTCAATTTAAACCAGCATTTAATTTGGGACAAATAAAATATTATTTGGAAGAAATTAATTTTTAATCCCATGGAGATACAAATGATTTGAATTGAATAAATGATATATTTCGAAGGAACAAATATATAATGTTAAAAAACATTTATTCTATTTAAAAAATTAAGAAAGTTGCGCCAAACAACTGTGGTGGGTTGAATTACCCATTCAGCAACCTTTATCTTTATCATTATTTACAAATCAATCAATCAAAATATCAATATTTACAAATTTCAGTTTTTGCCCATTCAAATAAAAAACATTAAGTTTACTCGATTCATATAAATATGGGAAGTGGATTAGAAAAACACGATCAATTGTAATGCTATAAAAATATTTATTTAAATACAATTAAAATAAACTTTATTTGGCATAAAAACAAACTATGCAAAACATACCAACATACCATCATAGAGGTGGTCTATATGATATATTTCAAGTAGGTTCTTTGAGATTTGTTTCTATTATTGTTTATGCGTGTACTTACAAAATAGGTTGAAAAACACAATACACACTACACACAGTACACCACACTACACTCGGCTACTCGGCAACTATAAATGATAATAAAACTGCGTGCACAAAACCTCCAGGGATACTGCAGGCGGGTATCTACTACTTCCACGCACACTGAACAGCGCTGAACGCCGACACTAGAGTGCGCCCTCTATGCCTCCCATATTTTCTCTTTCTTTCTATCTTTCATTCTCTGGAGTGAGATAGCTATAAAATGGTACGCAGTATTATTTAACTCAAATAAGGTCAAATTTAAACCAAATATCAATGTGGTTGATCCAAACAACCAAAAGGTATAAACAATAAATAAAAATTATTCTTGTTTGCACCAATTAAGACCTTATTTCAGGAAAATAATATATGCTTCCACTAAACAATAATGTGTCAAACAAATTAAATACGTTACCCAAAAAACACTTATTTTTTAATTGAAAAAAAAAATAAATCTTCGTTTAAATAACATAGTTTTTACGGAAATAAATATTATTTCTGGCAAATAATTCGTGATCAAACAACAAATATTTTCCTATGAAGAATTGTATTTCTATCTGTGTACTATACCTACCCCATGTCCGGTCTATAGGGCCACCAACACCCGCCGTCGTCGGCCGCGGACGCTCGTCCGGCGGGGCGCGCGGGGCGGCCGCCGCGCCGCCGCCGCCCACCGCGGCCCAATGGTGGAGCGGGGCGACGGCCGGGCCCCACCTCCGCGCCCGCCATTGGCGGTGGCGGCCACGCGCCCGCACGCACGCCGGTGATTAATTGCGGGTAGCGGGGGCCGGCGAGCCGGCACACGCCCGCACCCCCCCGCGGGGCGACGTGCAATGGCGAGGGGGTGCGGCCTGGTTCGGCTGCTTTCTTTCAATTGATTTCCTTGGAGAACTCGATTTTTTATTCGGTATTTTCCCCATCGAAACAGAAACAACGCTAACGAGTTGCTTGTGGGTAAAAGAAACCGTCGAAGTAACGCATGAGAATCGATGATTTACTAGCCTCCTGCCGGCCATTCACGTGTTATTTGGGTAGGTATATACACTGAAAAAAAAAAAGAATGTTTGAGCCAAGGCAATTATGATGGTAGCCCAAATAATGCATCAGAGCAGTTTTGATATTATACTCAGTCCATTTGAGAGAGAAACTTTCTTTCCTTAAGACAAGTTTACAAATTATTTACTACTACTTTGAAAGATTATTATTACTTTCTAACAAAATCACCATGCGTTTGTAGCAAATTAATGACAGACTTGAATATTAATAGTGCTTTAATTACAAAAGATTACCTATACCTAAGTCTTTGGCTGAAAGGTCTATAAATGTGCTTCTAAAACTTAGTATTTTCCGCACCAAATTTTTATGCAATTGTTCCGCATGGTGTTAGTCCTTTACGATAAGAGAATCGCGCTTTTAAATAAAATGATTCTTTGAATTTGTCCAATATTCTGTATAAGCAAAATGGTGCATTATAAGGATATTCCTTAATATATAGAGAACAAAAAACAAATATTTTTAGCTATATAAACGAGAGGCTTTTCGCTTGCCATTAATTACCTACAAAAAAAATTAACACCGCATTTACATAATATATAGAAGGTATAGAAACGTATATAGATGTAGGTAGGTATATGACTATTCAATCTGGGCTCAATTTACTAAAATATTAGGTATATACTTCCAATTATATTTTATACATTTAAGAAATTTTTTGTGGTTTAAAAAGTGGTGTAAAAATGAGACAATTTTCAAATAGTAGGTATTTTATTTTTTTAGGAATTTTTGTTTAAAAATCTTTATAATAATGCTCCTATATATAGGTAGGTATTGCACGCTGGGGTACCGGACAAGTTGAGATAATCAAAAATTTTGTAATACATAACCCCACTTTTTTAGAAAACAAAATATATGGTGTCTCATTTTTTGCCTCTATTTTGTCTAAAAACGAGACACCATACCTATACATATAGGTCCAAAAACGAGACAGGTATTTTTCTAGCTTATTCTGTGTTCTAAGCGCGTCTACGAAATATGAGACATATATATTATAGTACATAATATGCGGGTAAAAAAGAGATAGGTACCGATTTAATTTTTTTTTATTTGCTGAGCAAAAATACGCCGCAACGAGCAAACAATACATGTATTCTTTTAAAATGTTAACTTAATACATAAAAATTCTATGCGGTTGTACACTTTGATAACTAAACAAAAACAGCGACTAAAAGATTTATAAATATTTTTTTTGTTACTGAACTTGATATTTTTCAAAATCTGTTTTAAATAGATACTATACCTATATGTTGTGCCGTATGACAAGTTCCCCCTCTGAGTTCCGGCTTGGGAAGCTTCATTTCTACGTCTTGTTTTTCCAGGGAAAATCTTTCTTCCCTATCTTCTCAGATAAGTGATGTCCATGTCGTTGAGTGATGCGATTTCCTTTATCAGTAAATCGTGTCAACTTTTGTTGTGAACTTAGGTATAACTATAGGACAAAGATTAAAGCTGATTTGTCTATATTAAAAGTCTCTGCTGCCTTTCTTAGGCTCATCTCTCACGGAGCAAAATTTGTCAGATAATACCTATACAAAAATGCGTATTTTAATGAGAATATGTTTAAATATAAAACAATTTATTTTCAATTTTATAATACCCGTCAATATATCGGCTAACATATTTTTATTACAAAATAGTAATATGCAAAGTTTTATATTTAATAATTTGCATTTTTCTATTTATTAAATTCGTTTAATTAAATGTTGATATATTCTATTGTAATACACACGTTTTAAATATAAATTTCTAGAATGCAGATATTTTACCAATAAAAAGAGCGTTTAATATCATTCCAGTGTATTAAACTCAAGTAATTAAATTTACAAAATCCAAATTTTTTCAATAAAATTATATATTATGTCTTTGGGCCTGGTGTCTTAACTTGAGCTGGTCATTTGGTGTCGCACTTTCGTTGCGTAAACAGCTATGATCAGTTAGAGCAGGTGCGTGTAAAGTATAGCGAAATATCCGACTCCCAATTTTCGAATAGTAAGGGAAAATATTTGGAAATAAGTATTTCATAATGTTACCGGCATTGTGGAGATGTGGTGAATTAATTTAGCCTTCTTGGACTGTTCCTGTGATGGTGCTCATTCCTTTTATGTTTATTAGGATATAATGGGCCAGTGCCAGTAAGGCATATATACAGGGTTAACTATCACTTAGTACAAAAATTTTTATGGCAGATAAAGAAAAATTAGACTTGCCAAAATAAATTTTCAAAAATTTTCTAACATTTGTCTTAAGCCTAAAAAAATTTTTTTTCAAATTGTATTAAATCCCTCAAAAAACGCCGCCTATGGACGCCCGCGCGACATGTCTAAAAATTTCGCGTATGTCAATAGCGCGGCGTTGCCACGTCTATCAATTTATCCGAGGATTCACCACAAAATTTCGATTTCCTTTTAAAAACGATTACTTTCTAAGGAACATGTAGAATGCCTATGAAACACCTACCTTACTGACATTTCCAGGATTGTTTGCACCATTTTCTGTTTTCTTGCTTTTTTACATTAAAAGTCACACAACACAACATTCACATTTTCTAAATCTGTTGGGGATCTCTTGGTTTCCCTCTGCTATTCCTTTGGTTTGAAGCGAGGTACTCAGCCTGACGACCACGACGAGGTAGATCCCCTCCGCCAGGAAAACCCCGAAGGGTAACCAAAAAATCACAACTGCACTAGCACACATTGCACATGCAAAGCACTACAGTAGCTGTTCAAAGAGGCCGCCGTTAACTTCGATGCACAAATTCACTCGGTTAACTAAAGAAGTCCGGATACGTGCAAAAAGTCCATGATTATTCCGGATTTGAACAGCTGCACCTTCAATTCGTTCACGTAACTGCTGCTCGTTGTCGATTTCCTGCTCGTACACAATCGCCTTCATGAATCCCCAAATACAAAAATCCATTGGATTCAAGTCTGGTGATCGCGGCGGCCATGCAATGGGCCCTCCTCTTCCGATCCAACGGTTGGGGCATTGGTCGTCTAAAAATGCACGAACAGGTCTCGCAAAATGGGCTGGTGCACCATCGTGCATAAACCACATGTCATGCAGTACTTGTAGTGGCAAATTATCAAACAAAACATTTGTCAGAAAATACAAGTATCGTTCAGCGTTTAAATTTTCCGGTAGAATGTATGGTCCAATTAATCGATCTCCATAAACTCCTGCCCAAACATTGATGGAAAACCGACGTTGGAAATTAAACCGCCGAACAGCATGTGGGTTCTCATCGGACCAAATATGGCTGTTGTGTCTAAAAAAAAACAACAAAAATTAGAAATATTCACAATTTTGGCGAAGACGTTAGGATTGACATAGCCAATTTTATAATAAATAAAAAAGATAATATGGAAGAGAGAAAGCTATAAGTAAGTAAAAATTTACATACGTGTAAACCCCAGCACGTGTGAAGCAGCATTCGTCTGTCCAAAGAATGTTGAAAACAAAGTTTGGGTCTTGGGCGATTCGATCACGTAGCCAAGTGCAGTAGGTCATTCTCACCGGAAAATCATTTGCTTCTAATGCTTGGACCTTTTGTATGTGATAAGGGTGAAGGCCGTTTTCCCTTAGAATCCTCCATGCCTGTAAATAATTTTATTGTTACATTTTAAATTTTATGTAGGTATTAGGTGCAAGCAAAGACAATCCCATCACATGGGATAGTCTTTGGTAGAAGTCAGTTTTATTGGTTTTATTTTACTTGCCTTGTTCTGAGATATTCCCAATCTCCTTGCAATAGCTGTAGTGCTTATGGAAGGTTGCTCGCCCACCCCTTCGAGCTTGCAAAACACCAGTGTTTCGCATACGTTGTACAATGTTCACAAGTACGTGGGTTAGGCATATTTGCCCTGTTAGGAAAACGAATACGGTATTCTGCTGCAGCTCGATGTGCACTTTCATCGCATCTCCCGTACATTATAACCATGTCCGTTAACTCGGCGTTCGAATACTCCGGCATTTTCACAAAGACGCTGAACGATTTGCCGCGAAAATCAAGACCAAACTGGGAAATAACGCCATGTTACATTCGCAAATGCCCTCCGTCGGCTACTAGCCAAACTTGAAAAGGTTTGTTCCAACAGGACCAATAACCGTTCTCAAGCACGTTCAGCGCATGCGCACTACCCCACTGGCTGTTCCAACTGAATTATGTACCTACCGACACGGGACGATACACGCACTGTTCCAGCCGATTTATGGATCATTTGTGTATCGTCCTTGTACGATAAAAACGGTCCCTGGTCTAAAGTAATAACCGCGTGTACTGACATGCGCAGTGTATAGTCATGTGACAGAGATAAACAATAACCTCATATTTTTGTTTTTACGTAGATGGTTTTAAATCGATGGCTGGGATCGTGTTTTTTATTTCTTGTTGGTTTTTGGCTTGTTGGGTAGGGCGGGGAATCGTTGAACAATAATTTTTTAGAGTAAAGAGTGAGGTTAGCCCACCGAACATTCGGTTAGCCACATATTAAACACGCAGGTTAGGTGCGGTCACAAAACGTGATTTGGTCGATTTGATTCACAATCCGTTCCATCTGAAATTTTCTTTGGGATCGCACATGAACGGTGCAAAACTAGCGCATGCGTTCTTTAAGGGTTATCATCTAGTTCATGTACAGTTCTGTGACCGTACGTAAATTCGAGTTGGAACAAATGATCCCAAAGAAAATTTCAGATGGAACGGATTGTGAATCAAATCGACCAAATCATATTTGTGACCGCACCTAACCTGCGTGTTTAATATGTGGCTAACCGAATGTTCGGTGGGCTAACCTCACTCTTCACTCTAAAAAATTGTTCAACGATTCCCCGCCCTACTCAACAAGAAATAAAAAACACGATCCCAGCCATCGATTTAAAACTATCTACGTAAAAACAAAAATATGAGGTTAATGTTTATCTCTGTCACACGACCATACACTGCGCATGTCAGTACACGCGGTTATTGCTTTAGACCAGGCACCGTTTTTATCGTACAAGGACGATACACAAATGATCCATAAATCGGCTGGAACAGTGCGTGTATCGTCCCGTGTCGGTAGGTACATAATTCAGTTGGAACAGCCAGTGGGGTAGTGCGCATGCGCTGAACGTGCTTGAGAACGGTTATTGGCCCTGTTGGAACAAACCTTGTATGTACAGTTAGTTGCCTAGCTAGGAAGTTATGAAATGACGAACGGGGCAACGCGGAGCAGTCGAAAAAACGTTTCATAGACTCGACCGGGCCGATACGTCGCTTAATTCATACCGCCGAGGCTTCAGAACAATAAATCCTTTATCTATGCTTCAGAAGAGGTTAGATGGTGGACAAGAATTCATCAGAGGAGCTCCGGGGGTATTAAGGGAGACGGCTTGTGGTGTCGCGGTAATGAGCTTTCCGCGAGAGTAGGAACCGGTCCGGATACGAGCTAAGGTAAGGGGAATCTAATAGCGCTGCATCTGTACAGATTCAAATCGATTGTTATTTATGTATTTTTTAAATTTGTTTGAGTAAAAAGGTATTTTCACCGTTCCTAAATCAACGGCAACACCGCGGAAAATCACTTCAGCTGTCAGTACCTTCAGAAGCCAAATTGGATGACGTCATTAAAGGCGGCGATTTACAGGGAAAATAGGGGTCTTTACCCGTTTTTTTAAAGATCGTAAAAAAAATCTAAAAATATTTTTCTATGTTTTCTTAAGCCATCCTGCGCACGTGGTAAAATTTTTTGTACTAAGTCATAGTTAACCCTGTATATCCAACAGCCGCAATACTTAGTAGATTTGGAGAGAATAGAGATTTACTAGTTTATTATATTAATAAAAGTGCGTTTTTCTATGTATTCCGATAGTAGGTATCCATAAAAACCGTTATTTTTTTAAAAATGTTCCAAAGGCAGTTTGTTTATATTTTTTACCATCAGTTTTTATAGCAAGTTTTCTAAGTTCATGAATAAATATATTTATTTGGGTATAGTTATGCATTTCAACAATAAAAACTACAATTATTTAAATTTGGTTTAAAAACGTTAAAATAAATGGGCGTTTGTTAAATGTGAATTTTATTTTGGATTCCCTTCGATGCAAAAGTGTAAGTAAATACATAAATATGTTTTTATTAAATTCAAAACCTCTATGCAATTTTTATTTCTCTAATTTTTAGGCTTTCACGGCTGTTCTCCATGTCAAAAGGAATTTCTGAGCTGGTTGCTCCGTGGTCGATGGAAATCTTCTAGACGAGTCGTCACTGAAGATGCTTACGGGTACGATCAGCAAAAACGTCTGGAAGATTTCCATCGACCACGGCGCGACAGCTAAGTAAATTTGTTCTCGAATATTAATTTATATTATATATAAATATTACCAATTATACTATAATAGTATATTATTAACCAAGGTTTAGACAGAGGCTATTATTGACCCGAACGTCAATATTAAATCCCGATGCAACGCCGAGGGATTAAAGACGTGAGGGCAATAATAGCTGTCTAAACCGTGGTTAATATACAATTTTTTCCTCTACTAACACTCCATAAAAATATTTTTCCACTACTAACACTCCATAAAAATATTATTGTAAAAAATTGTAAAGCATTTTTAATAGTAAACTTACCTTTGTTTTTTCCTTCATATTATTTAATCACAAATCAAGTTAGCCTTGATTTTTGTTTCATCAAATGAAGTTTCTTTACTGTTATCTGTCAAATTTAGCCATTAATTATTATTACTATTATTTATTCTTGACTAAATCAACTGTGAGTTTATATTATTTTTGTGAAAAAGTGTGATAATAATTATCATGATGGCTCATCCTCGCCAAATATATTCTGCATTCCTCCGGAAATTAGAGAAAAGGCACAAAACATGAATGATCAGTTGCTTCCACAGAAGTCGAAAAGTGTTTACTTAAAAACTTATACAATGTTTAAAGACTGGTGCAAAATGAAGAATATTGAAACAATTTCTGAAAATATATTATTGGTATATTCAATTATTACATTAATAATAATAATTAGTTTTAGTTGTAATTTGTAATTTTTGTTTTCCCAAATACTTAAATAAACGTTGTTTCATCAGCTGTTGTTACTAATTTTAGGTTAGAACGGTTAGGTGGGGGTGGGGGAAGGGAAGGTTAGATTTCTGTTTTGTGGGCAGAGTCCACAAGTAAAAATATCTACATTGGCGTGTGTTCAGCGTTTAATATAAATTGAAAAAAAAATCAGTGAAATAAGTAAGCAGGGTTGTATAATAATACGAAATTGTGCCGTACATCGAAGAGCCTGATACTAGTGACCCGTGACGTCAATTCATTATTGACCTTGGTCAATAATAAATTATTATTGACCTGGGGAGAGAAAATCAACTTCTCGGGTTAATGATAGGTCAATAATACATGCTTTTTAGGGTTAGTAGTGGAAAAAATATATTTAAAGTAATAGTTCGAAATTTCCACAACTAATATGCATATATTTTTTCTTAATATTTGGATATTATATTATTTATATTAGATTTTATAACAAGTAATACTGCACGCTGGAAAAATATTTTTGAAACTATTATACACTTTATTGATAATGAATGTAACAAATAGTCAAATTAAAAACACGAATATTATAAGTGATATCATAGTTTTTAGATTTAAAACGCATACAAATTGTTAAACCAAATACCAGTATATTTGCTCTTATAATACTGCCGATATTATAAAAATATTTTACTTTTTAAAATATACTAAGTATTGCTGTGCCAAATAGTATTAAATTTCCTAATACGTATTATTATTTTTATTTTTGTTCTATAAATTGTTAGTGCCGCCTGAATATCTTCTTCCGTGTAAGAACGTTTCTTTTTAACATAAACTTTCGGCATGTTGATAAACAAGTGTCCCTTTTTTTTCCACAGGTATATGTGTTGTTTTTAAACTTTTCAGCCTCTCGTTTTTGCACCTGCTATTGAGTAGCGTCTGCTCCCACGGCGGTTTGAATAAGACTGAATTTTGTTTTGTAAGAAAATCTAGAACCTTTGCCCGACCGTTTGCGATGTCGGCCGAGGTGATCCGATTTTCCGTGCCACCGCAACGGCTAAAGTTTCGGTTAAAAAATTAAAAGTTTTTAGCGGTAAAAATGACTTGTGCATTCATCGTTTTTTTTCTGAACACAGAAAATATTGCGCATCTTGCAAGGAAGGTTTGTAGTATATCTTGGACTAAGTAATATTTGGTTTTGTCAGTGACTATAAAGAATAAATTTCTCTATGTTTGAAATTTGAGTGTCTTCTTTGTGCCCGATATTTTTGCTGTCTCATTTTTACACCACTTGACCCCATACATGATTTTTTCGTCAAATTTGATTTTTATTAAGTAGGTATTATATAGCTACGAACATCCCTTTATAATCTAGACTGCTATGAATACGTACAATAATAAGGATGGCACCTTAGGAGCCTAATCGATTTGCAAAAAAAAGGGCAACAAAATTGTTGTTTTATGCAGGTGTAGGTACTTAGGAAAATCCAATTTATTTGAAATACATTGTAGACTTAGAGCTATATATATGGACAATTCGATGGAATTATCCATTTTAGTCTTAAAATAATGCCTAATACGGTATAGGTACCTATTCTGATTTTATGAAAATCATATAGTTATATAGCCAAGAAAAAATCACCAACCGAAATATTAGTGTCCCTAAAGATTTCAATTTTCCATTTTAAATGCACATGGTTTCGAAAAATATAAGAAGCAAGAAGCCACTATAGGGTGCGATCATGGACAGGGTCGTTCGTTTTTTCGCGCAGGGGTCAAAAATAACATAAAAAAAAACTAGCAAGAATATATAGGTACGCGCGGTCGCGGCGTGGAATCACACCTTGTGTGAAAAATGTAGAAAGCATCCTCATAAGAAACCACACCATAGGTTTTTACAGTGTTGCCAAATCGGAAACCGTTGCTGAGAAAACCGTTGTGTTTTCACACTATATATGCGTCGATCGTATAAAAGTTAACCAACTTTTAACTTTTGCGTTAAAATTAAAGAAAATCTCAGTTTGCGCATGCGTAATTTCATTGCCAACAGTAAGAAACAAACTCACATATATAGTGAGAACAAAAACTTCCAAGTAGGTACTGGTTGTTTATTATTTATTATTTAGGATGGTTATGTGGGTTAAGGTTTTGTATTTTTGTGCTGAGGGGCGAAGTCCTATACGTAGTCCAGGGGGCCTCCGATGTTGAAATCGAGGACTAATAGATCTCGTGCGAAAATTTGATTTGGACATTTCCCCGGTTTTTGGGCAGACTTAAATTAATCAATAATCCTTGCATAATAGCCCGCCTGGAGCCAGTCACAGATTCACAATTCGTAAAATGCTTCAATCAGTTATGTTATGAAGCATATCGTGAACGTCAGCTGGGGTACCAGTGGTGAGTTGGACAATTGCACCCTCCTATACATTTAAGAAAATATGTATTTTCAATCAGTTCCTCCTCGGCTGAAAATTTGTCAGATACCTAATAGTTAATAAAATAATTAAAAAAGAATGGTCAGCTGGCTGTATACGGTAGTGGACTATACGTCAGCTACTCAAACGAACACGAAAAAAGGAAAACTATTTTCAGTGATTTCCTCTCGGTTGAAAATTTGTCAGTTTGGTACACTTAGAGATTTGTTTAAATTGGGGCAAAGTTGCGGTATTTGATGCCGAGTAACGTGATAAAAGAAAATCGCTGGCCCTTCTCGTCTATATATAGAAAATAATGCGCGAAAATACTGAAAATTTTCGTTTTCGTTTTTATTTTCTTAAACGAAAACGATAAGGGGGCTGGACATTTCTATAAGTTAAACATTATTAACGCACTTTTTTACAAAGAATCTAACTCGCATTTTTTTGCCGCCTCCCTGCGGACAAAGATATGACGATCAACTTTTATTTTTCTTATGGGCGCCATATTAGATTTTTGCATTTTTGAAAGGATAATTTTTTCTGGTTAAAATGATATAAATATGTCACACATTAATGCTTTACTTTGTTTTTCTTGCCGTAATATCACTGAGACGGTGTTTTAGTGCTGAAATTTTGTGAAGTACTATTAGGGATTTTTTTTAGAGGAAAATTAATCCCAGATTCTTATTCAGCGTTGTTCGAAACCCAAACGTACCGATTTTCATTGCCGTAGCTCTACAGGGAGTTTCAAAATTTTTATTGCCACACTTAAGGGCTGACCACCCCGTAAAATTTTTATTTATAGCTCGATTTTCATAAACTTTTTTTTGTTGGGTAGAGCTTTAAAAATGGCATTAAATGCATAATTCAGGTGCCTCGTGCGTTAAATTCATGGCCCACTGAGACGGTGTTTTAGTGCTGAAATTTCGAGAAGTACTATTAGGGATTTTTTAGAGGAAAATTAATGCCGGTTTCTTCTTCAGCGTTGTTGGAAACCCAAACGTACCAATTTGCATTACCGTAGCTCTACAGGGTCTTCCAAA